>CM065730.1:35462221-35472221 GCA_033310375.1 Conus canariensis | reverse complement strand
TGATACACGCAAAAGTATGACTGTATCAGCGCAAAAGCCATTTCCATTATATTACAATCATCTGTGCTACGCTTAACAAAATGTCTGCTGTTCATCACATGCACCAAGAGAAGAAACAGACATGTCTTAGATGTGTATTAATTAACCCATTCCCTCCTAAACATGAACCAGTCCTGAGTTAAAACACACACAGTCTCCATACCAGTTGATCCACTCTGAGCGGTGGCGAAGCTTATCAGGTCCCACACGAAGTCGTCGAGCATACAATTCCTTCAGGTAGCTCCGTGCGTATCGTTTCACTCCTCTGCTACTCTGCAGTGAAGCTACTGGAGGAAAGAAAAAATCAAATAACAAAAACAGTTCCAGTTTCACAAGAGAAAAAAAAAATCAACAACGTTAAAGCAATTTTCAAGAAAAGGCGATGATTTTTATCTTGTGTTCTGAGTTAGGTCACACTGTTGACTTTCTGAATCACACTGGAGTCTTTTTTATGCAAAGATTCCTTTACTACATAAACTCCATTCCATCTTCAGTCTTAACATATCCCAACCATTCTCTTTGAACTGAATAGAAAAATCATCATACAGCAACATTAAGTACAATGTACACACATTAAAACTGTATGCAATCTTTTCTTTATTCCAAGTCTTTAAGATTTTTTTTTCTGATCTGCCTAGTCCACATCCCACATTACTGTGATCTCAGCAACTGTCTTATATAGAAATAAAAATAACTGCTTGAACAATTTGTTTAGTGCTCTTTTGTCAAAAGGTTATTTCTATGTGCTCTGTCAAACACAGTCTCGCAGTGAACATTACAATTTACCCCAGAGCTGCAGAATGGATCAGCACCGACCCTGTCTAGAAGGGCTGTTCTTTTGTCACCCTGACCTTCGTCGAAGAAAGACTGACTGACGCCTTCCAACAGCTGAACACTATGATGAGATTTGATGTGTTGATCATGTAGAACCCACTTTGAATACAGACAGATACAAAATACTTCTTGCCAACCTGCGCAGATTAATCCAGCCCTGGGAACAAGGTACTGTTTTCATCTCTGCCCATCTGTCTACAATGCAGCCCAAATAGAACACTGGTGGATTGTAATTAAGTTTTCAGCCCTGTATATCTGTACACAGTATCGCTCAAAGACCATCGGGTCGACAGTCATCAAGTTTTAAGCTCTGCTTGTCTGTATACAGTTCAAAGAGAACTGGGTGGACTATCAGTAAGTTTTCACTCTTGTCTTTCTGAGTGCAGTAAAGCTCAAAGATCGTTGGATGGATTGTCATGCTTTCAGTCCAGTCTCAAGTCTGTACTCAACAGGGCTTCCGGTGGTTAGCTGCACTTTCGGAGGTCCATGCCCCCAACACTGCATCCTAACGGGTCCTGAGACTCTCAGGACAAAATGTTTAAGGGCCCCTGACTCCAAGGGCTGTTACTTTGTCATCATGCCTGAATGTTTGTGACTGTCAAGTCTCCTGTGCTGTTTTTACTGTTTCTTTTTGAGTTCATCAAAAAGAATTCTCTCTCTCTCTCTCTCTCTCTCTCTCTCTCACACACACACCACACACCACACACACACACACACACACACACACATGAAAAAAAAGACAAACTGTCCCATCTGTTTTCTCTCATCACATCAATAAAATTTCAAAATGTCCTTAATTCAACTGGAACAAGAAATAAACTCTGTTATACTGTCTTGTTACAATGGCAACAAACAAATTCAACATTCACTGAGGCTCTTGCCTACTTACATTTGCAGACTAAAGAAACTTGTGAAAATGTCACTGGACATACACCTGCTGCTGCATACAGCTTTGACACAAAGATAATTTGAGCAAATTTCTAAAACAAGACAATATATCCTGTGCCACAAACATGTGGAAAGATGATCAGTCTGTATCATCTCAGCTTTCAACACTTTTTACTGTTTTGGCACAAACACAATTACAACATTGTTTGTCTTGAGAATCGTTCATTCAAGGCATTTAAAAACAAATTAATCGAAAAGAAGCAAGTCTGAATCTGGGCTAGAGGTCTACAGAACCAAAAAGAGATTGTTCCTTCACATGAAAGAAAGTACAAGCTAGCAAATGACCAGCCTGTTTTGAGATTCAAATAAACTAGAACCAGAAAAAAATCTGTACTCTGAAAGTACTCACAGCTCAAAGTTAGTAATACAGCTATGAATGCTGACAGATTTGGGCAAAGTCCTGGCTTATAGGGCCCCGTCCGAGGGGTGTCATTGATCGGCACTCTCATCAACAAAAACCCTTCTCTTCATGAGAGTGCAAATTGCCCAAACCAATGCCAAATGCATTCTCCGAAGCTTTCTTTGATTTGCTTTTCAAGTATGCATCACAGCACAGAGTACAAATCATCCTGCCTTCCCAACAGTCAAGCTGAGGGAACAGGTCTGGCCTGTCTGTGTTAAATCTCCATGCTTTTCCAGAACTGGAGAACATGAAACTCCACTCCCCCCGATGTTTTCTATGCCTTTTGGGGACTTCATGTGTGCCAAAAAGCAAAGCAGAGCTTGATTTCAACAGCAAAACAGCCATCCACAGTTATGGCCTTCTAGGACCGCTGCATTCTTGACATTAAACACACAATCTTGCCAGACACAGCCTTGTGTGCAGCAAGTCACTCTCGCTGCTTCCTTAACTCATGAGACCAAGGCAAAAAAGCAGATGACCGAGACCGAGAGATGAAAAACTACAAGATCGGAGTGCTAGGACTGAGTGAGACAAGGTGGCTACAATCAGGACAGCTGAGACTTTCATCTGGAGAACAGCTGCTGTACTCAGGACACACAGAGGATGGAGCTCCCCACACTGAGGGTGTGGCCCTGATGCTGGCACCGGAGGCACAAGGGGCACTCATCGGATGGGAACCTGTCAACTCCCGCATCATCACAGCCAAGTTTACCACGAAGAAGAATGACATCAGGCTGAACATCATCCAGTGCTATGCTCCCACCAATGATGCTGAAGAAGAGAAGAAAGATGACTTCTATCAGCAACTACAGACAGTGATAGACAGAAGAGGAGCAAAGGACATAACCATACTGATGGGAGATTTTAACGCCAAGATCGGAACGGACAACACAGGCTACGAGGACATCATGGGGACACACGGACTGGGACAGATGAACGAGAATGGTGAGCGTTTTGCTGACCTGTGCGCCCTGAACCAGCTGGTGATAGGAGGAAGCATCTTCCCACACAAGCGCATCCACAAGGCCACATGGAGGTCCCCGAACCACGTCACGGAGAACCAGATTGACCACATCTGCATTAGCCGCAAATTCAGGAGATCATGGCGGGATGTACGAGTGATGAGAGGTGCTGACGTGTCATCAGACCACCACCTTCTTTTAACAACAGTGAGACTTTGCCTCAAGAGATTCACCAACACCAACAACACACGTACAAGGTACAATGTCGCACTGCTCCGGAACAGGGACACACAAGCAGCATTCCAGATCAGCCTTTCCAACAGGTTCCAGCCGCTGCAAGAGCTGATAGAAGACGGTGAGACGGACATCGAGACACAGTGGGAACACTGCAAGAAGCTCTGGCATGACACATGTGAAGAGATCCTTGGCAAGAAGAAGGCCCAGCACAAAGAATGGATCTCTGCCGACACCATCCACAAGCTGGAAACAAGGAGAGAGAAGAAAGCTACGCTGAACACGAGCCGAACAAGAGCAGCTAAGGCAAAGGCACAGGAAGAGCACACAGCAGCGAACAGAGAAGTAAAGAAGAGCATCAAGGACAAGAGGGACTACTCTGACGACCTGGCCAGCCAAGCAGAGGCAGCAGCCGGACAGGGGAATCTGAAGGACCTGTACCTGGTGACCAAGAAACTGACGGGTAAGTTCCAGCAGACAGACAAGCCAGTGAAGGACAAGAACGGAAACCCACTGGCAACAAATGAGGAACAGCTGAAACGATGGGCAGAACACTTCAGGGAGCTGCTGAACCGCCCCGCCCCTGACGCACCACCAGACATCCCACCTGCAGAGACAGAACTGCTCATCAGCTGTGACAAACCCTCAAAGGCAGAGATCAAGAAGGCCATCATGACTCTGAAAAATGGGAAGGCTGCAGGGCCGGACGAGATACCAGCAGAAGCCATCAAAGCAGACATAGAGACAGCTGTCAACATGCTATACAGCCTCTTCAGCGAGATCTGGGAGAAGGAGGAGGTACCGGCTCAGTGGAAAGAAGGAATCATCATCAAGCTGCCGAAGAAAGGAGACCTCAGAGACTGCAGCAACTACCGAGGGATCATGCTCCTGTCAACGCCAGGCAAGGTTCTCAACAGGGTTCTACTGGAGAGACTGAAAGAGGCTGTCGACCCCAAGCTCCAAGACCAGCAGGCAGGCTTCCGGCAGAACAAATCATGTGCTGACCAGATCGCCAGCCTGCGCATCATCGTGGAGCAGTCGCTGGAGTGGAACTCCCCCCTCTACATCAACTTCATAGATTATGAGAAGGCCTTCGACAGTGTGGACAGAGAGACGCTGTGGAAGCTGCTGAGGCATTACGGAGTCCCCGAGATCATCTCCCTCATCCGGTGCACCTACCAGGACATGAACTGCAGGATTGCCCACGCCGGCCAGCTGTCCGAAAGTTTCAAGGTGAAGACCGGAGTTCGGCAGGGGTGCCTGCTGTCGCCGTTCCTCTTCCTCCTGGTCATTGACTGGATCATGAAGACCACTACAACAGGCAGGAACAACGGTATACAGTGGACACTCTGGACGCAGCTCTACGACCTCGACTTCGCTGACGACCTGGCGCTCCTGTCACACAGCCACAGCCAGATGCAGGACAAGACCACTCGCTTGGAGACCACATCAGCCGGGACAGGGCTCAAGATTAACAGGAAGAAGACCAAGCTGATGAAAATCAACACCACTGCCAACACACCAGTCACAGTCGGTGGAGAGCCCATCAGGGAGGTGGAGTCTTTCGTCTACCTGGGAAGCGTGGGTGACCAACAGGGAGGCACCGACCGAGACGTCACAGCCAGAATCGGCAAGGCAAGAGCAGCTTTCGTCATGCTCTAGAACATCTGGGCATCTGGAGGAATCAGCATAAGAACCAAACTCCGCATCTTCAACTCCAATGTGAAATCAATTCTGCTCTATGGATGCGAGACGTGCAGACAACACAGACGATGCAACAAAAGATTCAGACATTCTTCAACACCTGTGTGAGGCGCATCTACAAAATCCGATGGCAGGACAAGGTCCGAAACGAAGATCTGTGGGAGCGTGCAGGACAGGAACCAGTGGCCAAGCAGATACTGCGAAGGAAGTGGGGCTGGATCGGACACACCCTCGGGAAGCCAGCATCCAGCACCACACGCCAAGCCCTGACCTGGAACCCGCAGGGAAAGAGAAAGAGAGGCCGGCCTCGCAACAGCTGGAGGCAAGACACTGAGGCGGAGTTGAAACAACAAGGGACAAACTGGACTGGAATGATCAGAACAGCCCAGAACAGAGTGCCATGGCGAAGGGTCGTCGATGGCCTATGCTCCACCGGGAGCGCTGGGCATAAATGAAAAAATGAGCAGACATGATACGGGATGCTGGGTAACGGTGATGTAGTATGTCCTTGGACCTGCTTGTTTCTGTCTAAACGAGTTCCGGTACCCACTGTGAAAAGTTTAATGGATACTTTTCTGCTTGTAATGCATACAGGATGGGGAGCCCTGCTCAGTACATAAGACCATTGGATGAATTTCCTTCAAGTTTTCAGACCTGTCTAGCCGCACAATCATGAAATTTTTAGGCCCTTCATGCCGGCAAATAGTATACCTCAATAACCGTTGGACAAATGATCATGAAGTTTTCAGTCCTGTCTGTCTGTACTCAGTATAATTAACAGACAGCTGGACAGATGATCAAGTTTTTATCTCTGTCTGTCTGCATGCAGTCTACTTCACAGACTGTCAGATGGATTGTCATCAAACTTCCAGTCCTGTCTGTCTGTACACAATATCTATAGATCAGAGACCATTGGATGGATTGTCATCAAGTTTTCAGCTCTTTCTGTCTCTACACTGTATAGCTCAAAGACCACTTGATGGATTCTTATCACATTTTCAGCTCTTTCTGTCTCTACACTGTATAGCTCAGACCATAGGATGGATTGTAATCAAGTTTTCAGCTCTGTCTATACGCCGTATAGCTCAAAGATTGTTGAATGCATCTTTTCATTACATTTTATCCTGTTGTTTGCTGGGTCAGTACACAGCAAAACCTCCCTACACAAAGACTTCCTTTATCAAAAGACTTCCATTGTGCGTGTTCGTACTTTCCCACAGATGAAAACAATTGAGATATGAAACCATTAACAGCCTTTCCTTTTTCCACCATTCCACTTTGTGGAAACTGCATAGGGTCATCATTTCCTGCTACCCTGATGTAAGAAAAGAAAAAGAAAAGTTTCTCAAGCAAAGACACTGTGTTTGGACACTGTTCATTAGTGCATAGCTGATCAGCTCTTACATCAGCAGAGGAGAGATAGGCTACACAGTATCTCTGTCAACAAGATAAGTGAAGCAGTTTCCCAAGGAATGGGTTTCACTCCGCCTCCAATTGGTTCTCAGCATAGTCTTTCAAATGCAGATTCTCTCTCCAGGAAAGAAATTTTAAAAGTTGACATACTCCGCCAGTTAACATGGACAAACAAATTACAAGACAAAACGCAATGCATTTTGACCTCTTAGGTCTTCTTCTGGCAAGATAAACAACACTCAGAACAACAAAAATAATGAACAAGCAATCACTTCTCTTGTCATTTTCATGGAATACAGACACAGAAACAGCTTGGAAAGAGAAAAGCAACACCGGGAAATTTTTAAAGGATTTGAAATATTCAACGCCCATCTTGCACCAAATGTGACAAGATAAGTGATTGCTCGTTCTTTATTTTGGTTGTCCTGAGTGTTGTTTATCTTGCCTGAAGAAGACATATGAATGAGGTCGAAACACATCGTGTTTTGTCTTGTAATTCGTTTGTCCACATTAACTGGTGGAGTTATTTCAAATACCCTTTAAAATTTGTTTCAGTTTCTGCCTGCAGTCACCTCACTTTGCAACTCACTCTGCAGGAAAGGTTGGCAAACAGCTCCAAACTAATTAGGTCGGTAGTACTCCCTCAGGCTATACAGTGCATGATGGAAGGTCCTCTACCACCTATATTTTCAGACAATTTCAGGCTAGTACTATACAGTCCATGATGGAAGGTCCTCTACCACCTATATTTTCAGACAATTTCAGGCTGTTTCAGGTGAATTATGGCTTCTGCATGCCCATGCTGACTTGGCTGATTGTTTCTCCTGGTTCACGTGCGCATGTGTGTGGATGTGAATGTGTGTACATGTATGCGTGTGTTTTAGTAAGAAGCATGTGTCTGTCTGTGTGGGGTGGAAAATGGGGGCAGGGGTGGATGGGAGCATGTGGGTATGTGTGATTGGGTGTGCTGGTGAGTGTGTTTTCTTACATTAGTAGTTTTTAGGCTATGAGTGGATACAATTATTGGCTAAGTTCTTTTTTGTTCCCCACACTCTCCTTTCCGGGAGCTTCTTCCCACCTTTTCCCTGCAGGCAAGTTCATGCACTGTGTGTGTGTGTGTGTGTGTGTGTGTGTGTGTGTGTGTGTGTGTGTGTAGAGGTTTTGGTGTATACATACACTATATATACCTGTTTGTCTGGGTGTGGTTGTGTGCGGGTCTGGTTGAGATAGGAATAGTGTGTAAGAGGTCTTTTAAACTCCCGGACATTTTCAAAATGACGCTGGTGCAAATTCTGCATATGTTTGTTACGTACAGACCCTGTGGCAAAAGTCTGGTCATGACAATAAAGAATTTATGAGCGGACAGTGAGTGCAGTGTTTTACATTCAATACACACATTATATATATGTACACTATATATATATATATATATGTAATATATATAGAGAGAGAAAGTGTGTGAGAGACAGAGAGGAGAAGATAGAGAGAGATGGATAGACAGACAGACAGTCAGACAGACAACAGATAGACAGACATACAAACAGATACATAGACACATAGATAGATAGATCTATAGATAGACAGACAGATAGGTAGGTAGGTAGATAGATACATATTAGCCCAACCTAACAAACAAACAAGTTGGGATTCCCTTCCATTTCTGTACCAGTTTTGAGGATGCTGGAGGTATTTGTAGAGAAGTTCTATTGTATCATTCTACTCTAACACAGAGGGTCAAATTCTCAGTCTCTTTGTGAAAGAAATGCTTTTAGAAATGCCTAATAAATTCACAAACAGTGAATGGAATGTCTGAGGTGGTGACAGAATTTGCTTTTGTGCAAGGGACGGCTGGATAATAGGGGTTATTTTCATTGCCTTTCAGGATGCCTGTCTTTTTGTGCTTTTTTCGTTTTGTTTTGTTTTTGTTTTTGTTTTTAGTCAGTGCCACTTCCATTACTCAGTCTCACATTCAGTTCACTCTGATTAGTCCATTACAGTCATAACAAACCCAGATCTGTTCCACTGCAAACATCAGAATTATACTGGATATCAGTAAATCACATCAAAATGGGCCACCAACAAAAAGAGAACTTGCATTGTTGCCGAGTCACTTCTTGATGTCCTATGTGCATGGCATGACTGAACATGTCTTGCTAACTGAAGATAGTTACCAGAAGAAACTGTGATGTGGAATGCTGACATTGGAACTGGGACAGAACGAGTTGTGGTGTGACTGTTTGTATTAGAGAAAGTCAGAATGAGCAATGTGATAGTACTGCTACTGAGAAGGCACAGCAAAGGAGGCAGAATAAGACAGGTATTCTGAAGAAAAGGTAATGAAAGTGACCAGTAATCACCACCTGCAGCACAAAAACACATGGTGGATGTTGCACTTACTGCCTACTGAACCGGTATCAAGAACAATACACGCTCAGCTGCTGTGCCAGAATGAGTGACTCAGTGAGTCTTCCCCTTCTGCTGAATCTGGAAATCATACAGCTACTATGTGATTTGTCTCTTCTAGCACAGTTAACATGAATCTGCGGACATGATCTCCAAGTGAAACTGAAAGCCAAATTATTTTTCCTGATTGTTTACAGATTCCAATTTTAATGCACAGAATTATGTACCTATACGTGGTCATTATTATTAGACGATCTGATGGAGTGATCATACCTACCCCCGTGCGAATAAACAGTATTTTCTGCAAATAGCAGACTACAAGTGTTTGTTCGGGCTAACTACTTGTGTTACTGCTGGGCTGCTGCTTCTGATATATAATTTGTTGCGGAGCCAGCGTGAGAAGTAATCCGCAGAATTTTCAAAACAAAGACAGCGTTAGTCAACAGAAAGGAAGTTAAGATTTCTACCTGCACTTGTAATCAAGGCTGGACGTAGAAACTTCTGTGTGCAACCCACTAACGTGGAGCGAATCAAGGACGCAGCCATTTTGCCAGGGGAAATTAGTCTTCAGCCAATTATCGCCCCTGAAAAGAATAGGCCCAACGTGATCATCCTTATTACAAATTTTGGTATTTGAAATAACTCCACGACCTCATAGGTCTTCTTCAGGCAAGTAAACCAACACTCAGGACAACAACATTGAAGAACGAACAATCACTTATCTTCTCGTATTCGGCGCAAGATGGGCGTCAAAATTTGTTATAATTTCCGCCTGAAGTCACCTCACTTTGCAACCAACTCCCAGTTTACAGTTTCGGGTAATCACTGAAGCGTCGCTGCTTGGTCGCTTGTAATGTACAGTCCATATGCGCTTCACTACACGTGAATCTGAATATTCTATCGTGTTGTCATTCCCGATGATTATAAAAAGTTACTTAACAAGACCAACTTCGTAATTAACCAGTTCCACATTTTTTTTTTTTTTTTTTTTTTTTTTTTACTAATCGCATTATTAATCTGTCGAATAACCTTTCTTATGACACCATTAACGCATCATCAG
>CM065730.1:35432221-35444721 GCA_033310375.1 Conus canariensis | reverse complement strand
CTGCCCTCCCGATCCATCCCCCCTCCCTCCCTCCCGTCCTCCGCCCCTTCTGTTGCCCTCCCTCCTGTTTGCCTACAGTCTGTGGGTCTTGGTCATTTCGTTTCTCTCTCTCTCTCTCTCACACACACACACACACACACACACACAACACACACAAGGCACACACGCACGCACACGCACGCACACACACACACACACGCACGCGCACACACTCTCTCTCTCTCTCTCTCTCTCTCTCTGCATCAAAGTGTCAAAAAAGTGTCTGTCTCTGTCTCGCTCTCTCTTTTTCCTTCTCTCTCTGTCTCCTCTCCCTCTTCTCTCTCTCTCTCTCTCTCTCTCTCTCTCTCTCTCTCTCTCTCAATGCACAACTGAGAAATGACACGAAAGACTAAGCCATCATAACTGGGAGGGCTGGATAAGACACAGTGTTTCAAGCCTTTCCCACCCTCATGTCCATTCGTCTCTTTCGTTTTGTCTGTATCCCCAAAGACTGAATATGGCCGCCCTGATGTTGGGATTAAAAACGGTCACAAACGCACAAAAAGCTCGCCGATGTTGGGCCTCGAAGGGTTTTGCCATGGAATGGCGACTGAAGAACTGAAAAAAATGGGGGGGGGGGGGGGGGGGGGGGGGGGGGGGGGGGGGGGTCTTTTATTCGGTATTAACCGATACTATGCATGTGCATGTTTAAATCACAATTCTGTATAAGCCAGTAAACATGATGGATAGAGCTTTCTCATCAGCATGGAAAGCTTGTTGGTTAAATTCTGAGTAGCTTTGACGTTGATGATCGCTGTGCCAACAGTGAATATGATTGTTGTGACAACAGTGACGCTGATAATAAAGACAAAGAAGCAAAATGTGTTCACCCCCTTCCCCCCCCCCCCCCCCCTCCCCCCAACCTAGAGAGAGAGAGAGAGAGAGAGAGAGAGAGAGAGAGAGAGAGAGAGAGAGAGAGAACACAAAAAAGGAGAGAAAAGGAAAAGAAGAAAACGAAGAAATATGTCCTCTCCTTTTCAGTGTAACGATCATTGACCTTGACGTAAAAGCTACACGTTACTAACGGCGCTGTCAGTGGTTAGCGTCACCGGTTACCGGGCGGGGAAGTCGTGGGGTCGAGTCTTCTCAGAGGCACAGGGTATCTGTGTGCCAGACTTCCGGCGCAGGCGCACTCGGTCCCAGTCAGTCCCAGTCGTTAAAAGTGCTGTGGGGTCAAATGGGAAGACTTGAACTACATTTTTTTTTAAAGAGAGTCCTTATATAGCGCCTGTCCCCGGCCAGAGACCAAGCTGTAAGCGCTTTACAATCCGCATTCTCGTTTACACAACGGGCTGCCTACCTGGGTAGAGCCGACTGAACCGTTGCCTGCTGGCGTTTCATTCAGTCGTTTCCCGTGTCATTCAGTCAATATCGTTCATTCAGTGTAACAACTCTTTCATTCTTTCGATTTTTCACGTAGAGCACATGCTATGTGTAAACGTGTCATCCATATCAACGGCCAAACTGACCTCTTCCGAAAGTTGGTGATGGGATTTTACGTGTGTGCAAGATGGTATGCGTGCGTTCACACATGAGAACCTCGGTTTATAGTCTCATTCGAAGGACCCTTTGGGAAATGGAGTCAGAACCAGTGTTAACTCCGTGGGGAAAATCCCCCTCTACCGAAACGGCCCGGCGGAGATTCGAACCCGCAACCCCAGGATGACCAAGATTACGGGTCAGGCGCTCTACCAAACGAGCCATTCCGGCTCCCATATGCGTCTGTGAGTGGACAGGGCTAGTGTTGCCCACACTTCCTCACCAATACTGTAGGTGTAAGGGACAACTGGCGCCGATGAACAAGCATAAACGGAAGCGAAAACAACAGCCCTGTCAGGAGGTCAGGGACAGTGATGGAACTGTTGCAACGTCATCCTCATTATCCTCATCTTCATTTGTCATAAAACGCCTCAAATTATCAGAGCTCTCATGGTCTGCCCTCGTTAAGGACCTCACCTATGAGGTCCATTGAACAGCCATGCCCGTGATGAGGTCGTGTCACTTTTCAGTGTCGGCGAGGTCATTGACGGACATTGACTGCGTTCTCAGGGCGAGGACTCTCACTCACGCTGGCACCACTGCCTGGCAATTGTCGTTGTCAGTAGCAGGTGTTGCCCTGAGCATGTTGGATCCAAACAGACAGCTCTGAACTCCGCTGTTCAAAAGAGGCTCGGTAGCAGTGTGGTGCCTCCTCTGGTGGGTTGTCTCAAAGCGCCTGATATTGATTGCTCCTTGTGGGCTGCCTGTGTTCAGTTTGCGAGAGGCCAGGGACCCTGGGTGTGCTGTGTCTGGGGAAGCCGGAATGAGTGACTTGTGAATAACTCCCAGTGAGAGGCCAGGGAAGACACCCCCCCCCTCCCCCCACCTCTCCTCGTTCCCATATTATTTCCTCCCCGAGGAAAAAAAAAAAAGGACATTTGAAGCGAAAGAAATGGACATGGGAAGCAAAGAAGGTCATTTTTCAATATAACCCTTTATAAAAGAAAAACAAAAACAAAAAGGAATTTAAAAAAAAGGAAAAAATCCTCATTATTTGAAATGACTATTCTGCGAATTGACTTGATGTGAATAGCTAGAGGCGCACCGAACGTGAAGATTTGCTTTCAGTTCCGTCCCTCCCTCTCCCGGCGTGCACCTGTTAGGAGACAATAATATTAAGAGTGCTCGCCCTGTCTAATGCCAGCTGCTTGCAGCCCAACAGGTGAACAGCCCTGTTGGTTTGTACCAGTCGCAAGAAAGTTTTACGGAAGTGGAGGAATTATTTATTATTATTTTATTATTATATTGGGTATTTATATAGCGCCTATCCTCGGTCACAGACCAAGCTCTAAGCGCTTTACAATAAACACACTACCTCACTCACTCAACAGGCTGCCTACCCAGGTAGAGCCGGCCGAAGAGCAGCCTACTGGCGCTCATTCAGTCGTTTCCCGTACCATTCAAATATCAGTTACTCATTTTCATTTATCTCATTTATTCCTCCAGTTTCTCACATAGGATGCATGCGATGTTTATACGTGTCCTCCATTTCCACCGGTACACGATGGCACACAATAACAGTAAGTGACAATTTTTGTGGCTTGGTAAGAAATACCAGGCGGCTATCTTCAGTCTACATCAATTTTGCCAGGGCAGCGGGGAACCCCCCTGCTCTTTTCGATTTTCAACTGCCGTGGGTTCTTTAACGTGTGCAGGGGGCCAGGAAGGCACACGGGTCTGACTCGCCTATAGTCCCCATCCGATGGAATCGTGTCCAGCCCGACTCATGTGTCATTGTTGTGTGTGTGTGTGTGTGTGTGTGTGTGTGTGTGTGTGTGTGTGTGTGTGTGTGTGTGTGTGTGTGTCCCATCTTCTGTGCCACCTCGGTGGCATTTCACCCACGTCGGTCATTCCGACCCCCGCTCCGGCACCGGTAATCCACAGGGAGGAGTCAATGTCAAGTCGCCAAAAGAAAACTTACCGGAGGAGACACTGCACTGCTGCCGAGTCACTTCGGTGGTGTTCAGTGGCGCTTGTTCTGATCCAACATACGCCGCCAACTAAGCTCCCTACTGACGACAATAATTGCTTAGTCGCGGAGCTGGCGTGAGTGAGCTCACCCTTTGAGGGCGCCACCACGTTCGTCCAACGACAGTCTCCATGAATTTGCCCGGTGACCCAGACAGAATCAAACCAAGGCCACGTGGAGAGGGCATCGAAACTGAGGTCACCATGAGACCAGGGCATGAAGGGGCACAGAATTTGACTTTTTTTTTAATGCTCGATGATGAGTATGAGGGTGATGAGGATAATGCTACGGATTTGAGAATGAGGGTGATTAGGATAATGCTACGGATTTCCAATCCGTTCTGAGACTGCATGACAAGGTTGTGCACTACGCTTCCTTTCATAATATATCCCGACGTCAACCAGGCCCGAGAGATACAGACGCCTGCAGTGTTGGTCAGGAAATTTGAGCAACGCTCTCAGAGGCACATCCATTAAGTGGATGAAACTCGACTGTGTGGTCCAAACCTTCCCAACTGACCCGGTCGGGGCAGAAAAATCCCACATGCCTCTGATGGGAATCGAACCGACGACCTCCCAGCCGGGAGTCTGCGACGCTAACCACACACCACGACGGCTGGTCATGTATGATTGTTGTGTGTAGCTGAAAGAGACAGAGGAGGGTATGGGGGGGGGGGGGGGGGGGGGGGTCGAAACGCCCAGTTTTCTGTTTCGGCTTCGGTCCGTTTGACACCCACCACTCTTAGTCACGAACAGGGCCAAGGTCGTCTGTCGTGGCTGGGGATAAGAAAGGACAACTTGTCTGTGTACCGTCATTGTTTCTGTAAAGTCAAAGCTTACTGAGCCTGTGCCATTGTGTTAGTAAGTCGCTTACTCTCCGTCATGTTGCCGGCGGTCGTTTTTTGGGTCATTG
This sequence comes from Conus canariensis, assembly GCA_033310375.1. Taxonomy (NCBI): domain Eukaryota; kingdom Metazoa; phylum Mollusca; class Gastropoda; order Neogastropoda; family Conidae; genus Conus; species Conus canariensis. The sequence goes on along the minus strand of CM065730.1, from coordinate 35,440,262 downwards.
ACTGTAGCTCAAGGTGACTCTTTCCCACGGGCAGTCTATAAATAATGGCTACCATCCGGTTTCACTGAAACGGATTGACGAACGGCTCGCTTGCTGCTCTGTGAGTGACTTGTTTACAAGAAGAATAAGGTGATTGTGATGATTGGTTGTGGTGGTAGTTGGTGTTGGTGTTAGCTGCACACGGTTGATATAATAAGCGGTGGAAAAAAAATCCCACACCGAAAGAAAATGCTAAATACATCGCATTGTAGGCCCACGTTGGGTCATCGGTGAATAATGAACGTTTTGTGTGCCCACGGAAGCGAATCGCAACAGACACGGTAACAACATCAAAATAGAGGAAAGCCCTTAACGTCGATCATGTGATCTTCCTTCTCCACTGGTTACCCCCGTCCTCCGCCTACGCACAGGAAAAAATCAGTCTCACTGGCTCAGCAAGTTGTTGAGACTCTCCTTCCAGTTCCCTAGACACCCCCCCCCCCCCCCCCACCCTCCCGCGTATCCCCCCCTCCCCCCTTTCTTCTTCCTCTCCATCACCGAGCTCCTTCTATTCCACTCCCACGCCATACCGCCGCTTTCATCTCATTGCACCCCCTACCACACCACCCTCCCCCCCCCCCCCCCCCCCCCCCCCCCCCCCCCCCCCCCCCCCCCCCCCCCCCCCCCCCCCCACCCACCCCACTGCCGCAACAGTTTGAACTGAATACGAGTTCATCGTCTCTCAACGCAAATTTACCTTTGAATAAGTCTGAACGCCATTCAAAACAAAACGTTGTGCAATGTGTTGCTCGCGTAATGTTTATAGTACGAAAGCGACGGGTGTGCGCACTTCCGATGCATTTTTTTCTCTCCAGATGTTACAACCAAGGGAGCACGAAAACAAAAAAAGACTGTGAATGAAGAAAACCCACTGTTGGTTTTCGACATTGCCATTCTCCTGACGAAGGGCATTTAGGAAGCGGCGTTTCTTTTCTCTCTCTCTCTCTCTCTCTCTCTCTCTCTCTCTCTCTCTCTCTCTCTCTCTTACCGTATCTTATTTGTGACATCCATAGAAAACGACTCGTCTCTGTCGTATTGTAAATTTAAAAAGACGCATTACTTTGCGCCTTGTTTTGTGTGTTGATTGGCAGTAGGCTTACTTAAGACTGATTTTACACACACACACACACACACACACGTGCGCGCGCGCGCGCACTCATACATACACCCTCCCCCCCCACGCGCACACACATGCGCGCGCGCGCGCGCGCACACACACACACACACACACACACACACACACACACACACGTATAGCAAGTGAAAAGCAGAACTATGTAATTATAGAGTTCAAGGTCTGCCATGAATGTCCTGATGTGTGTCAGCTATTGCCTTTTTTAGGGGGGGAGGGGGGGGAAGAGGGAAGGGGTGTTTCTACAATTAACAAAAAGTCCATATATATATATATATATATATAATATGGAGAGAGAGAAACACGCGCGCACACACGCGCGCGCACGCACGCATGCACGCACGCACACACACACACACACACACACACACAACACCACACACACACACACACACACAAAAAGATAAAGATTTTTTGTGTCCTTGTTTTCATTTCTTGACTCTCAAGTACGCAAAGGGACACGAGATCAACTGACTACTTCCAAGAAAGTTAATGCGTAATATGTTATCGCGAAAGTAAGTTGGATATAGTTGAAGTCGACTTCTAACTGATAAACCGTATAGGTAGCTATACAAGTGATTGAATTCTGTAGCCCGTGATAATTTGACATTTGGCACATGGCCCCTCTCAGGATCAGCTTCATTCTCAGATCTGCATATGACCTTCTGCCCTCAAATGCAAACCTGGTGAAGTGGGGGAAAACAGACGATCCTGCATGCCCCCTCTGCCATGAAAAACAAACAGTGGAGCATGTCCTAAGCTCATGTAAAGTAGCCCTGGCTCAAGGAAGGTACACATGGAGGCACAACCAAGTGCTCAAAGAAATTGTACAAGTAGTCTGGGCTAGTACCAACACCACAAAAGGGAAAATCAGGACTCCAAAAGCACCCACAACATTCTTCACGGCAGGAGGCAGCAAATCATGGCCAAGAACAACAGTGCCACTCGAAACATGCAGGCAGAGTCTGCTGGACGGGGCAGATGACTGGGAGTGCACTGCAGACCTCCCAGAATGGAAGAGTCACCCAGAGATCATCAGCAAGAGTGGCATGAGACCAGACATAGTAGTCCACTCTAAGTCAACCAAGCAGCTGATCATGATCGAGCTCACGGTGCCATATGAGAACAGAATGGAGGCAGCTCAAATCTACAAGACTGAAAAGTATGCTGATCTGGCAAACAGCCTGAGGAGAGAAGGCTATCAGGTCAAAGTCCTCACTGCAGAAATTGGAGCTAGGGGGTTTGTAGGAACGTCTGCATACAGCCTCATGAAACAGCTCTCAGTTGCAGGGAAGGAAAAAACCAGAGCCCTGAAAGCAATGGCAGAAGCGGCAGAGAGGTGTTCAAGCTGGATCTGGTCAAGGAGGAACAAAAGTGAACTTCATAAGGCTTAATTTCCCTACAAATATCAGGTGTCCCTGTGGCTCAGTGGTTAAAGCGCGAGTCATTAAGTGGAAAATGAGCATGTCCAGAGGGTCATGGGTTCGAATCCCAGCCATGGCTCGTCCCAAGATGGGAAAAAAAGGGGCAGCAGAGGGACATCCGGAGTCATGAACCGGGTGTGGCCCAACCCCCCTAGAGTGTCAGGAGATAAGGGCCGAAACACTTGCTTGAAGGGGGCTTCTCTTCTGAGGACTCTCTGCTGCCACGCTCTCCACGAGTTTCTTTCTACTGGCCAAACGGAAGGAAATGTCGTTCATAAAGGAACGAACCAGGGGCAGCGTATACCGCACGGATCTCCATACTGCACTCCGTGACTGGTACTGCAACAAGAATATTCCTACGTGGTATTTTGTGGGTTTGATCAGCACTTTTTTGTTTTCTTGTTCCTTTCCTGTGTTTGTTTGTCTTGGATAATGAGTCGTCGTTTTCGTTACTCGCTTATTCAAGTGTGAAGCGTTGAAATGTTGGTGCGGGATGTAAAGCGGTGAGAGTAAAGAGTAGTTTGGACTTCAGAGCTGGTGGGATATGATGACGCTGGTATGTTCATAGTGTTGTTGGGATGTAGAGCGAGTGGGGAATATAGAACTGTAGGAATATTGTGCAAGTATGAATACAGAGTCGGAGAAACATAGAGCAGTGGGAATACAGAGCAATGGAAATTCTCAGTGATGGAAACGGTGGGAATATAGAACGGCAGAAACATACGAGGAGTGGACATGCATAATGTAGACCAGTGGGAGTGCAGAGCGGTAGAAACATAGATCAGCGGAAATGTAGAAAAATGAGTATATAGGGTAGTGAGGATGCAGAGCGATGAGAATATCGAGTGGTGGAAATTCAAAGGATTATAGTGCAAAAGGATTATTGAGGGATGGGAACCTAAGCATCCAGAACGCAACCATGGAAACACCGAGCTGTGGGAATATAGAGCTTTGGAACCATAGAGCAATTGGAGTATAGATTTAAGGAAAGACAAGACTATTCAGAATATAGAGCAGCTTGATGCTTGAAGTTGAATATAGAGCTGTTGAAACGTGGAGCAATAGGAATATACAGTTGTTTGAATTTTGAGCTGTGGGAACATATTATATTGAGCAACGGAAGACGGTTTCTGGAGACCCCGACCTGTTGACATGTAGACGATAGAAATGTAGCCGTTAGGAACACAGAGCCAATGGAACACAGGCTTGTAAGAGCACAACCTGGGGAACATTAATCTGTCTACATGGTTGTTGTTTGAATACAGAGCTGCGTGAACACAGAATGGTGGGAGTGTAGAACTGTCTGGACACAGGGGTAAGAATACAGAGCGGCGTGAACACAGAGTAGTGGGAATATAGAACTGTCTGGACACAGGGGTAAGAATACAGAGCTGCGTGAACACAGACTGGTGGGAATATAGAACTGTCTGGACACAGGGGTAGGAATACAGAGCTGCGTGAATACAGACTGGTGGGAATATAGAACTGTTTGGACACAGGGGTAGGAATACAGACTGCGTGATCACAGAGTGGTGGGAATATTGAACTGCTTGGACACAGGGGTAGGAATACAGAGCTGCGTGAATACAGAGTGGTGGGAATATTGAACTGTTTGGACACAGAGGTAGGAATACAGAGCTGCGTGAACACAGAGTGGTGGGAATATTGAACTGTTTGGACACAGGGGTAGGAATACAGAGCTGCGTGAACACAGAGTGGTGGGAATATTGAACTGTTTGGACACAGGGGTAAGAATACAGAGCTGCGTGATCACAGAGTGGTGGGAATATTGAACTGTCTGGACACAGGGGTAGGAATACAGAGCTGCGTGAACACAGAGTGGTGGGAATATTGAACTGTTTGGACACAGGGGTAGGAATACAGAGCTGCGTGAACACAGAGTGGTGGGAATATTGAACTGTTTGGACACAGGGGTAAGAATACAGAGCTGCGTGAACACAGAGTGGTGGGAATATTGAACTGTTTGGACACAGGGGTAGGAATACAGAGCTGCGTGAACACAGAGTGGTGGGAATATTGAACTGTTTGGACACAGGGGTAGGAATACAGAGCTGCGTGAACGCAGAGTGGTGGGAATATTGAACTGTTTGGACACAGGGGTAGGAATACAGAGCTGCGTGAACACAGAGTGGTGGGAATATTGAACTGTTTGTACACAGGGGTAGGAATACAGAGCTGCGTGAACACAGACTGGTGGGAATATTGAACTGTTTGGATACAGAGCTGCGTGAACACAGAGTGGTGGGAGTATAGAACTGTTTGGACACAGGGGTAGGAATACAGAGCTGCGTGAACACAGAGTGGTGGGAGTATAGAACTGTCTGGACACAGGGGTAGGAATACAGAGCTGCGTGAACACAGACTGGTGGGAATATTGAACTGTTTGGACACAGGGGTAAGAATACAGACTGCGTGAACACAGACTGGTGGGAATATTGAACTGTTTGGACACAGGGGTAGGAATACAGAGCTGCGTGAATACAGAGTGGTGGGAATATTGAACTGTTTGGACACAGAGGTAGGAATACAGAGCTGCGTGAACACAGAGTGGTGGGAATATTGAACTGTTTGGACACAGGGGTAGGAATACAGAGCTGCGTGAACACAGAGTGGTGGGAATATTGAACTGTTTGGACACAGGGGTAAGAATACAGAGCTGCGTGATCACAGAGTGGTGGGAATATTGAACTGTCTGGACACAGGGGTAGGAATACAGAGCTGCGTGAACACAGAGTGGTGGGAATATTGAACTGTTTGGACACAGGGGTAGGAATACAGAGCTGCGTGAACACAGAGTGGTGGGAATATTGAACTGTTTGGACACAGGGGTAAGAATACAGAGCTGCGTGAACACAGAGTGGTGGGAATATTGAACTGTTTGGACACAGGGGTAGGAATACAGAGCTGCGTGAACACAGAGTGGTGGGAATATTGAACTGTTTGGACACAGGGGTAGGAATACAGAGCTGCGTGAACGCAGAGTGGTGGGAATATTGAACTGTTTGGACACAGGGGTAGGAATACAGAGCTGCGTGAACACAGAGTGGTGGGAATATTGAACTGTTTGTACACAGGGGTAGGAATACAGAGCTGCGTGAACACAGACTGGTGGGAATATTGAACTGTTTGGATACAGAGCTGCGTGAACACAGAGTGGTGGGAGTATAGAACTGTTTGGACACAGGGGTAGGAATACAGAGCTGCGTGAACACAGAGTGGTGGGAGTATAGAACTGTCTGGACACAGGGGTAGGAATACAGAGCTGCGTGAACACAGACTGGTGGGAATATTGAACTGTTTGGACACAGGGGTAAGAATACAGACTGCGTGAACACAGACTGGTGGGAATATTGAACTGTTTGGACACAGGGGTAGGAATACAGAGCTGCGTGAACACAGAGTGGTGGGAATATTGAACTGTCTGGACACAGGGGTAAGCATACAGAGCTGCGTGAACACAGACTGGTGGGAATATTCAACTGTCTGGACACAGGGGTAAGAATACAGAGCGGCGTGAACACAGACTGGTGGGAGTATTGAACTGTCTGGACACAGGGGTAGGAATACAGAGCTGCGTGAACACAGAGTGGTGGGAATATTGAACTGTCTGGACACAGGGGTAAGAATACAGAGCGGCGTGAACACAGACTGGTGGGAATATTGAACTGTCTGGACACAAGGGTAAGAATACAGAGCTGCGTGAACACAGACTGGTGGGAATATTGAACTGTCTGGACACAGGGGTAGGAATACAGAGCTGCGTGATCACAGAGTGGTGGGAATATTGAACTGTCTGGACACAGGGGTAAGAATACAGAGCGGCGTGAACACAGACTGGTGGGAACATTGAACTGTCTGGACACAGGGGTAGGAATACAGAGCTGCGTGAACACAGAGTGGTGGGAATATTGAACTGTCTGGACACAGGGGTAAGAATACAGAGCTGCGTGAACACAGACTGGTGGGAATATTGAACTGTCTGGACACAGGGGTAGGAATACAGAGCTGCGTGATCACAGAGTGGTGGGAATATTGAACTGTCTGGACACAGGGGTAGGAATACAGAGCTGCGTGAACACAGACTGGTGGGAATGTTGAACTGTCTGGACACAGGGGTAGGAATACAGAGCTGCGTGAACACAGACTGGTGGGAATATTGAACTGTCTGGACACAGGGGTAGGAATACAGAGCTGCGTGAACACAGAGTGGTGGGAATATTGAACTGTTTGGACACAGGGGTAGGAATACAGAGCTGCGTGAACACAGAGTGGTGGGAATATTGAACTGTTTGGACACAGGGGTAGGAATACAGAGCTGTCAACATAGCGTTGTCGTGAAATAAATCTGTGGGAACATGGACGTGGTGGGATGTTGAGAGAGAGAGAGAGAGAGAGAGAGAGAGAGGAGAGAGAGAGAGAGAGAGAGAGAGAGAGAGAGAGAGAGAATGCGAGGAGAGAGAGAGAGAATGCGAATGCGAATTCGGATGTTTTATTCAGCTTAAGGCCACACACACACCCCGCCTCTGCCCCCCCCCCCCCCCCCCCCCCCACACACACACACACCCCTCACACACAGAGCCCAGCCGACCGTAAAGGGCCATATCAGGCCTGTCACCTCGTTGAAGTCCACTCTTAAAAATGTTGGTAAAAAGATAAGATACAGCTTATTAAAACAGATATCCTAAAACACGCCGAAAATTCATGAATGTTTTTTTCCGGTAACATTATAGGTGAAAAAGGTTGATCTCTTTCAGAAATTCAAAAATCACATGAGGTGGGCCATCTCTGATTAAGAATTTGTTTGTGCTTTATGGAGCCTGCTGTAAAACATTTAAGTCTGGCATCGTGCAAGTCCCAGCACTCTAGAAGAAAATGGTTTATAGTGAGTACACCTGGTAGAATATGGAAAAAACAGAACTTTGTGGAACCGTGGAAGTTAGTGACATGCAAAATCCATGTCCACGCCCACCTAGACAGGACGAGCCATGCCAGGAGACTGAAGGCATAGGAAACCTGTCTAACACTACACTGACCCTGCCAGAACGACAACATATGAAAATGGGCAGCAGAAACGGCAAGTGTTATAATGGGCGCACGCAGCGTTCGAATTCGCTCGTGAACTGTAAGGAAGAGAGCAATGGAAAGGTGTACACCATATGAAGTAGCACGTAGTTACAAGAACAGCTGTTATTTCTCTCTCCCTGCCCTCCACCACCCCACCCCACATCGCCACCTCCCAACCGCCCCCCCCCCCCCCTCCCTGACTCAGATTACGTACACCCCCCTTCCGCCGCATTTTTCTCCCCGCCCACTCTCGTCTTTCCCATGTCCGCGGGAGAACCATTGTTAAGAACCATTGTTAAGAACCATTGTTAAGAACCATTGCCAAATCGTCTCAAATTGTTTTCTAAGCTGACTCACCCGT
>CM065730.1:35352221-35407221 GCA_033310375.1 Conus canariensis | reverse complement strand
GTAACTCGCAGGTCACACATTGGATCCCAGTTCAAGCCTTTCAAAAGATGACAGTGCACTGTGATGCATATCAGTCGCTCAACATTCACCACTTTCTTTTCTTTTCTTTTTTTTCTTGAATGCTGAGACTCATACGACATGAGACATAACAAACAACATAAGCACTGTAGAACAAACTCCTTAATGAGGCTCTTTCAGAGGTGTTCCTTCCCGTGTCATTTTCCAGTGACTTTGATTCGACTTGACTTGACTTTTGCTGGACTTGTCTTGAATTGACCTATTCTTCTCTGCAAGTTTGGAAAAGTGTTATTCTATTTGTTCAACAGCTGAACATAATTTTCTCTACCAGAGCAATTTTTTGTTTCGTTTCGTTTTGGTTTGGTTTGGTTCGTTTCGTTTTGTTTCGTTTTGGTTTGGTTTGGTTTAGTTTGCTTCGTTTCATTTTGCTTGTTTGTCACGTTTGTTTCTTTCGCTGGTAGAAAACCTCAGACGTTGAAACTCGTCGCTTTCGTTTTGTTATAGGTTTGTTCTGTTCTTTTGGCCGCATAGTAACACACCTTGTCACCTCTACTTCTTACTCCTCGGCAGCCCAACCCGGGAGCCATGGCCTCTCTGGCGGCCTTGACCTCGCTGGACATGTCGGGCAACCAGTGCAGTTACATCCCCTTCGACTTCCTGGCGGAGCTGAGCAGCCTGCAGACGCTGAACCTGGACGACAACCTCCTGGGGGGCCTGATGGCGGCCGACTCCGGGGGACGTCTGCTGGGCCAGCTGAGGAAGCTGCAGAGGCTGGGGCTGTCCAACAACAACCTGCACTACATCCACGACACCCAGTTCAGGTCTTGCACCCTTGTTGGCGGGATGGGTGGAATTCTGCGATTCATGGCGGCGAGCTGGATAGAGTCTGATAGTCTCTCATGAGCAGATGGTGAATTAACCCATGGTTTCGCTCTCTACGCGTGGGAGTGAGACAGACTCGATCTGTGGCTTTTAACTCTGAATGTGTGTGTGTGTGTGTGTGTGTGTGTGTGTGTGTGTGTGTGTGTGTGTGTGTGTGTGTGTGTGTGTGTGTGTGTGCGGGGGGGGGGGAGGGGGATAGGGCAGGAGGAAGAGAGGGAAGGCTGGACGGATGGGGAGAGTGGAGGGGTGATAGGGGGACGGAAAAGGGGAAGGATGAGCGAAGGGAAGAGTGGGGACAGGAGGGAGGAAGGCAAGGGGAGGGAAGCAGCAGCACCGTAAAGTTTGGTCGTAGCTGTTTCCAGTGGTTGGGGGAATGACTCACAGTCACCATGCAGCACCCATAGTCAGCTGGGCCATGACCAGCATCACCTGCCCTTTGGGAGGAGGGGGGGGGGGATGGCCTCAGCGTGTGAAGCTGCCTTTCATTTTAATGTCTGTCTGTCTGTCTGTCTCTCTGTCTGTCTCTGTCTCTTTCTGTCTGTGTCTGTCTGTCTGTCTGTCTTTCTCTCTCTCTGGTTTTGGACAGGGAGTCATGGCGAAATAATGTCCACTCTCACTGTACTCTGCAGAATAGGCCTAAAAGGGAGTTGCTGTGAAATACATATACACTTCCTTTCTATCCTGTCCAATTCTCTTGCCGGGGACTCGGATTGAAATACATGCCCACCCTCGACTGTACCATGTAGAATGGGCTTAGAAGGGCGTCACAGCGAAATACATATACACCTTCCGTACTCCACTGTACCCTGTAGAATTTGCTTGGAAGGGAGTCATTGCGAAACATATATCCACCTTCCTTTGTATCCCATACGATACGCTTGCCGGGGACCTATGTCGAAATAGCAGTCCACCTTCCACTGTACCCTGTAGAACGGGCTTGAAAGAAAGTTACAGCGAAAGTTACGTTCCTTTGTACTCCATACAAAACTTTTGGACAGGGAGTCATGATGAAGTACGCGTCCACCCTCCACTGTAGCCTGTCTTTCCAGTGCTTGGGAGAATGACTCACAGTCCTCATGCAGCGCCCATGGTCATTGGGGCCGTGACCAGCAGTCAGGAATGAGAGGGGGAGAAACATTTATAGCTGAACGCTTGTGTTTGAGGCTGGGGTTCGGCTGTCTGCCCCTAGCCCTGTCAGAAAGAAAAGAAAAGAAGAAGAAAGATATATCCGAAGGTGCGGGGAGGATGAATAATATGACAGTGACTTGTAGCGGTTGATCTGCACTGGGAAGTTGTCGGACCTGATTTTCCACCTGACGTCACGTCTTTTGATGAGGATGTGGGTTGAACGAATACACTTACTCCAGGTGATACAGCTGGCAATGATAAGCATCTCAGGAGAGCTGATGGACGCCACGTGTCTAACACAACACTGACCCCAACAGAATGGGAACGGAATAGCTCAGTGGTAGAGCGCCGGACTCGTGATCCTGGGGTTGCGGGTTCGAATCTCCTCGAGGGCGTTTTGGTACACTTGTATGTTGTTGTTGTTGTTGTTGTTTTTACCTCGGAGTCAATATTAGCTTTGACTCTACTTCCCAAAAAGTTCTTCGAATAAGACTATAATTTGAGGTTCCGGGAGTGAACGCGCACATAACATCTTGCACAGACGTAAAATCCCGTCACAAACTTTCGAAAGAGAAGGCAAGTTTGGCCGTTGGTATGGATGACACCTATGCACATGACATGCACGACAAATGAAAATATGAATGAAAACTGAGAGACTGAATGACACGGGAAATGACTGAACATGGCTCCAGCAGGCAGCTCATCGATCGGCTCTACCCAGGCAGGCAGCCCATCGTATGAAGGAAAGTGTGGATTGTAAGGCGCCTAGAGCTTGGTCTCAACCCGAAGACAGGCGCTGTGTAAGTATTCTTAATAATAGTAATAGTAATAATAATAATGAAGACGCGATAAGGCTGGCATCGAAAGTGTCGATGTTCTGTAGGATGAGTGTGTTGGGTAGAAGTCAAAGAGACCTTAGTCACCTACCTGTTGAAGTAACCAGGCTTCCTAAAGAACCATCCAGTCTTTGATGACAGCGGGAAGCATACCATAACATACCATACCATACCGTACCATACGATACGATACCATACCATACCATACCATACCATACCATACCATACCATACCATACCGTACCGTACCGTACCGTACCATACCATACCATACCATACCGTAGCCTTCTGTACCAAACCATGCCACAACACACCACACCTCACCATACCGTACTGCCCACACCATGCCTTACCATACCACACCCCATCACACTCATCCCACACTTTCTTTGCGCAGGAACCTGGACGAGTTGCAGCACCTGAACCTGCAGAACAACCAGCTGTTCTCGTGGGGCCCCGACCTGTTCTACACCCCAGGCACTGCCAAGAAGACGTTGAAGAGCCTGGACCTGAGCCGAAACCAGGTCTGTCTGGCACGGAGAAGTTTAAGGGGGGAGAAAGAAGGGTGTGGAGGTGACGGTGCATGCGTATGATCATGTTTGTGTTGCGCAGGAGGGATAGAGTGTGTGTGTGTGTGTGTGTGTGTGTGTGTGTGTGTGTGTGTGTGTGTGTGTGTGTGTGTGTGCATGTGTGTGTGCGAGTGTGGTGGGGGGATGCGTGTGTGTGTGTGTGGGGGGGAGGGGTAGGTGCGTGAGTGGGGGGTGCGTGTGGGTGCGTGTGTGTGTGCCTGTGTGTGTTTGCGCGTGTTTGTGTGTATATGTGTGTGTGTACGTGCGTGCGTGCGTGCGTGCGTGTGTGTGTGTGTGTGTGTGTGTAAGTGCGTGCGCGCGCGTGCGTGTTTGTGTGTGTGTGTGTGTGTGTGTGTGTGTGTGTACAAGTTAGACTGCAAGACAGAAAGACGTTATTCTTACAGACGCTCTCAAACAGCTGAGCTTTTTTTTATTGGAGGACGGGGTGGGGGGGGGGGGGGGGGGGCTGGTTGTTTACGTTTTTTTTTAACAAGGAAACGAGTTGAACATTTGTACTTATATCAGTGTTATTCATGAGCAGTCAGGGAATGTAGGGGCTCGCTGTTCAGTACCCACATGATAACGTCTCAGTAATTGACAAGTTCATTCTGTCTAATGTCACAGCTAAATTAGAGGGAAGAATTCTGTCAAACGCTGTGTGTTTTTGTTGTTGTTATTGTTGTTTAATCTGGATGTTTTTGCGTGAAATTCACTTTCATTTTTGGCGGAAAGAAAATAGGACTGAAACCACTTCAGCAGAGGAGTAGAGGAGGCATGTGTGTGTGCGCGCGCGCGCGCGCGCGCGCGGGTGTGTGTGTGCGTGTGTGTGTGTGTGTGTGTGTGTGTGTGTGTGTGTGGCGCGCGCGCGCGCGTGCAGTTAGTGTGTGTGTGTGCGTGCAGTTATTTAGTCTTTATATTTTCATAGTGTGTTTCTCCAGATCGCTTTGGTGAACGAGACCTCGGTTCGTGACCTTCACTATTTGCATAAGCTGAACCTGACCTCTAACCCTTTCGCCTGCACGTGCGACCTCCGGTGGTTCCGAACGTGGCTGAACAACACCACCGTGGACGTGGTTAACAAGACCCTGTACAAGTGTAACAGGTAACGGTAACCCTGTACAAGTGTAACAGGTAATGGTAACCCGGTGTAACACCCCAGATTGCCCCCCATCCCAGAATGCCCCCGGGGGACGTTTCAGTATCCCAGAATGCCCCCGGGGGACGTTTCAGTATCCCAGAATGCCCCCCCCCCCCCCCCCCCGGGGGACTTTTCAGTATACCAGAATGTCCCCCGGGGGACATGTTGGGTATGCTAGAATGTCCCCCGGGGGACATGTTGGGTATGCTGACACGTCCGCCTGGGGGGCAATCTAAAATGTCCCCCCCCCATATCTATTATGCCCCCCATGAGGACAAATATATTTTCATCCCAGAATGCCCCCCACCCCAATTCTCTCTCTCTCTCTCTCTCTCTCTCTCTCTCTGTCTCTGTCTGTCTGTCTATCTGTCTGTCTGTCTCTTTCTTTCTCTCTCTCTGCGACATCTTAAAACACTGATTCTTGCTTACCTAACCTAGAAACAGACGAAGACAGAGGCAGAGGCAGGGAGAAAGAAATAAACAGACAGACAGAAAGAAAGAGAGACAGAGACAGGGACAAGGACAGAGAAAGAGAGACAGAAAGAGGCACAATGGAATGGGAGAGAGCGAGGGGGAAGGGAGGGAGGGAGAGAGAGACAGACAGACAGATAGACTGAGACATCAAGACAGACATATAGACAGAGAGGCAGACAGGGAGACATTCAGGGAGACGGAGATACAGCGAGACAGACAGAGAGACAGACAGACAGCAGGACGGACAGAGAATGAGACAGACAGACAGAAAAGGAGACAGAAAACAGAGTGAGACAGACAGACTGACAGACAGAGAGAGCGAGACAGAGAGAGCGATACAGACAGAAAGGGTGAGACAGACAGACAGAGAGACAGAGCGAGACAGACAGACAGAGAGACAGAGCGAGACAGACAGAGAGAACAAGACAGAGAGCAAGACAAACAGAGAAAGCGATACAGACAGCCAGACAGAGAGAGCGAGACAGACAGACAAATACAGGCAGAGAGAGCGAGAAGACAGTCAAAGAGAGACAGACAGACAGACAGACAGACAGAGAAAGCGAGGCCGACAGACAGACAGAGAGCGAGACAGACAGAAGAGAGAGAGAGAGAGAGAGAGAGAGAGAGAGAGAGTGTGTGTGTGTGTGTTTTCCGGAGGTGACTCTTCATGGCAAGTGTCAACTTGCTTTAAATGGAGACATTGTTTCTTTAAAATTAGCGACTCGGTGAATGCTAATCATCGGAACACAGTAAGCGTGACGCGTGTCAACAAGTGTCAGAACACAGAAATACGTCACACCTGCTTGTTAGTCCAGGCGATATTTAGGGGTACCTTGTTTTGTGTTATATATTACGGTTTTTTGTTGATCTAACATGATTTTGGGGTGCTGAATCCAAATCCGTTGGAGGCCACTTCGTAAATGTTGGGCATTTTGAGTTATTGCGTAAAATCCCAGATGGCCGCCACCAGATTTGTAAACTGCAAATATAGAGGACAAATGATGCCTGATTGTGATTATTTTATACTGAATTTTGGTCTCAATCAAGAAAATTATTCAGTAAACCAGAATGATTCATAGTATCTAAATTTTTATCCAGTTTCAGTATGTTTTATCCGATTTTCGCTTTTCCAAAATGGCTGCCCTGCCATTGGAAGAAAACAGTGCCTTTCTTTAGTATAATTGGCATGCAAAATCAAATCAGTGAAGCTGACAATCTAAATGGAAAAGAACTGCTAAAAGGGAATAGCAAGCCTTCTGTCCTTCCAAAATTGTAGCATCAAATAATTAATGGTTGCATGCGTAGAATAATCAAATATACATGAACAAAGTTGATCCGTGTCCAACAGGATCTGGCCTCAAAACGTATAGTAATAACAGTCGTAGTGAACTATTTCTTACAAGTACTGTCTTATCAGAGAGAGTGAATGAACAGCGGAAACTTTAGAATCTACAATATCAATGATCAGTCGTATTTTCGCTTACATGCATTATTACAGACGCGCACGTATCCACTTACAGAGAATATACTCAGACACATACACGCACGCATACACTCGAGCACACACACACACACACACACACACACACACACACACACACACACACACACACCTCTCTCTCTCTCTCTCTCTCTCTCTCTCTCTCTGTCTCTCTTTGATAGAGAGAGAGAAAGAGAGAGAGGGAGAGAGACAGACAGATAGATAGACAGAGACCGAGAGAGGGAGAGAGAGAGCGAGAGAGGGAGAGAAAGGGAGGGAGAGATGGGAGAGAAAGACAGAGAGAGAGACATACAATAAGTTGGGGGGGGGGGGCATTCTGGGATGACAGTGATTGTCAACCATGGGGGGACATAACGGGTATGGGGGGGGGGGGGGGGGACATTCTGGAATGCCTCCCCAGGGGGACGCATCAGTATACCCAAGACGTCCCCTGGGGGGCATTCTGGGATGGGGGGTAATCTGGGGTGTTACACCGGTACAAGTATAAGAAGTAACGGTAACCCTGTACAAGTGTATCAAGTAACGGTAATCCTGTACAAGTGTGACAGGTAACGGCAGCCCTGTACAAGTGTAACAAGTAACGGTAACCGTGTACAAGTGTAACAGGTAACAGTAACCTTGTACAAGTGTAACAGGTAGCGGTAACCATTTACAAGTGTAACAGGTAACGGTAACCCTGTAAAAGTGTAACAGGTAACGCAGCCCTGTACAAGTGTAACAGGTAACAGAAACCATGTACAAGTGTAACAAGTAACGATAACCCTGTACAAGTGTAACAGGTAGCGGTATTCCTGCACAAGTGTAACAAGTAACGGTAACCCTGTACAAGTGTAACAGGTAACGGTAACCCTGTACGAGTGTAACAGGTAATGGTAACCCTGTACAAGTGTAGCGAGTAACTGTAACCCTGTACAAGTGTAACAGGTAACGGTAGCCCTTACAAGTGTAACAAGTAACGGTCACCCTGTACAAGTGTAACGAGTAACGGTAACCCTATGCATTTGGCATTTTCGTGGATCTCAGTGTGGGGGGGGGGGGGAGAGAGAGGGGACAAGTCAGGCTGTCTAAATGCATAGATTTTTTTTTCAATTTGTAAGATTTGGGGCAGAACCTGATGACAACTGTGATCCAATGAACAAAGGATTGTCCAATATGTTGGAGGTCTGAGTTCTCCCTTGCGCCTTTTTATTTTATTTATGTATCGATTTATTGGTTTTCTTTTTTCCTTTTTTTTTTTTTTTTTTGCTCTAAAATCTCCTGTGACACCTCAGTAGCATCCCCCCCCCCCACACACACACACAAAACACACACAAACACACACACACACACACACACACACACACACACACACACACACACACACACACACGCACACGCCGCTCACTCCGGCTAACCATCCACAACCAGCGCGGGCAAAAACACCGGAAGCAGTTAACGTCAAGTCGTCACGAGGCCACCCACAACAGGAGACGCAGCACTGCTACTGCTGTGTCACTTGGATGGTGTTCGGTGGTGTTTGTTGAGACCCAGCATACGCAGGACACCACCAGATCCCGTACAGATAATTGCCGCGGAGCCAGCGCGAGTGAGCGTCCCCATCCAGAGGGCGCCACTACGTCCGTCCAACGACGATTCCTATGAACTGGCTGATACCGGCGACCCCAATATCAACTCACTCACCAAGGGCATAGAAATAGAATGGAAATCGAAACTGAGGTCATCATAAGAGCAGGGCGTGAAGGACCACAGAATTTTGGACTTTTATTTTATGCTGGTCGGTGAGGATGATAATGGTGATGAAGATGCTCTGGAATACCATTCCGGTCTCAGACTGCATGGCGGGGCTTTACTCTTCGCTTACTTTCATAATCTATCCTGGCGTCAATCAGGCCGGAGAGATACAGTCACCTGTAGTGTTGGTCATGGATTTTGTAGATAATTCACAACGACGCATCCATTTAGTGGATGAAGCTAGATTATGTGGTCCCACTTGAACCCACAGCAAACTCAAATCTGTGTGGAAGCCGGCCGGAACAATTTCCAACAAGTAAATGGCTCTGAGAATCGAACACTCGACCTCCCAGCCAGGAGTCCGTGATGCTGACAGGGCGCCGCTGCAGCTGAACAATTTATTGACTTTTTTTAATATTATTTTTGTTCAGCCCAGCAGCCTGGAATGGCAAACCTCTCCTGGAATTCGGCCCTGACAAAATCAACTGCACAGACTACACCTGGTACTATGTTGGCGCCGCCATCGCCGTCACGTTCGTCCTCGCCTTCATCATCTGCGGCGTCCTCTACCATCGGCGCTGGTTCATCCGGCTGAGGCTGTATCGCGTCCACAAAGCTCTCAGGTGTGTGTGTGTGTGTGTGTGTGTGTGTGTGTGTGTGTGTGTGTGTGTGTTTGTGTATGTGTGCGTGTGTGTGTCTGTATGTGTGTGTGTATGTAAGTATGCGTGTGCATGCGCGCGTGTATGTGTGTGTGTGCGTGCGTGTGTGCTTGCGCGTGCACGCTTGTGTGTGTATACACGTGCGTGCTTGGGTGTGTATGTGTGCGTGTGTATGTGTGTGTGTCTGTGTGTAAGAGAGAGAGAGAGAGAGAGTATGCACGCACGCGCGCGTGTGTGTATGTGCATAGTGCGTTGTGTGCGCGCGCGAGTGCGTGGGTACGTGTGTTCGTGCTCGTTCGAAGCTAGGGACTGCTTAATGACTGCTTGTACATTTTTGACAGCCAATGCGAAAATAAGATTATCAAACCAGCGATATATTAAAATCCGCGTTCTAATTCTTCCCTTCTTTTTCTGTATCCTCTCTCCATTTTGTCCCCACCCTCCCACTTATCTGTTTTCACGTTAAACTCATTTCTCTTCTCTCCGATCTTTTTTCCTTCTCAACCCCTTCCAACATTTATGTCAGTATTCAGTTGATTTAAGACAATAGATGATAATAAAGTTCTTAATCAAAATTAAAGTAAACATTATGTAATATTTTCTACTGATATTTTATAACCGTCTCTCCGACCTCACCATTTTTAAGAGTGTCTTCAAAAGTGAAAATTATGTCATATCTATTGGTTCCAAACATTCTGACCTGGGGGACAAACGCGTTCCCAAAAATCTATTGCTGACACCCTTGTCATGTTATTTTTACAGCTGTGTAACACGCAGTGTGTGTACAGACTGGCAGTACAGCCGTCTAAGATCTGTCAACAGGTCACATCACCCACACGTCAGTCTGCTGATAAGTCATGTTCATGGTATGCACAGGAACCCCATCCATTCACATGGCCTGACTCGGTAAACATTTTTTTTATAAACCTTAAAAAGTTCAAGTAATACATCCGCCAAACATGAACAAACGAACCACAAGGCAAAACACGACGCGTTTCGACCTCTTACGTCTTCTTCAGGCAAGATAAACAACACTCGGGACAACGAAAACGAAGAACGAGCAAACTCTTATCTTTGTCAATTTCGGTGCAAGATGGGCGTTGAATGAAAACAAGGCCGTGGTGAAGGAGAGAATGTGAGATGAAATAGTAATGATGATGATAATAATGATACTGGTATCAATGACAATAATGATGATGATAAAAATATTGAAAAAATAATAAAGAGAGGTTTACTACCACTTTTCGTGATAATATGGCAATAGCAGTTGTAGTATGGGAGAAAGGAGAGGGGGCAGATTTTTTTACAATATTTTTTCGCACAATTACGAGCAAAAACATTCCATAATCGTGAAAAATTAAAGGCAAAACACTCCATCCTCTAACTAAAGACACAATGCATCAACACATCTAACTATTACAATACTCCAATCAAATTTACAAATGTTCAACAATCTGTGAAGAAGACATTAGAAGGTATGAACATTTCTACAAAGCGTTATTTTTATATGGATACCACTTTTTGCAAAATTCAGTGAGTCGGATTTCCTTGCAGTGCACATATTCTTCGATTTTGTATTTGTTCTTTAGCTCGTTCAAAAGGTATTGAGGGTTTTCTTTGATCTTATAGATTTTTGTTTGATCTTATTGATTTTACATTTATATACAAAATATTTAGCAAACCGGATGATTTTGTCAAAACCTTCGTCAGTTTTTATTTGTTCATCATTTCCAAATAATACCAGTTCTATATTTAGCATGATTCCTACTCAGTTTTCGCAATGTTCTCATAGTGCGAGTGTATGTTCATATATGTCTGCATAGAAACACCCGCATATACAAGTATGAGGGGAGTATATGTGTGAGTGTATTTGTGTGGAATAGAGATTTTGAAAAAAAAAAATCGTCATCGTCAACACGACATCAGACTGGTGAAAGGATATAGGGCGTCATTAAACGGCATTCACACAAAATGTGCGGAACGATGATACTACTTAAACACACCAGAACAAACAAGCTTTTCTGGCATTCCGTACGTAGATGCCTGCAAACTGAAAAACCGTGTCTCCTCCTGTAGCGTTCCCCGAAACAGTGTTTGAAGGGTGCGTACTCAGGAAGAGCTTCGTTCGAAGCGTTTGCTACACCACCTCTCTCGGTGATCCTGTTCACCATCCAGCTGTAAGGTTTCTTAGTCATTGTCTGAATGCTTCAGTCATTAACCTTTTCTTCAGTATTCTTATTGCTGTCTCTCTCTCTCTCTCTCTCTCTCTCTCTCTCTCTCTCTCTCTCTCTCTCTCTCTCTCTCTCTCTGTGTTACAGTCCCTAACCCTTTCTTCAGCTTTTCTTGTTGCTCACTCTCTCTCGCTCTCTGTCTCTGTCTCTCTCTCTCTCTCTGTCTCTGTCTCCGTCTCTCTCTCTCTCTCTCTGTCTTTGTTGCTCTCTCTCTCTCTCTGTCTCTCCCTCTCTCTCCTCCCCCCCCCTCTCTCTCTCTCTCTCTCTCTCTCTCTTCGGCTTTATTGACTGTAAATCCACTACTTTTGCCCCCAGAGGTCGTACAGCGCGTGGCCGGGTTGGAAGGAGGGATGGGTACGAGCAGATAGAAGGCCAGGAGGTGGGTGGTCCACTGTACGACTTCTACGTCATCCACGCTGAGGAAGACACCCAGTGGGTCATCGACAACCTGCTGCCTGTGCTGGACAATGGGCCCACTATCCAGGACTCCAACCAGAGGTGTGTGTGTGTGTGTGTGTGTGTGTGTGTGTGTGTGTGTGTGTGTGTGTGTGTGTGTGTGTGTGTATTGTGTGTGTGTGTGTGTGTGTGTTGTCTGTGTGTGTGTGTGTGTGTTGTGAGTGTGTGCGTGCTCTCTCTCTCTCTCTCTCTCTCTCCTCTCTCTCTCTCTCTCTCTCTGCTCAACCCTCTCTCTTTATCTCTCTATTTCTTTCTCTGTCTTTCTCTCTCTCTCTCTCTCTCTCTCTCTCTCTCTCTCTCTCTGCAGCGTTAATAGGAGTGGTCATTAAGATATATAAATAGGTGTGACCATCAGCTTTGTTGACAGGTGTGGCCATCAGATGTATTGACAGGTGTGACCATCAGATGTGTTGACAGGCGTGACCATCAGATGTATTGACAAGCGTGACTGTTAGATGTGTAGACAGGTGTGACCAACAGATGTATTGACAGGTGTGACCATCAGATGTGTAGACAGGTGTGACCATCAGATGTGTAGACAGGTGTGACCATCAGATGTGTAGACAATTGTGACCATCATCAGGTGTGACCATCAGATGTATTGACAGGTGTGACCATCAGATGTGTTGACAGGTGTGACCATCAGATGTATTGACAGGTGTGACCATCAGATATATTGACAGGTGTGACCATCAGATGTATAGACAGGTGTGACCATCATCAGGTGTGACCATCAGATGTATTGACAGGTGTGGCCATCAGATGTGTTGACAGGTGTGACCATCATCAGGTGTGACCCTCAGATGTATTGACAGGTGTGGCCATCAGATGTATTGACAGGTGTGACCATCATCAGGTGTGACCATCAGATGTATTGACAGGTGTGGCCATCAGATGTATTGACAGGTGTGACCCATCATCAGGTGTGACCATCAGATGTATTGACAGTTGAGAGCATCAGATGTATGGACATGTGTGGCCATCAGATGTCTTAGCAGGTGTGACCATCAGATGTCTTAGCAGGTGTGACCATCAGATGTATTGACAGGTGTGACCATCAGAGGTGTTGACAAGTGTGACCATCAGATGTATTGACAGGTGTGGTCATTAGATGTGTTGACAGGTGTGGTCATCAGATGTGTTGACAGGTGTGACCATCAGACGTGTTGACAGGTGCAACCATCAGATGTATTGACAGGTGTGGTCATCAGATGTATTGACAGATGTGACCATCAGATGTGTTGACAGGTGTGACCATCAGATGCGTTGGCAGGTGTAGCCATCAGATGTGTTGACAGGTGTGACCAGCAGATGTGTTGACAGGTGTGACCATCAGATGTGTTGATATCAGACGTGTTCACATGTGCTGGAGCTCACTACCACTCGTTTTTCAGGAGTTTCCTTCGACAGTGTCTTTCCACAGATAATCCCTCGCACTTCTTGTTGTTTTGCTGCTGTTGTCGTACCCTGGCTAAAAGACTCCAGGGATCATCCGAACAGCCGAAGTACTTGAACACTATGGTACAAATGCATCAGCTAGGGATAAGAACATTACATGTGTGACCGTTTTGGATTACCCCGCCACGCGGGCAGCCACACTCCGACTTCGGGGGATTTTGGAGACTGATAATGTTATGCTAGGAGCTTGTCACAACTGAAGACAATCCCCGCATAACTATGCAGAGCATAACAACATTTTGATGTAGCCTTGGTGTTCTAGCCTATGTCAATTGGCCTGACACAGCCTTAAGCCAAGGCGGAATCCCTCGCACTTGAAATTAAGCATTTTGGAACAGGAGTCGAATGCTGCCACAGTGAATTGTGAATTGCCTTGCTGTTTAATGCTCTTCTTCATGCTAATTTGATAATACAGTATCTGATAACGTTTTTTTGTTCGTTTCAATTAAGAATGCGGGGCAAGAAGTACATCTCTTCTTCTGTCTGTCTGTCTGTCTCTCTCTCTCTCTCTCTCTCTCTCTCTCTCTGCTCTCTCTCTCTCTCTCTCTCTCTCTCTCTCTCTCTCTCTCTTGATGCTGTGCTAGGAGTACATCTCGGGAGGGAGGGAGGGGGGATAGGGGGAAGGAGGGGAGGGGGTGGGGAGGTACATGAATTTGTAAGAAGAAAAAAACAACAACAACAAAACAAAGAAAACTTACACCATTTTCACACCCACACCCAACATTCCACTCTCTTCTCTTCCTTCCTTCCTACCTTCCTTCCTTCCCTCCGACAGGTACCAGGGGACTTTCTCCCTCTACTTTGAGGACCGGGACGGTGACGAGGGCAAGCACGACGTGGCCAACGTGGACGAGTACATGGCGGCCTCGCGGGCAGTGCTGGTGGTGCTGACCGCCAACCTGAAGGGCGAGAGCTGGAGCCACTTTCTGCTGGAGGAGGCCTACTACCTGATGATTCAGAGGCAAATTGAGCAGATCCAGATCATCATGGTCAGTGAGATGATTCAGGGGGTGGGGTGGGGATGGGGGTGAGGAGGGATGGGTGGGGGTGGATGGGGGGTATTCGTACGATAGGCATCAGGGCCCCGATCTTGATCTCGATCTCAGTCTCGCTGTTTCTGTCTCTGTGTCTCTGTCTCTCTCTCTCTATGTCTCTCTGCCTCTGTCTGTTTATCTCCCTGTCTGTCTGTCTCTGTCTCTGTCTCTCGCTCTCTGTCTGTGTTTGTCTGTCTGTCCCTCTGTCTCTCTCGCTGTCTCTGTCTGTGTCTGTCTGTCTGTCTTTCTGCCTCGCTCTGTCTCTTTCACTCTCTGTCTGTTTCTGCCTCTGTCTATCTCTTTCGCTCTCTCTCTCTCTCTCTTTCTTTCAAACACACACACACACACACACACACACACACACACACACACACACACACACACACACACACACATATATATATATATATTATATATATATACACACACACACACACACACACACACACACACATACACATACGCGTGCGCACACACACACACACACACACACACACACACACACACACACACATACACACACACACACACACACACACACACACACACACACACACACACACACACACACACACACACGCATACGGGAAGCACACACACACACACACACACACACACACACACACACACACACACACACACACCTTTGAAAAAGAATCATCCATATGTAAGCTTTTGGAGTGAAAGCAAACAAAACAAACGACAACAACCTCAAATGTTGTCAAATGATAATAATTCTGGAGAGAGGTTTTTGGAGATCTGCTTTTTTTCAATCGTTTGAAATAGTAAATAAACACTTGTAACAGATGCTGTATTTTCGCCATGAGACTTTTAAAAATTTACACAATAATCATAATTCACATAATGCAACGTACAACTATCCTCTCTACTGTACACCTTTTTGAAATGCGATAGTTACATCATTCTTGCTCGTTCAGTGCTGGTCATGTGACATTCGAAACAAAAGAGTTGGCAAATCTTCTATAAAAGAATGCATACCACAAATTGAAAAAAAAAAAATCAAGGTCATGTGCGCTCAGCTCAGATATGAAACTCCAAGTTCATAGTTCAGTCAAAGACCTCTGGCAGGAGGACTGGAACACACAAGCGGATAATTAACATCATATTTGTCAAACCGGCCCAGACCGGAAAGTATTTTCCGCATCAGCAACTGGGTGACAATGAAGAAGAAACCGAAACCGAGTGGTGTCGAGGTCACTCTTTTCATACCTATACCTATCTTTTACGGGTACAATATGAATAGGCTCCTTGGTGCATACCATGTGATGATGAACCACTCACTGTGAAACGTATGCCGGGCTTTGCATGACACGATAAACACTTTACAGCAGACTCCATGTTCAGGGACACGTGACGTTTTTGTTTGTTTTTTGAGATGCACATTCTTTATTTGTTGTAAGATTCTGCAGAAAGTAGATCCAGCATTACGACGTCTCCGAGCCCCCGGACGCTGCTGTGGATGATATGTGTGTGTGTTGAGTTTCAGCGTTTTTCCCTATTTCAGGTGGGGCCAGTGCCGCCTCGATGCGTGCCCAGGCGCCTTCAGCGGGCCATTGAGAAGAGGGAGTACCGGGAGTGGCTCAACAGGGACAACGTGGAGCAGGAGTTCGTCAACTTCCTGAACAACGCTCTTCAGCAAGGCCAAGGTCAAGGTTACGGGGCGATGGCGCCGGCTCCACGTGTGTGAAGGAAAGGCGTCCACAGATGAGGGAACGGGAGCGTGCCAATGTACACGCAGATAGAGGCGCAGAGAAGCATACACGGATGCGTGCTGGTGTGCACAGACGCACTGCGTGTGCCCACGTGCACGTATGCACACACACACACACACACACACGCGCGCGCGCGCGCGCGCGCACACACACACACACGCACGCACGCACGCACGGGCGCGCGCGCACACACGCACACACACACACATACACTTTTTATCTCTCTCTCAGTGTCTCTCTCTCACACACACACACACACACACACACACATACGTACATACATAAACATGCATGCATACACACACATACATACAAACTCGCGCGTACGCACGCATACATGTGAACACTAGTATAAACACATACAGTGATCCGGAGAGAGAAAGTGCACACGTGTGTGTGTGTGTGTGTGTGTGTGTGTGTGTGTGTGTGTGTGTGTGTGTGTGTGAGAGAGAGAGAGAGAGAGAGAGAGAGAGAGAGAGAGAAAGAGAGAGAGTGCACTTGTTTGTGTGTGTGCGTGTGTGTGTGTGTGCGAGAGAGAGAGAGAGAGAGAGAGAGAGAGAGAGAGAGAGAGGAGAGAGATGTAGTGCAGTGTACCAGCGAGAGATTGGAAAACCTTTATAACGGAATGGACAACGGTCAGAGCTGTTTCATATTGTACAGCTGATTTTGGAGCAGCATGGAAGCTGTAAGCAATGATGAAGATTGAAATAAAAGGCTTGTCTGGACAGGCCGTGGTTACATGGTCACATGGGTAGAGCGTGTACCTGCAGACATGGCGGTAGCGAGTTCGAACCAGTCTTAGGATCAGATGTTCATAGCGTGAAAAAAACTCGCTCTGTTCACCCACAAATAAATCGGGATCTGATTCAGGTCGGGAATGTTAAGGCGACGGAAGGAAACGAATGGGCTCCGCCTTCTATCTTGCTGTGCCCCAAAATACGGTGAGCCTCTAACAGTTTGCTGCCCCTATGGCCAGTAGTCTGTGGGACTTTAACCGTAGCTAGTTTCAAAGTGAGGTAAATGCCGGCGGAAATTGAAACAAAGTTTTAAAAGGAATTTAAAATAAATCCGCCAGTTAACATGGACAAACAAATAACAAGACAAGACAGGACGCGTTTTGACCTCACAGATCTTCTCCAGGCAAGATGAACACCATTCAGGACAATGAAACGAAGAACTAGCAATCACTTATCTTCTCAAATTCGGCGCAAGATGGGCGTTAACCGTAGCGTCGATATAATGTCCTCATTATATTGATCTTTTGTGCCAAGAGAATATGCAATCATTATAATGTATGTTCGTATTTTTGGTCATTGGTTAGCTGTTCTTGAAGCCGAAGGGAACTGGAAGAGTGTAAACAGTATTTGTTTTTACCGAAATTTGAAAAATCTTTTGGCAGAGAATAGTACACATGTATCTTACCCAAATGCGTACATTTGTTCTTTTGTTCAATATTGATGCAGTAGTCACTGACTGCAGATTGATCTTGACAGAAAAGAGTACACTCCTAAAGAGGACAGACTGAAGGGACAAGTGCATGAACATCATGGGAGATAATAGATGTCCGAAATGCGATCTGTCTCAAAAGAAACGTCAACCTTGTGTTCACAGTAAAAAAAATTACCTGTTTTTAAATGTTTGTTATATTTCATCTTAAAACAGAATAAATATTGCTTAGTCTAGTTAAATATATCAAGCGAGGTAGTTAATTGTATCAAGCGATAACTGTATGCTTGATCTTCAGTGTCTTTTTATTTTTGATTTCTTGTTTGCTGCTTTCGTGTTTTGTCTGTTGAAATACGTACAGCGCGTTGTATTTTCCATGCTATGAACGGGGGTCAAGTGTGAGCAAATCTTGAATCTTGTACAGTGTGTGTCTATATAAAAAGAAATGTATATAGCATTTGTTTTCAGATTGTGGTATGTCTCAACAAAAGATCTTTCAGTAGACCTAATACATACTTCAGGATTTAGTACTTTCGTGTTGTCAGTTTTAGCCTCTCCTTGTTTGATTTTACACAGATCTCTGTGGAGTCTTTTTACTGTTGTTTTGCAATGACCGAAAAGTTGTTTCCCAACATCTAATTTTCCCCCACTACATGATTATTGAAGAACTGTATATTACAGATAAGATCTGCATATGTAAATGCTCAATGTGTATGTGTGTGAGTGCGCATGCTACGCGCATGTGTGTGTGTGTGTGTGTGTGTGTGTGTGTGTGTGTGTGTGTGCGCGCGCGCGCGTGTGTGTGTGTGTGTGTGTTTTCATTCATTTGCCTTTCAGTGAACATGAATACTACTCTCAATTCATATTTACAGCCATCAGAATAGATGATTTATCAACGGAAAGAATTCGATGAATTATTAAGAAACCTTTCCGTCAATAAATCATCTTCTCTCACGGATGTAATTATGGATAGAGAACGGTTCAGTCTTGTGAAGCCTGTCTGTGGCATAAAGTCATGTCTCGCCTCTCTGCCCACAACACATCTGGGGTCCCTTTCTTGTGATGGAAGTCGGTGAGGCTACCCACGAAAGGAGATCCCGCACTGGATTAAGCAGTGCCTGATCTGACCCATAAAACAAGTGCCATATTATTTTTTTTAATGTAATGCTGTGCTCATTCCTTTACCAGTTTGAATGTTTCTCACCAGCCCACCCTCCACCTACTTTTGAATACAGACGTTTTGCTTTTGTTGAGGCAGTCTGTATAGCCCTTTTCAAAAACACATTCACTTGGTCAGACAAACGCATTGTCTAACAGCGAAATGTTGAAGACAGAAAACATAGAAAACATTTGTCATTAGGCGATTTGGTATTTTCCAGACTGATCTGATATTATACGTGTGTTTATTTTATGCCAAGATTGCTGCGTTGAGATGTGTTTTGTTTGACAAAATGCGTTTGTAAGTATGTACCCCGTTCGCTCAAGTTGTTGATATCTGAGTTGCTTTCTTCTAGTCGGGTTTGTTTCACGCACTCGATTTGTAAAGTGATGTGTGTTGTTGTAGTACAGGGCGGTAGAACTGGAGTTTATCGTCCATCTCGGGTTAAAGTATATACACCCCACAAAATGTGCCAGAGACATGATTTACTGCTTCACAAGAAAAAAGAAGTGTGAATACATTGAGATTATTTGCATGTATTAATGTGAGAGTGAACGATCATTGAGCACTTTCCCGTCACAGTCCATTTGTACAGTATTTCCACTGGAACGTGCGGTGTGATGTGTGCTTGCATTGAAACTCCTCCTTGGAAACTTCTCCAGTCCACTGTGTTCTTTTTTGTGAACATTTGTATTTGTAGTAAACCTTGAGAGGTTGTGTTCATCATATGCTTTGTCTCCGCTACTCCTCTCTCCCACCCTCTCTCTCTCTCTCTTTCTGTGTCTCTCTGTCTCTCTCTCTGTCTCTGTCTCTCTCTGTCTGTCTTTGTATCTCTCTCTCTGTGTCTCGCTCGCTCGCTCTGTGTTTGTATGTGTTCGTGCCTGCGTGCGTGCGCGTGTGTGTGTGTATGAGTGTGTGTGTGTGTGTGTGTGTGTGTGTGTGTGTGTGTGTGTGTGTGTGTGTGTTTGGTTGTTTGTTTTCTGAATACCGGTGAACCAACACAGCTTGATTTTTGTCTCCTCTCTCCCCCCCTCCTCCCCGCCCCCGGTGCATTGGGTAGCATTCTGTATGAATTATAATGTCTTCAAGCGAGTGCCAATACTCTGAAATGTATAGACTACTCCTGTACTGCATGTCATTGTACTGCATTGTACTTTTAGGACGCATGTCATTGTACGGCATTTCTCTGTCAGAAACCCTAGCTGATTCCGGGCCGATGGCCGACTAAGAGCCGAACAGCTGGGCATGAGCGCACAGTGACGCTGTGGGCTTAGTCACGTGATCACTCTCTGTTCACGTGCATTGGTCAGGCTCTCACTCTGCTTTCGGCCAAGCAGGAATCCAGGCCCTGTTGGTCTGTATCCTGTGCCTGTTTAGCACTCTTGTGCAGCTGTACAGCGCTTTTACTGAAGAATTTTACTTTCTTCTTCTCCTTGTTGTTATTATTATTATCATCATCATTACTATGTTCATTATTGTTACTATTATTATTATTATCATTATGATTATTATTATTATCAGTATTATTAGTTTTATTATTACCATCATTATTATTATTATTTTCTTTCTTTTGGTAGTAGGTGAATCACTACTTTGGTTCATGTGTTTTCCGTAGTCGGTAAAAAAAGGTGTTTGTTTCCTTTGACAATGTCATGGGACAGGTGTTTTGTGGTTTTGAAGTTCCGGATCATAGCTGCATCTCGTCATCTCGTAAAGCTTTCTTGAAGATAGTGCTCTGTCTCTGTCTGTCTGTCTGTCTGTCTCTCTCTCTGTCTATGTCTGTCTGTCTATCTGTCTCTCTCTCTTTGTCTATATCTCTGTTTGTCCGTCTGCCTGTCTCTTTATCTCTCTCTCACTCACTCTCCCTCTCTGTCTCTCTCAAACTTCTTGTTTATCTGATACCATGTTCTTAGAGGGTTTTTATAGGCTTATGTCTGAATACTGAATGGACTGGAAAGGGCTTTTAAAACAAAAAAGCATGGATTGGTGCACTTTCATTCTAGGGAATAAAGAATTTATCTTCAAGCGTGTTTTCTTGTCTTCATATCTCGTGTTCTCTCTCTCTCTCTCTCTCTCTTTCTCTCTCTCTCTCTCTCTTCCGACTGTCTCTCCCTCCTCCCCCCTCTCTTTTTCTTTTTCTTGTTTATTTTTTCTTTCTATTTCTTTCTTTCTCTGCCTCTGTGTCTTTCTGGCCATTTCCTTTCTCTCCTGACGATCATGTTTAAGGCCCAGCCAACCAGGCTGCACTGAAGCGAGTTACAGCCAGAACTGTGTGCAAAGAACCGAAAATTAATCTCCCCCACAAAATCAGCCCCTGAAACCCACAGACCAGCCTGATCTGAACCAAACCAACTGTTAGACTGGGTCACTGGACAGCAGGCTGACGGCATTCATTTAAGCTGCCATCACACGGTCTTGTTTGTGCGCATCGTTGTCTTGTGATGACCCACAAATCAGTGTCTGCACCGAGGTTTGAACAGTTTCTCTCTCTCTCTCTGCTCCCAAGAGAGAGAACTCGACTCCTGTCCTGCAAGACTGCTCACTGGCGTTTGATGAAGATGGATCGTTAGGCCGGCTACATGCTGTTGTGAACACGTGCCGTTGTGACTACGTGTCGTTGTGACTACGCGCCGTTGTGACCACGTGTCGTTGAGACTACGTGCCGTTGTGACCACGTGTCGTTGTGACCACGTGTCGTTGTGATCACGTGCCGTTGTGACCACGTGTCGTTGTAATCACGTGCCGTTGTGACCACGTGTCGTTGTGACTACGTGCCGTTGTGACCACGTGTCGTTGTGACCAAATGTCGTTGTGATCTTGTCCCTTTGATATGGTCACAACGACACGTGGTCACAACGACACGTGGTCACAACGACATGACCCCGTTGGGGCCCACTGAGCTTGTTGCTGTTTCAACGAGTCGATTTTTCTTTCCCGGCTCTTTGTCCAAGATTTAACTTACGGGTTTTCAAAGTGCTGTTAACATGAATACAATGACTGAAGGAAATCAACGTTGGAATTATGAGTGTGGAAGTAGGTCGATTAACTACAAACTGATTTCAGACACAGATGTTGGTTCAAATCAAACTCTTGTTTAGTTATCTTTTTCCTCATCGAACTTGGATTTGATGAATTATACATCAGGTCAATGGTTTTGAGTCACGAACTAAAAGATCCTGCGATTAAGATCGAAAAAAAAAAATAACCATCAAGCTCGTGCTCTAAAGCGATCGAGAAGGTCGTTCAATCAAACGTGGCTTTGACCATGTGGTTAGAACCGTCCCCTGGAAACGTACTGTTTGCCAGACGATGCAACTCGGACTCGTGAGCTCTCAATACACCGAGAATGGCATTTGAACCGCATTTAAAACATCCCCCAACTGGCATACTTTTTCAACAGTAGTAATATATTTGTCATTCAATGATTTAAACAGATTGTCTTCATTTTCAACAATTGTGTTTTGGCTCTTGCACATACAGGCCAAAACAATTTAAAGTCCAACGTATTTGGTGCAAAATACTTATTCCTTTTCCTCAAATTTTACTGTGTCAGGTTTATACAATCTTGAGCATTTAAACTGAAGTGTAGAATAATACTGATTTCTGTTGCTTTACATTTGTGAACGTTATTTTCTGGGATGACGTATTCTGACAGATTGTTCACTGATTTTTAGCTAGGACCTCTTCTGTAGCTGCAACAATATTAAGTTTCAAACCTTTCATTAGAAGGTCTTTTTTAATCTAAGAGACGATCACATTTATACTAATTACAGTACACTTCTCATTAAATTTCCACCTATTTTATGTATGTTATTTACATTTTCTAGTTGGTTGTTTACTGTTTTGTGCGTGTGTGTGTGTGTGTGTGTATGTGTGTGTGTGTGTGTGTGCGCGCGCGCGCGCGCGCGTGTGTGTGTATGTGTGTGTGTGTGTGTGTGTTATGCCAACTTTGCTTTGAGGAACCTGCAGCAGGCGTCGACAACAGTTTTGTTGATGCTAATTTGTCACCACAAAATCTTGAATCTTCTCCCCTTCCATAGTTCTCCTTTTGAGTCCTTCTGCAAGTTCTTTGTGTTAGTTCTTCAACGCCAATCTGGCCCGGCTCTAGACAAGGAAGAAGAGTCTTTCAGCTGGAAAGAATCAGACTCCGGTTTATCTGCTTGCTTGCTTGTTTGTTTTTGTTTCGTTTTTTTTTAATCTGCGTTTACTTTGAAAGCATGTTTCCCAGATTTCTCTCTTTGCATTCAGGAATTTGACCTTTACTTTGACCTTTACTCTTACGTGACTAGCTGTGGGTCCCCCACTTTGCCAAGTCCCACAGATTCTTCAGGCATTATCCTTCAGATCAGGACACACATTTCAGCTGTCATACCCTCCATACTTTTACAGCCATGCTATTGCATTTCCATGGTCTTTAAGCTCTCTGTCCAACAATGACAAGATTCAGTTTTCTGTCTTTTCTTCTTTTCCTCGTCTTTTTTTCAGTTTTCCGTTGTCAACCCTTCAATGATCTGTTCAAACTCGTGTCCAGCAGCCAACTTAACCGTCTGTAATCTGTAATTCAACTGATTTAAACAGAGCTCGTAGCAACTATAATCTAGTTACAAGGGTCCCACTCTTTTCCTTGTTCACCAGACAAATAATCTGACGGCCGGAGTATAGTTAAGATTTATGCAGACCTTATCTTGTTGTCCTTTCAGTTTTCTGATTATGTTGAAAGCGTCTACTTTTCACAGTAAAAAAAAAAATAATAATAAAAATGACTCTTTTGCCCTCTGTTTCAATAGTAAGGATAAACACTATCTTGAGCTTGACATCAGGTTTCAGAGAAGAAGTTCCCCCATCCCCACGCCTTAGACAAGTTTTTCGGCTTTGAACCTTTTACACTCCAAAGGGGCCCGGACTGCACCCAGGTCATGACTCCTAGATGCTCTTTTGCTGTCAGAGATACTTTTGGCGCTAGCCGGGATTCAAACCCGCACACCCTGGATGGCTGGGCGTCCTCAAGGCGTGCCTCTTCCGACGAGACTCTTACCCACGTTGCTATCGTATACGTGTTCCAAGTTGGAACATTTAAGCGTTATGAAATTCACTTTTGTTCCTCCTCCGACCAGATCCAGCTGGAACTCTTTACAGCTGCATCTGCCATTGCCTCTAGGATTCGGATCCTCTTCTTACCAGAAATCAAGAGCTGTTTCATGAGATCATATGCCGATGAGCCTGCAGATCTCACCAGAACCAAGGTTCTCCCTATACAAATGACTCACATCGATGACTTTCACAATGAGCAAAGGCTTTAACAATCATCCAACCAAGGCTGTCTCAGTCCAGGTAAGGCTTGTTCGATATAAGCAAAGACCTTTTATTGCAGTCAAGCGTCTCTCAGTACAGGCAAGTCCGTCTACAACTTAGACTCTCTCCATGCAGCCAAGGCTGTCAGTACAGGCAAGGCTCTCTGAATACAACTACATGTAATACGAATAGAACCATGGCTTGCTCAGTAGTACAGTCTCTCTCTCTCTCTCTCTCTCTCTCTTCTCTCTCTCTCTCTCTCCACACACACACACACACACACACACACACACACTCTTCTCTCTCTCTCTCTCTCTCTCTCTCTCTCTCTCTCTCTCTCTCTCTCTCTCTAATACATCTAACGTTCTATCTCAATACAACTAAAGCTCTTTCAATACTTCCGAGGAATGGCCAGTTGAAGAAAGCGGCGGGGTTTGCTCTTGCTCTTGTTGTTGTTGTTGTTGTTGTTGTTGTTGTTGTTGTTGCTGTTGTTGTTGTTGTTGTTGTTCTTTTCTTCTTCTTCTTCTTCTTCTTCTTCTTCTTCTTCTTCTTCTTCTTCTTCTTCTTCTCCCGATGAACAAAGCGCCAGGGTTTCTTCTTGTTCTTATTCTGGTTCTTCTTCTTCTTCTTCTTTTTAAAGATCAGACTGCTTTCTATGCTGATCTAGATGTTAAGTATCCTAACTGATTAACTAACCAACATACTGAATTCGACGAGTTTACTGCTTTCTATACTGATCTAGATGTTAAGTATCCTAACTGACTGCTAAATCGATTCATTCATTCATTCATTTACTCATTCATTCATTCATACACTCATTCATTCATTCATTCATACACTCATTCATTCATTTATTGTGGATTGATTGACTAGTCAACTGGTCAGCCAATCGATGAACGGGTGGAAGGATGGATGGCATTCGTCAAATAACCCAAACACTAATGTACACTCCAATGTTCATTCTTACCAAGGAATGAAGACGACAAAGCAAAAGCCGTTCTAAACAAACTTTATTCACTTTAGTCTCTATTTTTTTTTCACGGTGTATTCACCTTATCCTATTGTTTTCATTTTATTTACTTGAGTTGTTAAAGCACGGGTCCTTCCAGATGACTAAAGGCTCCTTACCAATGTGACACAGCAGCACGATTTCCCCTTTAGAAGCTGCCCCTCACGTAAATTTGTCTTGTGAAGATTTGCCCTGGGTTAAGAATGTAAATCTCCTCCAAGGACTTGATACTACTCTAGGTTTGGTAAATTTCTCTCACACCTCACTCCATCACCCCCACACCGCTACTTATACTCCCTGCCTGTTTCTCCTCTTTTCCCATTCCATCACACGAATGGATAGTAAAATGTGAAACCTTCACATGAAAAATTTGTTTCAAAATCAAGCAATGTAAGTTGCCCCATGGGAAAAAAGAAAAAAAATCATTCCTAAAAGGAATTCCCTGAGAAGATGAACATAAAAATGAATCTGCCCATAGGTTATGTTCCTTGATGTAACACTTTCACATAAAATGTTTAGAAGGGTAAGGTAATAGGCAGATGGGGAGTGGGGAGTCGGATGGGAATGGGGGTGGAGGGGGGGGGGAAGGGACCCCAACGTATGAAAGACGTGACGTTAACTTTTCTCGTAAGAGGTAAAAAAAAAAAAAAGTCTTCGTAAAACAAATGAAATATGGGAAGATAAAAATTTCTGGTGGAGATTGGGCTTTTGTGTCAATCTGTCTAGGTATACACAACTATATTCATAAACAAACATATTTAGAAATGAAAGAGACAGCAGTAGAAAGACGAAATTCGAAAAATCTAGAATCTAACTCCGTTTCTTTCCGCTTAAAACCCAACAGACATCCTACATGAAGAAAATACGTGTCTGAAAAGGTTAGAAGACAAAGAGGAAATCTGTCAGAGTTCGGATCAGCCATAATAATGCTCTCTGATTGGTGTACAGAAATCTGTCAGAGTTAGGATCAGCCATAATAATGCTCTCTGACGGGTGGATAGAAACTGCGGCATTCTGCAGGCCTTTACTAAAAGCGACGGTACAGTGGAATCCGACACTTGCGTCCAAGGCAAGCCAGATATTTGCAGCAATGCCCATTGTCCGTACACGGACTGCCTTCAGGGATACATCCTGATCTTCTACTGAGTCTGGTTCTGGACAACAACAGAGAGAGAGAGGGGGGGAGAGAGAGAGAGAGAGAGAGAGAGAGAGAGAGGGAAGGGGAGAGAGAGTGAGAGAGAGAGAAAGGGAGAGAGTGTGTGACTGAGAGAGGTCTCATTAGCACACACACATACACACACGCGCGTGCACTAACACACACAAACACGCACGCACACACACACACACACAGAGACACACACACACACACATACACACGCGCGCACGCACGCACGCACGCACGCACACACACACACACACACACACACACACACACACACACACCACACACACACACACACACACATGTACGCACACGCGGGGGACCGTCATATACATTGGACAGAGGAAGACAAAGAGACAGACAGGCAGCAGACAAAGAGACAGACAGAAGTAAGGAGAGAATGAATACGATGAGAGGGGGGACAGTGGGGACTAAGAAGGCTGCTCAGGGACAGACTCTGGAGGTTCGCTTCCAGCACTGAGCAGGACAGACTCTACAGCCAACGTGGACAGTCAACATGTCATGGATCTCACGTACAAGGCCAGCATCTCTGATTCAGGTTCAAGTCCTCCTTGCATCTTCCCGTCTTCATCTGCAAAAAGTCATACAGTTGAAATAATGGGAGAAAAAGGTGATAGATACATACATAGATAAAAAGCGAGAACCGCAGACAGATAAAGGGACCGAAAGATACAAAAAAGGAACGATAGAACAAAAGATAAGCACAGAGAGAGAGGGGGGTGGGGTGAGGGGGTATGGGGGAGACACAAACAAACAGACAGACAGACGAGCAGAGACACAGACAAAGAGATAAATGGGAAGCTTCTGGAAAATTCGTTTGATTCACAGTTCACATTCAGCACGAATTATCACTTTTTCTCGAGTGAAGGCCGAGAGAGAGAGAGAGAGAGAGAGAGAGAGAGAGAGAGGGAGAGAGACATTTTATTCATGTAGGCCATGGTCCCTTATGAAGGGGGTAAACAATACACAACAATCGACACCTAACTACATACCATCCTTTGAATCTTAAAAGCCTTGTACAAAGAAAATAGCAAGAGAGACAGAGAGACAGAGAGAGAAGGGTGGGGGTGCGCATGATTAGAGATGCACAGCCAAAGACAAAAACATACAAAGACGGTGACACACACACACACACACACACACACACGCGCGCGCGCGCGCGCGCACACACACACACACTCACACACACACACACACACACACACACACACACACACACACACACACACACAAATAGACAGATAAGGAGACAGACAGAGACGGAGAGGTAGAGAGACGTGGAGAGAGAATAGCGAAGATGAGAATGAAAGAGAGAAGAGAGGCAGGCGGCAGACAGACATGCAGAGCGACAGACAGACAGAATAATCAACTGACCTCTGAAGTTTCGGCATTGCACAAAGGCCAGCAGAAGGACAACCAACATGCATGTCACTTTCATCATGGTGCGTTATATTCTTCTGAAACAGCCAGTGACAGCTTTCACTGTTTGCTGTCGTTACAATCCAAATTATCCATTTACTAAATTAAAACGAACATAACATACAACACAATCATGTATATCATAGGCAACAGTGACAAACATCAAACTGGAGAACAACAACATCTGTACGAATGACACGGATGAACAACTGTTCGGCTATGCAGCGTCTCCTCTGGACTGTGGGCGTATGGAGATTTGAGTGGGAAGAAACTGTAGGGAAAGCTTCGGTAGCAGAAGATCTTCAGAGAAAGCAAGGTTGTAAAGTACCGTGGCACATGTTTGGGGTCAGGGATATCCATAAGCTTATGCCCTCAAGGTTGTTCTCAAAGCCGCTCTTAATTGAACGAACTTCTAGATCGCAAACCTAGTTCTCTCTCTCTCTCTCTCTCTCTCTCTCTCTCTCTCTCTCACACACACACACACACACACACACACACTTTCTCTCTCTCTCTCTCTCTCTCTCTCTCTCTCTCTCTCTCTCTCTCTCTCTCTCTCTCTCTCAATACATCTAACGTTCTATCTCAATACAACTAAAGCTCTTTCAATACTTCCGAGGAATGGCCAATTGAAGAAAGCGGCGGGGTTTGCTCTTGCTCTTGTTGTTGTTGTTGTTGTTGTTGTTGTTGTTGTTGTTGTTGTTCTTCTTCTTCTTCTTCTTCTTCTTCTTCTTCTTCTTCTTCTTCTTCTTCTTCTCCGATGAACAAAGCGCCAGGGTTTCTTCTTGTTCTTATTCTGGTTCTTCTTCTTCTTCTTCTTTTTAAAGATCAGACTGCTTTCTATGCTGATCTAGATGTTAAGTATCCTAACTGATTAACTAACCAACATACTGAATTCGACGAGTTTACTGCTTTCTATACTGATCTAGATGTTAAGTATCCTAACTGACTGCTAAATCGATTCATTCATTCATTCATTTACTCATTCATTCATTCATACACTCATTCATTCATTCATTCATTCATACACTCATTCATTCATTTATTGTGGATTGATTGACTAGTCAACTGGTCAGCCAATCGATGAACGGGTGGAAGGATGGATGGCATTCGTCAAATAACCCAAACACTAATGTACACTCCAATGTTCATTCTTACCAAGGAATGAAGACGACAAAGCAAAAGCCGTTCTAAACAAACTTTATTCACTTTAGTCTCTATTTTTTTTTCACGGTGTATTCACCTTATCCTATTGTTTTCATTTTATTTACTTGAGTTGTTAAAGCACGGGTCCTTCCAGATGACTAAAGGCTCCTTACCAATGTGACACAGCAGCACGATTTCCCCTTTAGAAGCTGCCCCTCACGTAAATTTGTCTTGTGAAGATTTGCCCTGGGTTAAGAATGTAAATCTCCTCCAAGGACTTGATACTACTCTAGGTTTGGTAAATTTCTCTCACACCTCACTTCCATCACCCCCACACCGCTACTTATACTCCCTGCCTGTTTCTCCTCTTTTCCCATTCCATCACACGAATGGATAGTAAAATGTGAAACCTTCACATGAAAAATTTGTTTCAAAATCAAGCAATGTAAGTTGCCCCATGGGAAAAAAGAAAAAAAATCATTCCTAAAAGGAATTCCCTGAGAAGATGAACATAAAAATGAATCTGCCCATAGGTTATGTTCCTTGATGTAACACTTTCACATAAAATGTTTAGAAGGGTAAGGTAATAGGCAGATGGGGAGTGGGGAGTTGGATGGGAATGGGGGTGGAGGGGGGGGGGGGAAGGGACCCCAACGTATGAAAGACGTGACGTTAACTTTTCTCGTAAGAGGTAAAAAAAAAAAAAAGTCTTCGTAAAACAAATGAAATATGGGAAGATAAAAATTTCTGGTGGAGATTGGGCGTTTGTGTCAATCTGTCTAGGTATACACAACTATATTCATAAACAAACATATTTAGAAATGAAAGAGACAGCAGTAGAAAGACGAAATTCGAAAAATCTAGAATCTAACTCCGTTTCTTTCCGCTTAAAACCCAACAGACATCCTACATGAAGAAAATACGTGTCTGAAAAGGTTAGAAGACAAAGAGGAAATCTGTCAGAGTTCGGATCAGCCATAATAATGCTCTCTGATTGGTGTACAGAAATCTGTCAGAGTTAGGATCAGCCATAATAATGCTCTCTGACGGGTGGATAGAAACTGCGGCATTCTGCAGGCCTTTACTAAAAGCGACGGTACAGTGGAATCCGACACTTGCGTCCAAGGCAAGCCAGATATTTGCAGCAATGCCCATTGTCCGTACACGGACTGCCTTCAGGGATACATCCTGATCTTCTACTGAGTCTGGTTCTGGACAACAACAGAGAGACAGAGAGGGGGAGAGAGAGAGAGAGAGAGAGAGAGAGAGAGAGAGAGAGAGAGAGAGAGGGGAAGGGGAGAGAGAGTGAGAGAGAGAGAAAGGGAGAGAGTGTGTGACTGAGAGAGGTCTCATTAGCACACACACATACACACACGCGCGTGCACTAACACACACAAACACGCACGCACACACACACACACACACAGAGACACACACACACACACATACACACGCGCGCACGCACGCACGCACGCACGCACACACACACACACACACACACACACACACACACACACACACACACACACACACACACATGTACGCACACGCGGGGGACCGTCATATACATTGGACAGAGGAAGACAAAGAGACAGACAGGCAGCAGACAAAGAGACAGACAGAAGTAAGGAGAGAATGAATACGATGAGAGGGGGGACAGTGGGGACTAAGAAGGCTGCTCAGGGACAGACTCTGGAGGTTCGCTTCCAGCACTGAGCAGGACAGACTCTACAGCCAACGTGGACAGTCAACATGTCATGGATCTCACGTACAAGGCCAGCATCTCTGATTCAGGTTCAAGTCCTCCTTGCATCTTCCCGTCTTCATCTGCAAAAAGTCATACAGTTGAAATAATGGGAGAAAAAGGTGATAGATACATACATAGATAAAAAGCGAGAACCGCAGACAGATAAAGGGACCGAAAGATACAAAAAAGGAACGATAGAACAAAAGATAAGCACAGAGAGAGAGGGGGGTGGGGTGAGGGGGTATGGGGGAGACACAAACAAACAGACAGACAGACGAGCAGAGACACAGACAAAGAGATAAATGGGAAGCTTCTGGAAAATTCGTTTGATTCACAGTTCACATTCAGCACGAATTATCACTTTTTCTCGAGTGAAGGCCGAGAGAGAGAGAGAGAGAGAGAGAGAGAGAGAGAGAGAGAGAGAGAGAGAGAGGGAGAGAGACATTTTATTCATGTAGGCCATGGTCCCTTATGAAGGGGGTAAACAATACACAACAATCGACACCTAACTACATACCATCCTTTGAATCTTAAAAGCCTTGTACAAAGAAAATAGCAAGAGAGACAGAGAGACAGAGAGAGAAGGGTGGGGGTGCGCATGATTAGAGATGCACAGCCAAAGACAAAAACATACAAAGACGGTGACACACACACACACACACACACACACGCGCGCGCGCGCGCGCGCGCGCACACACACACACACTCACACACACACACACACACACACACACACACACACACACACACACAAATAGACAGATAAGGAGACAGACAGAGACGGAGAGGTAGAGAGACGTGGAGAGAGAATAGCGAAGATGAGAATGAAAGAGAGAAGAGAGGCAGGCGGCAGACAGACATGCAGAGCGACAGACAGACAGAATAATCAACTGACCTCTGAAGTTTCGGCATTGCACAAAGGCCAGCAGAAGGACAACCAACATGCATGTCACTTTCATCATGGTGCGTTATATTCTTCTGAAACAGCCAGTGACAGCTTTCACTGTTTGCTGTCGTTACAATCCAAATTATCCATTTACTAAATTAAAACGAACATAACATACAACACAATCATGTATATCATAGGCAACAGTGACAAACATCAAACTGGAGAACAACAACATCTGTACGAATGACACGGATGAACAACTGTTCGGCTATGCAGCGTCTCCTCTGGACTGTGGGCGTATGGAGATTTGAGTGGGAAGAAACTGTAGGGAAAGCTTCGGTAGCAGAAGATCTTCAGAGAAAGCAAGGTTGTAAAGTACCGTGGCACATGTTTGGGGTCAGGGATATCCATAAGCTTATGCCCTCAAGGTTGTTCTCAAAGCCGCTCTTAATTGAACGAACTTCTAGATCGCAAACCTAGTTCCTCTCTCTCTCTCTCTCTCTCTCTCTCTCTCTCTCTCTCTCTCTCTCTCTCTCTCTCTCCAAGTTCAAATGTCTTAACAAATGCGTGGAGCGAGGAGATTTTCCCGATAATGTTATCAAGTTACACCAAGGATCAACATTTCATTGCTAAATGAAATCAATATTAGCATAAACTGATAATCGGTTTTAACATCAATTCAATGATATTTTGAAAAACACTAAAAATCGACATCATTAATGGATACGTATCACTAAACAACCTATGTCATTATTGTTTAGCATGTAGAGCATCAATATAATCATATATCATAGGCAGACTCGCAATTAAATGCAATAGCTTGTCAAATAAAACATCAACATGACAGTATTACTAAATAGCACTAACCAAAAGCATAATGCCATTTAAAACATAAACCAAACATTCAACATAATTCTGTTATCGAATAGCACTGTACTTCAACACAATCATATTATTTAACAGAACTAAACAGCATCATAACATTTCTGTTAAATGATACTTTAAAGAAATTATTTATCTATCTTCTTTATGGGGTTTAAAGCTATGAAACGATATACCCAGGAAACGATCGATCGACTAAGTACTGTAACAGCTGGCAACAAGAAACAAAATGATATAAATTTAAATTATCAGCGATGAATTTTTCATCTGTCCAACAACAACATAGCTAATTTCTCTATATATCATGTACGCCAACAACGTACCCAAGGATAAGCCTTCTAGCTAACTTTTACAGTTTTTTTTTTCTTTTAGTTATTAAATGAAATTTCAAGAGTTCACAGAAATAAAAACAACATATTGTGTTGGTACACCCATTTCTGTTTACCTAAAGCGTAAAAGGTACTAGAAGCGTCAGGACTTGCACTGGTCTCCTGGACACATCGCACGCTGGTTCAGACCTGGGGCCGTACTTACATGTCGTCGGTAAACTTACTTCTACAACGAGATTACCTCCTGGGTACAAACCCTGTGGGTTCAGCGCAATCTACTTTCGTACCTATATCCTCTGGGTTTTGTCTCGGTTTCTACCTACGAAGTATCCAGAAAGTGAAGGGTGAAAGTCAGATAAAAAAGAGGGATTCCCTCCTTCTGCGCATGTCGTGAATAACCGCAAACGTTCTGCGCATGTCCGTCGCCATCAATGTTGTTGACAAAATGGCTTCGAAACAGCGTGCCGTCTGCTTCACAGATGCGGAGGTTCTTGTCCTTTTGCAGGCCATTAGAGATGACCGACAAGTGCTGTTGTGTAGGGTAAATACTAGCAACATGATCCGTAAGAAGAGTGAAGCATGGGAGAGAGTTGCAGCTGATGTGTCAGCCTTCGGCGTAGCGTTGCGCAACAAATGGAGATTTAAAGGAGGTGTTGGGCAGAAGGCTGCTGCTGCGAAGACTGGGGGTGGACCTCCGCAAAAACTCCACCCGTTCACTGACTTAGTGAACGCCATCCTTGGTGAGGGCTCTGCTCTATCATCTGGCATTGCAGGTATGTAGCATGTACGATGGAATTGTTGTGTGTGTGTTTCAGTGTTTGTGCGAATGATTTGGGTGTCGGTTGCTGTTCTCTGTTATCTGTATCACTGTCAATCTGTCATTCTGTGCCTTGTGTGAAATATGTAACTGTTACTGTTGTCAGTGTCAATAGTCAGTTTAATGTCAGACTGTGACATCTTTCATCATTATTATTTTCTTCTTTTGACAGGCTAACATGACACTGTAAAAGTGTAATCAATGATCAGTGTGTAACTGAGAGTGAGACTCACACACACACACACACACACACACACACACACACACTCTCTCTCTCTCTCTCTCTCTCTCTCTCTCTCTGGCTGTGTTGTGTCATTGTGTCGTGTCGTGTGTGTGATATGAATCCTGCAAAGCACGAAAAAAAACAATCTTACCTGCACATTGATTGAATGAAAGTTTTTGCGATTGACATATTCCTGTTCCCCCTCTGTTGGAGCCTGAATCTTAACATGGGTTCCATCAATGCACCCGATGACGTTAGGAAAACCTGGGTTCATCCTGAAAAAAGCAATCTAACAATTAATTTGATGAAAGGTCAAACACACACACACATCCCATACTCAACAAATGAATAAATGAAAAGGGTCCTTTTTTGGCAACTGTCCCCTAATGGACGCATTAAAATAATTTAAGTTCTTGTTTGTATGGAATGGCCCCTGGACCAAGGCTGATGGTGGTGCAGACGTTAAACCCGAAATAACAACATCCCATACTCTCTCAGACACACACACAGTGGCACAGACACATACACACTGACACAAACACAGACTGTAAAAGCAGCTTAACTGAAACAAGTTTGATAAAAAAAAATATTAAAAGGCCATAAACATGATGAAGTCACACTCACACGCACACTGACACTAGGTAACAGTGATACACACAGGCACGAAGACAGATTTAGCCTACACACACCAAGAGCGAAGCCAACTATCGTAGCAGACGAACTTGGGAAGACGAACTTGGGAGCTAGATCTATCTGCTTGTCCGAGAATGAACAGACGTCAGACAGATCACGCACACACATACACAGACTGTGACGCACACAAAGTGACAGTCACAGACAGACACAAACACACACATCACATATATTTTGGCCACAATTTTACGAACTATACTATTGTGTACTAACCCGTAGAATTTCTGGCTGATGGCAGCAGCCTCGGCATCAGCAGCTGGCATTTTCACTTCCACAGGCAAGCGACGCAGCAAGGCAAGTGTCACTCTCCTAACAATTCTTGATGTTGTTTGCTGAGACACGCCGATTGTTTCACCAACAGCATCTTGAAATGTGCCAGTAGCAAAAAAGCGCAGGGCCAGACACACTTGTAGAGCAGGGGGCAGAGTTCCGTGTCTCAGTCTGTGCATAACAAATTCGATGTCTTCTGGGAGAGTGTCTGTCAGCTGGAAGATGTTGTGACGACGAAATCTGAACTTCGCGTGAATTTCGTCATCACTGAACGTGTCCAATGGATTAGTTCTGTCCCGTAAAATACGGTTTCTCCTCAGTAGTTGCCTTCCTCTGTGAAAAAAACACAAAGTTGGAAGCCATCTTTGTTTTGATCTAATCCAGAGCGTACTCCTGCCTTCTCCTCGTTGTAGCTTACTCGCCCGTCACCCACAGCTAACCACGAGGTTAAAGGTTACTCTCGACATATGGATCCCCAAGTAACGGCCCTTCGAGCTTACATCGAGGTATGGAGGTCACTTCCCCGTTACCCACGACATGTAAGTACGGCCCCTGGCCAGGGGATGGCAATTCATGCTCAGGCAAAGTCGCTTAATGTCCAGGGTCAAATGGACCTTGATTAATTATTACCTGTATGTGCGTGTACGTGTACGTACTGTATCTTAAACGATACGTATAACAGCGTGTGCGCGAACACACACACACACACACACACACACACACACACACACACACACACACCGCGCGCGCCCCACGCGCGCGCACACGCGCATGCGTGCGCATGAACCCTGATACACACATACGCACGCACGTGTAAAGAAAGAGAGGCAGAGAGAAGTGATGTCGTGTGCACATACATAGCAGTCTTATGCGAAATGTGTGTGTGTGTGTGTGTGTGTGTGTGTGTGTGTGTGTGTGTGTGTGTGTGTGATATTTCTAGATAGATAGATATATAGATATGTGTGTTTGTATGTCTCTCTCTCTCTATATATATAATACCTATAGATAGATAGGTATAGATATAGATGTGTGTGTGTGTGTGTGTGTGAGCGCGCGCGCGTAGTGGCATGTTTAGAGATATAGGTATAACACAGAGAGAGAGAGAGAGAGTGGTGATGGCGATGTCATCATTCACACATCGGGAGGAAGCATTAAGACCATTAGCTGATACAATCTGTATCTACATCCTGGTAACTTGTGACCAAGTACGGGCGAGTAACCATTTGAATGGCCATTTGGACCATTATTTTAGTTTTAACCATTAATTGATATAATCTACAACTGCCTTCAGTTGCCTCGTGATCAAGAAGGGCAAAGCAATCTTCAGGCGTATGGCCATGGGGACCATTCACTGTGTGCCATTAACTGACGGAATCTTTCCCTGCAAAGAGTAACTGAGTTCATCTGTCCCTGCCACCAGTTTCTTTGAGACCACGAATTGTGGAGGAATCGTCCTTTTCATGGCCATTTAGAGCACTTAGTGTTAAGCAGAGTCGTTGATGCATACATACATCAGATATACAGAGAACAGCTCATGGACACCAACTTTCAGCCGTTGACGGGCAGTCAGCATTCAGCAATCGACAGTTGCCACCAGATTTTAACAATAAATGTTACAAAATAGCTAATGGATAGTTTTTCAACGGCTACAGAGGTAAACGTTCTAGGCAGCCATCTCAGCGGTGGACATCGGACGCTGAATCGATGACTTGTGAAAATGACCGAAACGTTTTCGATCGAATCGGCATTTCGTCCCAACGATTTTACCTCAGTTCCGACACGGGAGTCATGTTTATGATCGAACAGCGTCCTGTTATCTGCTTTTATGCATTTACACCGCTAACACGATTTTCAGCCCGCACGTCCACAGTTTATCGTTCAGTCAGAGTGCTTTCTTCGGAACTGTGAACATGACTGCCCGTTTAAAGGAACTAACCGTAATAGTCTACTCCAAATCATACCGTCGGTTGGCTTCAACGAGGTAGCAACCCTGATACGGCCCTTCGCGGTCGGCTGGACCATAAGCACCATTTCTCTATGCCTCTAGTACTGCAATGGAAGCCAGTTCTGGATAGCACTCTCGAGGGTCTGGCACTGCTCCAGCTGGTCTTCACGTGCTGTCTTCTTCCATTTTCAGTGGATTCTGCAGCAGGTCGGATCAGATTTTTTGTGTGCCGTAG
Organism: Conus canariensis; assembly: GCA_033310375.1. Lineage (NCBI taxonomy): Eukaryota > Metazoa > Mollusca > Gastropoda > Neogastropoda > Conidae > Conus > Conus canariensis. The sequence continues at coordinate 35,370,693 of CM065730.1, read as the reverse complement.
TCCACCCATAGCGCATCACGTTTGGGTCCTAGCATTCTGCGGGGTATGTACTGCTGTACCCTATCGGTGATGCCTTCTTCAGTGGTCCCTCAGATTTTCTCACTAACCGGCTGAATGTCATACTGACTGAGGACAGCGTTCCTTAGTTCTTCTTACATTAAGGTTTGCAATCCTGTCCGATCTGCCTTAAAAGCCACGTCATAAGAATCATATCCATCCAATACTTCCTAGCTCTGATCAAATCCAGAGCTGTAGCCATACCTAGAAATCGTATACATAGCTAGCAGTCCTGGCCAGATTTAGTAACCCTCACCATGCCTAGCTGCCCTATCGTAGCCAGCAGTCCCGTGTGTACCTGAGTCGTGGGTCCAGCATAGTTATGTTGTCAGTGATGGCTCCTATGTTGCACGTGCCGGGCGTATGACAGGCTGTGAGCGTGTTCCTCTTGACCATAAAAGCCCAGTGGTCATCCGTGTCAAAGGTGTGCTGGGCACAGAACTGGGATGGAGGGTCCTCCATTACATACAGCTAACAATGAGTGGGCGCATAATTACATTTCCTACCACTAAACTGAACAATTCCGATTGATTGAACTTCATCTTCCTGGGTTCCATTCCACATCCATGTTGCGCCAATTTGAGAACAGAAGCGATTGTCCGTTCCTCGTTTCCATTGTCTTTTGAATGTTGTCTGTTTTGCCAGAAGAAGATTAAACAGGTCGAAACGTGTCGTGCTCCTCTTTTTATTTGTTTCTTTCGTTCGTCGGCAGAGTACGGGCCTAATTTTTCTTTTAAATTCATTGAAGGAAAGTTTTGCTTGTTCTCTCCCCCCTCCCCCTCATCCCCTCTTGCCCCCCCCCCCCTTCCGCTGTCCCCCCCGCGTCTCCCCCCCCCCCCCCCCCCCCTATCTTCCTCATCTACACACACCAGCCATGCACGCGCGGGCAAAAACTTTTTGAAGAGACGGCAGAAAGGATGCTATACCTTTTAAAGGTAGATAACCTACAGATGAACATTCGAATAAGCTAAGATGAGTTATGTCTCACTGCTGCACAGAAGGCCACTCCCATGCAACCGGCTGATCAAACCAGACAATGCGTGTCGGGGTATTTGCCACACTCTGCCCAGGGATAGCCTGCAAAAATGAGGTATTGATACTGTCATGTGGAGAGAGAGAGAGAGAGAGAGAGAGAGAGAGAGAGAGAGAGAGAAAATGTTGTGTGTGTGTGTGTGTGTGTGTGTGTGTGTGTGTGTGTGTGTGTGTGTGTGTGAGGGCGGAAGACAACGTTTGCGTGGTGTGTGTGTGTGTGTGTGTGTGTGTGTGTGTGTGTGCGTGCGTGCGCGCGCGCGTGTGTGCGTGTGTGTGTATGTGTGTGTGTGTGTGTGTGTGAGCGCCCGCGCGCGCGCCTAGGGGTATGTGAGAGAATGAAAGCGAGACAGACTCAATGTGTGCGTGCGTGTGTGTGTGTGTGTGTGTGTGTGTGTGTGTGTGTGTGTGTGTACAGATATGTGAGACAGCGAAAGCTAGACAGACAGAGACAAAATCTCTCTGAGTGTGTGTGTGTGTGTGTGTGTGTGTGTGTGAGAGAGGTGAGAGAGAGAGAGAGAGAGAGAGGACAAGACAGACTCTGTGTGTATGTGAGTGTGCGTGCGTGTGTGTGTGTGCGAGTGCGCGCGTGTGTGCGTGCGTGCGTGCATGTATGTGTGTGTGTGTGTGTGTGTGTGTGTGTGTGTGTGTGTGTGTTTCTGTCTGTCAGAGAGAGAGAAAGAGAGAGAGAGACGTTTTACGTTCAGCTGAGTTACACACACACACACACACACACACACGCGCGCGCGCGCGCGCGCGCGCGCGCGCGCGCTTGTCGAAGGTATGCCACCACAGTAAGCTGAAGTTATCAAGCTCTTCTTGCATGGGTTAGAAGTGTTTAAGATATATCCATCAGTTTTCACTTGAACTGGTTGCGTATCAGACCCCCACATGAATTCGGACAAAGCTAGCAAAATAACGAACAAGTAGGGTAACTCTTGTTCCCATACTGGGTGATGTGGATTGCAAGCCGAAGGAACTTCGTGACATGGAACGTTCAAGGATGGATAACTATCTACCAAAATTTAAGAGTCGGTTGTTTGGTTCACAAATGATCTAAAATAATGCCAAAAATAGAAAATATTCAAATTTTTGGTAACATTCTAAAGCTGCAATACTAAAAAAAAAAAAAAAGATAACTATTCATTCAAAGTTGGCTCGTTTCTCGCTGTCTTTTGCCAACCGTTACGATACATTTCATTTCAAACTGTTAATGGACCTGTTTCACACACACACACAACACACACACACACACACACACACACACACACACACACACACACACCACACACACCAGAGAGAGAGAGAGAGAGAGAGGGATGGCTTAACATGAGAGTGTCAAAATGGTGGTATCGACCTTCCTGAGATGAAAACAAAGGGTTTTGTCTTTAAAACTGTTTTGGATTCGTTAAATAGAAATGTCTATTCATGAATGGGAAAACTGTGCCGAAGACCTTTTTTTCCAAATCGCCACTTATTATCAAATATGTTTTCAGTTACACGGAATAAAACTAGATTTTAGCGCTCAGTCTACAAGCATTTGAAGTTGCTTTCTTTAAATGTGCAACCAAATCTTCCGCTGAAATCATAAATCTGTAGTTTCTAAAAATGCTGTATAACAAAAACGTACATCATCTTGCGCAGTTTGTATGGTAAAGAATAACTTCTTTGCTTCATTCATGCATTTTACATGGTTACAAAAAATCAAACAAACAAACAAAAAAACCCAGTCCAGTGAATTTTCACTAGTTAATATCCGCATACTGATTTTTGTAAAAGTTCAAAGGCAAGATGAATTATTGGTACTGCAGCATATTTCATTTAGATTTTCAAAATATGAATTATGTTCAAACGAAAACAGAACATGATTTTCATTTTCTTTGACAGTACGTTGAAAAATATGATAGGCATCGACTCTTGTACTTTTGCCAGTTGTACATCTGAAATAATCAACTATGTAAGAGGCTGCCAACAATGATAAGTTCTGAAATATTCTGTTTTAACAAACTGTTTGCTAAACAATGCAATTTCAAAACACGAATCATGTTCAAACGAAAACAGAACTTCCGTTTCATTTTCTCTGACAGTAAGTTGAAAAGTATGACAAGCATCGACACTCGTATTTTTGCCAGTTATACATCTGCAATAATCAACATGTGAGAGGCTGCCACAATGATAAGTTCTGAAATATTTTGTTTTAACAAACTGTTTGCTAAACAATTGCACAATAACGTATTAAAAGAAAATATTGTCTGGGACCCGATTGCGGTTACAAACCAGACTTGAAGCTTTTAAATATCTGATGAATAGAAATCCTTTCACATGCGCATCAACTAGTTGATGTAAGCCTGAAAATATTACATAGTTATTCATTTCCAAAATTATCTGAAACAATAATAACACATTTGACAACTCTCAGTAATTTTTGAAGCAGCGCTTTATTTTCAGAAACATCAGTAATATAGAAATAATCATCATTGCATAAAAAAAAACTATTATTTGCATAAAACAATCTATTCATGTATTTCTATATTCATGCAATTACATCGTTATGTCCATTTCAAAATATACGCATGTATTCTTAAGTACACATATGAACATTTTTTTTTACCATGTAACAACACACACACACACACACACACACACACACACACAATGCATTCATACAAAGGGAGGTATATCAATATATATATATATATATATATGCGCCCTGGCTATCACACACACACACACACACACACACACACACACACACACACACACACACCACGCACTTAAACACACATGCTCGCGCGCGCGCTTTCGGGAGCGGAAAATTTTTCAAACATTTCAATGGTAAATTTTCCTGCCTTTATTTGACAAAACCTCAACCCTGATATTTCTTTTTTCTGTTATGATCTTCAACATTTTTTTGTGCTAAAGATAATAAAATTGGCACATCAGGGCAAATACGCGTTACATCGGGAACACCTATAATTTTTTATGACGCGTACAAACATTGCCTCGAACGAGTGTTGTAAAAATATAATGTGCTTTTTATTGAATAACCTGACTGATTTAGTGAATATTTGAAAGGTCTTACTAACAGAATCATTCGGGCTGCTGGGTTATAATACTATGATTGTTATTGATATCATGATTGCTTCTGATACCATCTGTGATATTTCGATTATTACTCATACCATTTATAGTACTATGATTCTTGCTGGTACCATCTATGATATCCATGGTCGTTACTGATGCCATCTATGACACTGTCAATTATACCATCTATAACACTATGATTGTCATTGGTGCCATTCATAATACTATGATTGTCACTTATGCCATCTATGATACTATGGTTTTCACTGATCCATCAGTGATTTAATGGCTGTTACTAATACTATCTTTATTACTAAGATTGTTACTGATGCCATCTGTGATATCATGAGTGTCAGTGATACTATCAGTGATGTTATGACTGTTAATGATGCCTTCTAAGAATAATATGATTGTCAGTGATACCATCTATGACATCGTGATTGTTACTAGTACTGTCTATGATATTATGGTTGTCAGTGATAATATCTATGATAGAGTGATTGTTACTAATACTATGTATGATATATGATTGTTATTGATACCATCTGTGATACTATGGCCGCCATTCATACCCTCTATGATATTATGATTGTTACTGATATTATACATGATATTGTGATTCTTACAAAGACCATTTATGTACGATTGTTACTAACAGCGTCTGTGGTACTGTATCTGTTACAGATACCATAACGTTATGGTTGTTACTGATACTATCAATGATACTTTGGCGTTACTGATACTATCAGTGATACTTTGGCGTTACTGATACCATCTTCACTATTATGATCGTTTCTTATATTATCTAAGATGCTAAGATCGCCACTAATGTCGTCTTCTGTTCTGCAGTTTTCAAAACGTTTTTCGTGCATTGGTGGAACACAATCAAACATCTGCACGCATTTATTCTTTTTCAATAGGAAAACGTAATACTGTGCCTGCTTTATATCAAATCAAACAGGTGTATCTCTTTCCTGATTATATGAATGATGTACTTCATGTTTCACTGGACATCGTCATATCTATGTGTGCTTAATGATTGTTTCCAATATTAGATTGCCTCTAGACATTGAAATACATTAATATGTTTTGTCCTTTCGTTCACATGTGTGTTTTCTTCCTGAACGTTTAAGACCAGCTTCAGTGTATTTGTTCAACGAATTCTGCAAAGCATGTCTGCAGAAATACAAACAACCAGATCCCCCCCCCCCCCCCCCCTTCATACACACACACACACACACACACACACACACACACACACACACACACACACACACACACTCACTCACTCACTCACTCACTCACTCACACACACGCACATCATCTCTCTCTCTCTCTCTCTCTCTCTCTCTCTCTCTCTCTCTCTCTCTCTCTCTCTCTCACTTCCACCGTGTCTACAAAATACGAATAATTCAAAACTGTTCAAGAAACACTTACATAACCATTTTTTGCCGCAGTAATTTGATTATTCTATTAAAACGATTAGCGTCCACTCACAAAGTCTTCTCTAAACCATGCTTTGAATACACCGTCTAAATATATAACTAACTCCGTTAAATCGCTCATCCGCACTCCCACTCTGTCTACCATCCCTCTTCTCCTCCCCCTACCTACCATTCTCCCCCCCCCCCCCTTCCTCCGACTCTCTCTCTCTCTCTCTCTCTCTGTAGTTTAGTTTGTTTGTTTGTTTGTTTATTTGTAAGTTTCGTTCGTTTGACTACACACCATGTCATTATTACTTTTATAAACAGTCTGCTTATCATTGTAGAATTAGATCACAATTTTGTTATGTTGAATTGTCAGTATGAATGATTTATGTTGAAATAATGTATGCATGACAAGGACAGACTGTAAGACCAGGCTTTGGCCTAAAATCTTCATCCTTGCGTATGAAAGATCAATCGATCAATCAATCAATGAATCAATCTCTCTCTCTCTCTCTCTCTCTCTCTCTCTTCTCTCTCTCTCTCTCTCTCTCTAATGTCTTTGCCCCTGTTTGTTCTGTTAATGTCGGATTTCCAATAAACAAATGTACCACATATTGCTAGAAAGTAATGCTTTGTCACTTGCTTCTTGTTTTTATCAGTATATCACGTAATTCAGTAACAAAGCTGCGGTTTGTAGACCACAGTGTAGTCTTTTTAGTACTTTAAGATGATAGGCATGTCACAAGAATTCCCGATATTCCAACTCTACCGGCAACCTCCGTAAATCCAACGCCTATTTCATTGAAGTTAGCTGCAATCATACATAGAAAATGACCCTTTGGGCAGCCATCATCTTCCCGTGGAGCCAGAATTTAATGAGGCCCCACAATCCGACACAGAATTCAATGATACAAACAAAGATTCACTGATGAACAAGCCTATGGGGTCAAGTTAACATAGTTTGTTTAAAATTTCATCCCGTTTCTAACTGAGCCGGAGAGCACTAGAAGTTACAGAGACAGTAATTGCAGGAGCTGAACATGCAACCCCCCCCCCCCCTCCCAACACACACACACACACACACACACACACACACCACACACACACACACACACACACACACACACCACACACACCACCCCCTCCCCAAAGGAAACTTCTTAGAAATGGACCCTTTGCTGGCAACGCATAGGGGAACAAAGAATGTGCAGTTGCCATCAAGATGAAGACGCTGACCATTAGAAGTTAAAGGGAGAAAACAGAAGTGAATTGTGAAGAACTGTGGAGTGCATAAAATCATAGCAACGGAGTGATTGCTTGAGCTAAGAGACACTACTGGTCAATCTTGTATGGGTAAGAATAATAGGATTATTGAAACCCACACAAAGTGTGAAAGAAAATAAAAAGAAATGAAAAATGGATTGTCCTACAACAATGTCCTGAAGAAAAAAAATCCAGTAAAAACTTTTTTTCAACCTGCTTTGAAGAGGCAGGAGCGTCATACTCGCCAAAACTTGTAATCAAAGCGTTAGCATCTAAATAAATCGGTTCCAGAAATATGAACTAACAAAGAGTAAAATATACAAATCCCATACAAAAAAGAACAATATTTTCATTAGTTCACTTGTCACTTTTAAACAAATTGAAAGTGATAGTGCTTCCTTTAGTGTAAGAAAATTACAGTAGGTTATGATGCCATTTCTTATGGTATGATCAGCCGTTTTCCTTAAATCTTGTCACTGCTTCTTCACAAATTATTTACTGGATGCTGGGGAAACGGTACCATTCCTATTGTATAGAAGACTTCTATTGTTAGCTCTCTGATTAAAACTACCAAATTACGATCAGATGCTACAAGTTACAAGCCCATATGTCTTACCTCATATGTCGGAAAAGTTATGGGGGGAAATCCTATTGACAAGACTGGCAATTTTGCAAGAAAAATTAATCCATTCCTGTCACACAACCTGGACTCAGGAAAGGTAGATCTACATCAGATCATGTATCAAAACCAACAGCACATATAAAGCAACAATTTGTGACAAGGGTGTTCTTTCAACCTTTTTGATGTACAACAAGCATACTATCGTATTTGGCATAGCAGGGTATTGTACTGTTCCGAGTGGTCGTATAAACGATTATACACAATTGAGAAGAAAAATGTCATTAAAGAAAGTAGGTTCTCTGTCTTCCTCTAGACCACTTAGCATGGGAATACCCCAAGGATCTGTTATAGCGCCTCTATTTTCGAATCTTATGTTATATGATTTACCAAAATGTCTCTCAAAATCTACAAATATTGCTCAGTATGCTGATGATATAGCAATTTGGATGAACATTCCAATTTAAAAAAAAGAATAGGCTTGCATTACATCAGCCATTTAAGCAAAATGTATCTAACAGACCTCGATTGATTAAACATGAACACGAAAGCGGATGGTTGAGAATTTTCCATATAAAAGACCCATATATTTTAACAACGGTCTTGGTCCTCAAAAGCTTACAAGTTTTCCGTTGATGCGAAAGAAATTAAATATAAGACAGAGGTTAAATTCCTGGGAGATTATTTAACTTGAAAAAAAAAATTTGATAAAATAGTGAGCAAAGCTATGAAAAGCTTAAGCATTCTAAGAATTTTTGGTGTTAGTAAACACCTCTAGGGTCCAGATTCCAAAACTCTGGTGCACACTGCACCTGCACATGTCAGGCCAAGTTTACATATTGTCAAGAAGTCTTTTTCTCTGCCCCTTAGAGAAATTACATTGTTGGGATAGTAAATCTGTAAAGCTGGCCTTAGGCGTTCCGCTCCATTCAAATACTATAGAATCGTACAAATTAGCGGAGTTTCATCCCTTGATCATCGGAGAAAATCAGCATAACCAAAATATGTTCTTAGTGCAAGTTTCAATAGAAAATTCTGTTAAATCTGAGTTACAAGTAAAATCTGACCAGGACTTCTCAAAAAGCACTACGAATAATGAAAACTTGCAAACAATTGCCAAGTGATGTTAATCCACAGAATACTGCTTCAGTTATGAACGCTATGCCCTTATTTTCGTGGGAATTAACAAGAACTGGCTTTGAGGTATATCTCACTGACCTAAGAAAGGTTGAAAATCTAATACTTAAACTAAGACAGTCAAGCCATGCTTCGCACAAGTACATCCCAGTCATCTTGAAACTCACACAGATGGTTCTGACTTAAAAGATGGAAGTTGGGGTTTACTGTTCCATCCCAAAAGGCCGATAAATCTTATCATCTTGGACGAGGCCCGTCAATTTTCACGGCAGAAATCGTTGCGTTTGTAATGACTTTGGTATAAATGATTGATATATACCACTGAATTTGCTCAATGTTTTATTTTGTCTAGATTCTGAATTTGTTCTGCACGCTATTTCATCGGTATTGTATATAATCTAATATATCCTGTTAAATAAGTCGTTTAATCCATTGCATTCAAATGAACGGAATGAACACTGAATTCTATTGGATTCCTGGTACTGCCGAGTGCGTCACTGCGAACGGAAATTTGCAACATTAATAAAAATAATCATACTGTCAGCTTTTTTGTTTTCATCACGACATAACTAATTACTTTTTTAATAAATGGACGAGGTCCTCGTAGATCATCAAAGTTCAGCGTCCAAAAATGTATTTAAATTTTCCATCCACACAATACTAAAAAAAATAAAAAAAAAAAAACGAACTTGCAGATGTAATACGAAGTGAATACGTTTCACTTTATCGTGAACAAATATGACGATTCCTTCCCATAGAAGTATGTGAAGATTTCTTGCCGGTTTGGGATGTCAAGTTATCTAGGGGAAAAAGACCTTTTTTAATTCGTAATGTTTTTGCTCTTATCGGCCGCTTCTTGTGAATCCTTTACCATCACCTGAATCCCCCTTACCTATCGCCCACTCTGCTCCTTACGCCATTCCCAACCCTTCCGCCTTCCTTTTTTCTTTGTGTTGTTCTGTCTTCGCTTTTGTTTGTTGTACTAATCATCGTTGAGCTATTGACAGAATTTGTTTTAGAGTTTAAAATCATCAAAACAGATCATCAGACCAGAAATAAATGAACCAACCAAGCAGCCAACCATTCATGCAAGAAAACACCTCACGCACGTCTACAAATGCACGCATGCATGCGCACATACACATATGCATGCGAGCACGCATATATGATACATATATAAACACACATCTGTTTACACACGTGCACCTGCATATACACAAAGAGAGACACGCACGCACGTGCGTGCATACGCACAAACGCGAGTGTGTGCACACACGCGTAATCACACACACACACACACACACACACACACACAACACACACACACACACACACAAAACAGAGGGAGAGACGGGGGAGAGGGAAGGTATACGAAAAACGAACGCTCAGGTACCCAAAGAAATCCTCCTGTATCAAATACTCATTCATGGCACTAATCATGTGTTATTCAAAATAGTTTTGCAAGACCAACAACTGATGGAGGGCAGCTGATTGAGAAAATGTAGAAGAGAACTAGATGCCATCGAAGCACCCGCCGCTCTCACCCTCTTCTCCCCGCCCATCCCCTCGGCCTATGCACACGCGTTCACGGTGAATGTGTGTACAGATAGATAGTGGAGAGAGAGAGAGAGAGAGAGAGAGAGTGTGTGTGTGTGTGTGTGTGTGTGTGTGTGTGTGTGTGTGTGTGTGTGTGTGTGTGTGTGTGTAACTGCATAAAACGACCCTGAATTCGTGTGTGTAACTGCATAAAACGACCCTGAATTCGAACACTTAAAACGATACACACAAATTTCAAATCAGCATGTGAACCACGTCAATGAGTGATACAAATCCCTTCAATACAGCCCCCCTCTTCGGATAGTTCTGCCCGTCCCTCTGGCGTGTTTCAATAGTCAGTCTGTGTCTTTGTTTCCAGAACAGAAGTAGGAAGAAGAAGGTAGTTGGACGCCGGCATCTATGCCGACCTCACGAGAAAGCCATCATGGTCATCAACACAAGGGTTTGAAAGACAAGCACAAGGTCTCCCTGGTGATCTTCAGGAATTGTCAGCCTCGGGAGGCAACCCCCGAAATAAAGTTATCACAGCAAGGGCTGTAACCCCCGAAACAAAGTTATCACAGGAAGGGCAACAACTGATGACACGCAAGGAGCATCGGATGTTGAGAGAAGACGTCTTCAGAGAACAAGGAGGCTGTCAGCACCATCCCCTCAGCTGCTCTCCAGCGACCTCACGTCAGAAAGGTACATTGTTCTTCGCACTGCGCAGGGACCTCCAGACTCCCGCTACCCTTGGACAGGTCGTGCACGCGTGGTCTTCATCGCCCGCGACGGACACACGTAAGGAATGTCACCACATGAAATCCGCATTGCCGCAGTCCAGGACATTGCCAGCAATAACTTCTTCGTACGACGGCGGTGGATCGGTGATGTAGGGCGGGGGGTCGGCAGCACGGAGACGGCGTGGGAGAGCAGGTTGACGACTGACAGCAGGCTGATGACTGACTGCGGGCTGATGACTGACAGCAGGCTGATGACTGACAGCAGGCTGACGACTGACAGCAGGCTGATGACTGACAGCAGGCTGACGACTGAGAACAGGTGGACGACTGATGGCTGATTGACGACTGAGAGGAGGATGAGAACGGTTGCTGATCACCGCTCTACCCACCGGGGGCCTCGCCTCAGCCTCAATAACACTACCAGTTGGCGTGTCATCTTCGCTTCCCGACTCAGCCTCAGTAACACTACCAGCTGGTGTGTCATCTTCGCTTCCCGACTCAGCCTCAAGAACACTACCGGTTGGTGTGTCATCTTCGCTTTCTTCTTCCTCCTCGCCTCCTCCTCCCGCTGGAGACGCGTCTGCGGAGTCCCTGCCTGCTTCTTGTTCTTCCGCTCCCCACGTGTATCCCAGACCCTGCTCCTCTTCCAGTTCGCAGTACATGGACGCGGAACTGGTCTGGGCCGAGAGACTGAGCGGCTCCCCGAAATGGTGCAGGTGATGCTCCAGCCAGCACGTGGGGGAGAAGTTCTCGTACTGCTCGCTGCCCCCGGTCAGCAGGTTGGAACAGTCCACGTCAGACAGAACTTTGGGCCTCTGCGAGATGCCGGACGCCACGTGGCTGATGAAGGAATAGTGACGGGTCCCCCCGCCGAATACGTACCGGCCGGCGGGCGCGAAATCCCCCGACAGCGGCGCCGACCGTGTTCGGGAGGCCACTTCATACTGACGGCTGCTGTGTTTCTTGCGGTGCACTCCAAACCATATTCGCTTCCACAGCTGTAAACCGTCCATGATGGAGCCCGTTGGGCGAAGGGGTGGGGTGGAAATGGGATGGAGGGGAGCGGGGAGGAGGGGGGGGTAAGGGAGGGGGTGTCCCCCCTTCGCTAGGTCACAAGAGGAAAAGTCTGTGTCATCGTCCTCTTAATCCGTTTCATCCTTCGGAGAGGATAGATTAAGTTGATCTTTTTTTCATAGAAACATTGAAACCCCAGCCGCAAGATGCGGGAAAGAAAAGCACCAATCGCACGCTTGCCCCGTAGCACTAAATGGCTTCATTGTCTTCACCGAAGCGCTTAGTTCCCGCCTATTGTTGTTGTTGAATTAAGGTTCACCTGCAGCACTCAATTTCTTCACTATCTTCATCGAACGCACTAAATATCTGTTCGTTGTTGCTCACCCAGAACGTTCAATTTCTTCATTGCTTCTTCCTAAATACTCAATGCCTACATTGTTTTGACAACAACATAGAAACCCTACTCAATGCCTTCGTTGTGTTTTGCCACAAGTATTGAGTCTCTTCGTTGTTGTTGTTGTTGTTGTTGTTGTTGTTGTTGTTTCACCACAAGCACTCAAAATTTCTTCTTTGCGTTTTCACCAATAAAACTCGGTCATTTTGTTGTGTTTTCACCAAAAGCACTCACTCCCTCACTAAGTTTCATCAAAAGCACTCGGCTCCTTCGTTGTTGCTTTGTTTACAAAATGCATTCAGTTCCTTTGTTGTTGCTTTGTTTACAAAATGCATTCAGTTCCTTCGTTGTTGCTTTGTTTACAAAATGCTTTCAGTTCCTTCGTTGTTGCTTTGTTTACAAAATGCATTCAGTTCCTTCGTTGTTGCTGTTTACAAAATGCATTCAGTTCCTTCGTTGTTGCTTTGTTTACAAAATGCTTTCAGTTCCTTCGTTGTTGCTTTGTTTACAAAATGCATTCAGTTCCTTTGTTGTTGCTTTGTTTACAAAATGCATTCAGTTCCTTCGTTGTTGCTTTGTTTACAAAATGCTTTCAGTTCCTTCGTTGTTGCTTTGTTTACAAAATGCATTCAGTTCCTTCGTTGTTGCTGTTTACAAAATGCATGCAGTTCCTTCGTTGTTGCTTTGTTTACAAAATGCTTTCAGTTCCTTCGTTGTTGCTTTGTTTACAAAATGCATTCAGTTCCTTCGTTGTTGCTGTTTACAAAATGCGTTCAGTTCCTTCGATGTTCTCGTGCGTAGCACTCAAATCCTTCTTCGTCTTCATTTGTACCACTCTTTCAGGTGAGACACTCGCTTCCTCCTTTGTCTGTACGTGTAGCCTTCAGTTGCTTCTTTGTCTTCCTGTGTAGCACTCAGTCCCTTTGTTCTTTTCACGTTGTTTCTGAAAATTAATAGAAAAAAGTTTAAAGGCATTGGTTGAAAAGGGTATTGATTCAGAAAAAGAATATAAATCAGTCCATCAAACAACCCACCACAATCAGTCAACTGAATCAAAGATGATCTGTTAGTGGATCACGTTCTGAACAGAAAACGACGACCTTGCGTACCCAACAGTTGGACAGCGGTGTTTCAACCCTGCTGCAATTCGTTCCGCGGAGTACATGATCAGCTCTCTCTCTCTCTCTCTCTCTCTCTCTCTCTCTCTCTCTCTGTTTTGCTGCCAGGTTTTCTGTGTTTAGAAGGATCTCAATTTTAGTACGCATTGGCAATAGTATAACAGTCATTAAACATTAAACTTGCCGGGCATTATCCTTTTAGATTTTGGTAAAGCCTCTGATTCTTTAAACTGGTATTTTATGTGCAAGTCTACATTCCTGTCGTTTAGCTAAAAAAAAAAAAAAAAAGAAAAAAAAAGAGAGTATTTGTTAGTTTAAAATTTTCTACGTTAACATAATAGCAACAATGATAGAAAATAGAACAAAACCATGGCTCCCAACTAAGCGGGACTGTTGTAACGTGACCCGCTTTCACCTTATGCTTTTGTCATTTGTGTTGAAGTGTCAGTAATAATGCTAAGGTAAAACAAAGGTACCAAATGCATTAGATTGTTGGGCATCGCCACGAAGTCACCAAATGGACAAACGATGCACCGCTTACAGATACAGGATACAAATAGTCTTTTTGAAAAACAAACAAACAAAAAAAAACAAACCCCACAGAGGTTCTGAAAACGTTTGACAAAATTCCTGGCTTGATACTAAAGTGCACTTAAAACACAGGTGAAAGATATAAGAGAAAATCCAAGACTACAAATAATATGATACATTTGAAAATTCAACCGGCGTAAAACATCAGTAATCTGGTTTGCTCAGGATCTAAAAAAAGAGTGTACAAGAACATACCGCATCGATTTTTTTTCCAGTGAAAGCCTTGTTCAACACTTGTCACACCTTTAAGGTTTTGAGGTCCCTCACACTTTAAAAGGTGTTGATCTATGGTTGATGTTAAAAAATTCATTTGATGACTTTCCAAAATAGTCTTCAGACACATCGCTCTCGATTTTTCTGGAATAATGAACAAGACAGTACAAGCAGAAAAACAATAGTGAAAGAAGCACAAAAAGTGTGGTGCTGGTATACAAGCCTTTAAAACTTATATTTCAGCACTGAAATTGACACGGTTCAGCAAATCACAACACAGTGTTCGCGAAATGAACAACACTATGTTACTCCATTCACCCATAGACGAGAAAAGTGGGGTCTTGTTTTGCTTGTCAAAAAACACACCTGAAAATCCGTATTGGCAAGATGTCTTCCCAGCATAAAAATCAGTATGAAACACACCTGAAAATCCATATTGGCAAGATATCTTCAGAGCATAAAAATCAGTATGAAACACACCTGAAAATCCATATTGGCAAGATGTCTTCAGAGCATAAAAATCAGTATGAAACACACCTGAAAATCCATATTGGCAAGATGTCTTCTGAGCATACAAATCAGTATGAAACACACCTGAAAATCCATATTGGCAAGATGTCTTCTGAGCATACAAATCAGTATGAAACACACCTGAAAATCTATATTGGCAAGATGTCTTCAGAGCATAAAAATCAGTATGAAACACACCTGAAAATCTATATTGGCAAGATGTATTCAGAGCATACACATCAGTATGTAATAAAGGTTAACCCCCAAGACTATCTATTTGTTGAAAGAATCAATAATGTACAATAAAATAATCAAAGTAAGGGATGAATTAATCATGCACAAGCTAGAGAACCGCACTCATAGGTTTTCTCATCTCTTCACAGGGATGCGTGGAATTCACGGGACTATGTAGTGTCTATTTTATTTTTAAACATACACTAGATGTACACTATCAGTAAAACAGAATATCAGGCAACTGAGGGTTTGGATCAGATGATTTATAATGTGCGCAGTAAAATGACAACGATACTAAGAAACATTTCTCTGAGTGGTCTCGATTGTCCTGTGGAATTTCAGTTCCAAACGATTGGAAATAAAATCTTTGTTTTAAATAACAGTTGCACTGTGATGTATCATGGAAATATTGTTTCTTTAAAAGCTATCGAATAGAAGACTGAATAAATGGCTACGGTTGCGTAAGGTACGATGAATTATTGCCACAAAAGCAATATTAGCAGCAAATGGAGATCACTCATTTTTATTACTCAGTTAAAAAAAAAAAAATTAAGATAAACAAGGTGGCGTCAGACGTACAAAAATTATGGTGATTAGACAATTCTGGGAACAGGTAGAGGATCTTCTTAGCGAAGAAATCGGCAGTTTTGGGCCACTGTGTGCGTTACAGAGAAAGCAGTATTGTTTAGAATATATCCTTGCTGAACGACATATTTACACAAGTGAAGTGGTAAGATCTATGCCGTGTCAGCCTGGATTCAAAATCATTCTGAAATTGTGATACAGTATTGCAGAATTTGTTGCACGGAAAAACATTAACTTACAGGGAAATAAATTCAAATCGAACTTCTTCATCACGTGTCTGTTACATTTGAATCAGTCGTACATTGAGCCCAAAACGACTCAGTTTATAGACTGCCGAACTCGTGATCCTGGGGCTGCCGGTTCGAATCTCCGCTGGGATATTTCAGTACAGGGGAACATTTCCCTCTGAGTTAACAGTAAAAAGTCGTTCAAAATGAGGCTACAAACTTAGTCACGTGTGTGAACGCACGCCTAACATCTTTGCGCACACGTAAAATCCCATCATCAACTTTCGGAAGAGAAGACCAGTTTGGACCTTGGTGTGGATGACATGTGGACACACAGCATACACCGAAAGAATGAAAATATGAACGAAAGCTGACTGACGCGGAAAAGAACTTTATGTAGCGCCAGCATGCAGCTGTTCAGTATATCGCATACAGATGAGTGCCCATATGGTACTGGCCCACAAAACCCAGCCCACGTACTTCAGTCCTGTCCCACTTTCGACAGCCTGCGGCGTGAGTTTGGG
This sequence comes from Conus canariensis, assembly GCA_033310375.1. NCBI lineage: Eukaryota > Metazoa > Mollusca > Gastropoda > Neogastropoda > Conidae > Conus > Conus canariensis. The sequence goes on along the minus strand of CM065730.1, from coordinate 35,354,388 downwards.
CCCGGTGCAGTGGAACTCCAAGAAAAGCCGTGGGGAACGGCAGACTCACTCCGACGGACCGCTGACTCTGCCAAAGCTACCGGACTTTGTATCTGACCAGTATGACCAGGGAACGCAGAAGAAGAAGAAGAAGCTGTTCAGTTAGATCTACCCTGGTAGGCAGCCCGCTTTGTAAACTAGAGCGTGGATTGTAAAGAGCTTTGAGCTTTGTCTCTTACCGAGAACAGGTGCTGTATAAGTACTCTTAACAACAAAAACAACAACAACAACAACGTTACCATCATCATCATCACCGTCATCATCATCATCATCATCACCGTCATCATCATCATCATCATCGTCTTCGTCGTCGTCGTCCTGAGGAAATCTTGGTGATTATTTTTCCATTTCTTAAAGAAAGATACAAAGGCACCTAAACGTGGCGGTTATTGCATGCATGTAATTTACATTTCTGGAACTTTTCAGACACCTCAGCTTCCCCATTCTCCTGCTCTTTGTGTCACGCCGCTCCATAGAACCCTCACACACAGCCACATCCAGGCCGTTCTGTCGTAGTCATCGGGACAGCAGTGCACGGGGCTAAAGGCCTGAATCTGCCAGTTCTGTCCAGGCTGCTGATTCAATCTGCCAATTCTGTCCAGGCTGCTGACTTCAATCTGCCAGTTCTGTCCAGGCTGCTGACTTCAGTCTGCCAATTCTGTCCAGGCTGCTGACTGATTTGATCACGGTTCGGGGTCTCAATGATTACAAAACTTTATACTTATTTCTCGGGAGGATGTCGAGGAATCTTTGCTACACTGGAATTAATTATAGACAGACAGCGAAAAGTGGGGAAAGAGAGACACAGAGTAAAGAAGAAGTAGAAGAAGAAGGAGAAGAAGAAGGAGGAGGAGGAGGAGAAGAAGAAGAAGAGAGAGAGAGACAGACACACAGACAGAGAGAGAGAGCTTAATCATGTTTAGGCCATTAATTGCCTGTCATGAAGAGTTCATACATACAAACATTTTCCAGAACTGACAGTTATGAACAGTCATATCGCCCATAGCTCACTTTGCAGTAAATATAGGGAATGAAAAAAAGAACGCTGTAATTATTGACGTTACATCCTGTATCTAAAATGTCTGTAAAATTACCATCAGTATCCCCGTCACATGTGCCATGCAGAATGCACAAGGGTTCTGCACACATTTAACAAACATTTCCGTAATTATTAAAAATATTGTCCGAAGACCTCTTCATGTTGTTAGCAGAAACAGAACAAGTGTAAACAAAGTCATCATCTGGAGAGATGTCAGAAGTCCTGCTATTCAAATCGCGTGAGAAAATCACATGCAGGTCTTAAAACTCGAGCAGACAATCAAAAAGGCATTCTACGAGCTCTCTAGTGCCGATTTCAGCGTCAAAGTAAGAATAATTAGGTGAACCCACTGGTGGAATATAAGCACATACATATAATACGTCTTCCACAAAACTACATACAGTACATCTTCCACAAAACCAAAAACATTCTTGCTAATCAAAAATAACAGAACATTGGAGCAGTCAGTTTGAATTTCATGAATGAATGTAAGATGTAAGCGAAGTTTTCGTGAGGCATAATACTCCGCCTGATAGTTTTCCTTGTTTTATAAACTTCATAGCAGGTTTGTCAAAGATGGCATAATCTGGAAATAGGCGGCTTTGGAGGTCCTTTACACAAGTCTCAATTAGACGTATGAAGTTGAACTTCAACAAAAATAGAATGAATTTTTTTATCTGTAAATTTCGACACAAAAAAAACAAACAAAAAGAAAACATTCACATTCCAATGCAAAAAAAAAAAAAAAAAAAAGGGAAACATCATGCTCTCTGTCATCTGCACAATGATCAACATGTACCCCGTTTTCACTCACGCTGTTATTTTTCCTTTCACACCTCAGCGTACCTCTCTCCACTCGTTCACCCGTTAGATCGTTATCACATCTGCCCTCCCACTCCATGTTACAGGTTTCCTTTTGAGCCGTTCCCCCGTCACAACTTTCAACAACAGTTATTGCCAAGTCAGTGTGTCATATGCCAACGCTCGGCGAATATCTCCCGCAATATTCTTACCACAAATGCTAACATTTCTACAACGTTATAATGTCGCTTCATCTTTATTTTCATCTTTCTACATAAATCCCTCTGT
>CM065730.1:35332221-35347221 GCA_033310375.1 Conus canariensis | reverse complement strand
TGGTGCGCAGAGACAAAAATACTGACTGAATGTGATGCGGAATGATGTCCTCTTTGGTTGACAGAATCATTTATTCTACAAGGATTACTGTTGATTCTATTTCTTACTTCATTATTCTTTTGACGAAACAATATGTGCACAAATGTAAGCTAGAAGTGGCCTTCCACATGTAGTTGTTGTTTTTTTTCTGAAAATATTGAAATTCCAATACAAAATTTTGTTTAAAAAAAAGCACTTAACACATGTAAGCATGAACCGTAAAGATTTCCATACTACTTGGTTGATATATGATTCACTCATCTCCCCTCTTTAGTTGTTTAATTAAGGTCTTTGTAATCAGGGGGCAGTATCTGATACTACTTTTTTTTTTTTTTGCTCTATGTAAAGATACAAGTGTAGTAAAGTATGAAGTTTCTGTTTCAGCTGTTTTTATGTTGTTTCTTTCTTTCCATGACTTATATACTGTATGTATGCTGGGGATGCTCTTTTGTTCATGGAACTATCGACAAGATTAAAGACCTGCTGTCATGATATTCCTTACCTAATTACTGTATCGGTTGAAAAACAATGCACAATGTGCGCGTTCTTTCAGCTCATGTTTAACATCCGACTAAATCTGTCTGGCATCATGTTGTGTCTGTGTCTCCTTCCCTTGATGTGTGCATCTGTATTTATCTGTCTCCCGTCTCTGCATAACATCCCCCGGTCATGCATATCCTGTGACGTCATTGTAATATGGATGCTGTATTGAAGGATACTTTGTTCTTTATCACATCATATCCTGTGACGTCATTGTAATATGATGCTGTATTGAAGGATACTTTATTCTTTATCACATTGTTGCCATGTTAAAGGATAGACGCATGCATATGTAATGCTTGAGGAACATTTTGTCAACAGCTTACAGAGAAGGGAGGGGGGGGGGGGGATAGTAAGAGGGTGAGTAGATGTGTGTGTGTGTGTGTGTGTGTGTGTGTGTGTGTGTGTGTGTGTGTTCCTTTTTTTGGTGGGGCGGGGATCTTCTTCTTTTCTTTCTTTGTGAAAAACTATGTAAAAGATTTATGAAAATGTTATTTCAAAAATGTCCCCTTCTGACCTCTAGTCCTTTAAGGAAACATTGTGATCAGATTGGAGATGAAGGGGATTTTAAGTGCTGAATTAGGCTCTGGGCGGTTTGTTTCTGTTTCTGTTATTTATAAACATTACTGTATATCGCGGGGTGCTTGATTCGTCCAACTGCGTTAAAAACAAATTTTCCCTTTGGGGGAACACGCTTCGCAAAAGTGGTGATAATCCTCCCTATATTAAAAAAAAATTCATAAGCATCACTATCATTATTATTATTATTATTACTGTTGCTATCATTATTATCATTATTGTTATCATTATTTTAACTCCCATGGTCCCTTTCCCAACGAACTTGTTTTTATTCAACACCCATCTTACGCCGAATATGAGAAGATAAGTGACTGCTCGTTCGTTTTCATTATCTTGAATGTTGTTTGTTTTACCTGAAGAGGGAGGGGGTCTTGTGATCTGTTTGTCAATATTGTCTTGCAGTTTTGCAGGGTTGATTGTGGGATCATATTCACCGGCGATTTTGTTGCGAGGTCTTTACATGCAGAACTTATCTGTTCGCAAACGAGAGCAAAAAAATAGCGCCGCGCCCCAGAGAGGGGACGCAACTTTCGTTGTGTGCAGGGGATTGCGTAAACGTGTAAGTTTATGGCTACTTCTTTGACAATGTTGTTTTAAGGGGGAGAGCGGATGTGGGGAATAGAACTGGGGCTGGGTTTAAACTACTCAGATCCTAACAGAAGGACGGCAAATGTAAAACGCGTTGTACCTCAATTAGAAAAAAAACAACAACAGAATTGTTGGTTCACATGCATCAGCAAAAGGCTGGATGAGTCTCATATAGTTCTTGTGCACCCTTTTTTTCCCACACTTAACGTGACCCGTGAAGCGAAACCAAAAGCCTGTGTGGCTTTCCATGGATACACAAGAACGACATAAACACGCAGAATGTAACCTTTCGAAAATGTGTCCCCGCTCAGATATGTCCCGCGTACTTTTTTTTTCCTAAAAGTTTATATAAATAATATTTCTGTCAAGGGTCTCTGGAAATGTACAGAAAACATGCACAGTACTATTCGCAAGAGAGAGAGAGAGAGAGAGAGAGAGAGAGGACAAATATATGAAAATAGAGAGAATATATAATTGAAAGAAAACCGAGATAAGTAGAAAGAAACTCGTGGAGAGCGTGGCAGCAGAGAGTCCTCAGAAGAGAAGCCCCCTTCAAGCAAGTGTTTCGGCCCTTATCTCCTGACACTCTAGGGGGGTTGGGCCACACACTGCTGCCCCTTTTTTTCCCATCTTGGGACGAGCCATGGCTGGGATTCGAACCCATGACCCTCTGGACATGCTCATTTTCCACTTAATGACTCGCGCTTTAACCACTGAGCCACAGGGACACCTGATATTTGTAGGGAAATTAAGCCTTATGAAGTTCACTTTTGTTCCTCCTTGACCAGATCCAGCTTGAACACCTCTCTGCCGCTTCTGCCATTGCTTTCAGGGCTCTGGTTTTTTCCTTCCCTGCAACTGAGAGCTGTTTCATGAGGCTGTATGCAGACGTTCCTACAAACCCCCTAGCTCCAATTTCTGCAGTGAGGACTTTGACCTGATAGCCTTCTCTCCTCAGGCTGTTTGCCAGATCAGCATACTTTTCAGTCTTGTAGATTTGAGCTGCCTCCATTCTGTTCTCATATGGCACCGTGAGCTCGATCATGATCAGCTGCTTGGTTGACTTAGAGTGGACTACTATGTCTGGTCTCATGCCACTCTTGCTGATGATCTCTGGGTGACTCTTCCATTCTGGGAGGTCTGCAGTGCACTCCCAGTCATCTGCCCCGTCCAGCAGACTCTGCCTGCATGTTTCGAGTGGCACTGTTGTTCTTGGCCATGATTTGCTGCCTCCTGCCGTGAAGAATGTTGCGGGTGCTTTTGGAGTCCTGATTTTCCCTTTTGTGGTGTTGGTACTAGCCCAGACTACTTGTACAATCTCTTTGAGCACTTGGTTGTGCCTCCATGTGTACCTTCCTTGAGCCAGGGCTACTTTACATGAGCTTAGGACATGCTCCACTGTTTGTTTTTCATGGCAGAGGGGGCATGCAGGATCGTCTGTTTTCCCCCACTTCACCAGGTTTGCATTTGAGGGCAGAAGGTCATATGCAGATCTGAGAATGAAGCTGATAAGAAAAACAGTGGACAGAGAAGTGAGTGAAGAACAGATTGATGAAGAAAACGGAGAAAGTGAAGCCAGGGGAGAAGAGAAAACAACTCTAACATATCCATGAGGGAAATAACGAGCAGTATGGTAGTGTGTCCGTGGAGAGTACTGCGGGCTGGTGTTATGGGGACGGGTAGGCATACGCTGTTCTTGGAAGCTGATGCCAATTAAGTAGACAGAGGATTCCTAGTCTGGCAATAAAATGGGATTCCTGCGTGGTGCCCTCAAAGTTGTCGCCCTGTCATTGCCAAAGCGCCAGGATTTTGACATGATTATTATAGTGTCGGGGATGGCTGAAGTGCACAGCGGCTGATTTGGGTTGGTGATAGCGGATGACGGCCAGGTATTCAGAGATGCGTGTCTCAAGTGTGCGGAATGTCTCACTTACATAGAACTTTTCACATAGTTCACAGTGGATGGCATACACAGTGTTGTGTCTTTGACACGATACCGAACGTTTGATTTTGAACGAGCCTTTGTTGCGATGTAGGATGGTGTCTGTCTTAGTGAGAGGACAGATTTGCTGTTGGATGTCATGGCACTGCAAAGAACTATTGCCGTGGGATGATGATGACATTTGTTTTGATCGTCATTATCGTTTTTAATACTGGCGCGTTTCGGGACTCGGAGACTGATATATATGGGACTACGTGAATGTTCCGCTAGTTTGTGTTCATGCCTCCCAAAAATTCATTTTTGTTTTTTGTTTTACAATGTTTTGCCATAAGTTTTCCCCGTCTTTCAAAGCCGGGGGGAGGGGGGGGGGGGGAATAGGTAATAGTGCAGTGTCGGGTCTTTTGGGTGGCTTCTTGGCGACCTGCTATTGACTGCTCCTTGCGGACTGCTGGCGATAGTGCAAAGCGGGTATGTGTGGAGCTGTGATGACGATGCTGGCTAGCGATAGTGCTAAGTGGGTATGTGTGGAACTGTGATGACGATGCTGGCTAGCGATAGTGCTAAGTGGGTATGTGTGGAGCTGTGATGACGATGCTGGCTAGCGATAGTGCTAAGTGGGTATGTGTGGAGCTATGATGACGATGCTGGCTAGCGATAGTGCTAAGTGGGTATGTGTGGAGCTGTGATGACGATGCTGGCTAGCGATAGTGCTAAGCGGGTATGTGTGGAGCTGTGATGACGATGCTGGCTAGCGATAGTGCTAAGTGGGTATGTGTGGAGCTATGATGACGATGCTGGCTAGCGATAGTGCTAAGCGGGTATGTGTGGAGCTGTGATGACGATGCTGGCTAGCGATAGTGCTAAGTGGGTATGTGTGGAACTGTGATGACGATGCTGGAATGAGGTTGACCCTACTGAGATAGTGGGGAGACAGAATGTAAGAGTGAGGAGGAGAAAGAGAAAGACAGGCAACTGGACAGACAGACAAACAGGCAAGCAGAGACAGACAGAGACAGACAGACAGAGAAGAGAAGAGAAGGGAAGGGAAGGGAAGAGAACGGAGACAATAGGGGAGAGAAAGTAAGGAAGAGGCTTTGAGGAGGGGGGGGGGGGGCAGAGAGGGGGAGAGAAATGTAGAAGCAAAGAAGAAGAGAGAGAAAGACAGAGAGAGAGACAGACAGACAGACAGACAGACAGAGGGACATCCCACTGAACAGTGCTGCACGGTGAACCACATAAACTGCGGACAACAAGAACAACAGGAAAAATAACAGAGGCAGATCTGGCGTGGGGGGGGGGGGGGGGGGGGGGGGAGGGGGGAGCTGCTAAATGCATGTGACACCGTCCAAAGATGGCGTCTTCGGGCAGCTGCCTGAGCGTCAACTTTCGTTATGACGTCTACGGTTAAATATCCCCTGACATGGATACCATCTCACAAATAGCAGTCACCACGATTTGAGTGCTGAATTCCATCATGTTTCATTGATTCCACAGAGAGAGAGAGAGAGAGAGGAGAGAGAGAGAGAGAGAGATCGGGAGGGAGGGAGGGAGGGAGGGAGAGAGAGGCGGATATTTTTGTGCTCAAAGCTGAATGTCAGACATTTCGTGCATATCAAGTTTTGCAGAGAGAAAAATGCTGCTAAATAGTAGTCAGTTCAGTTTTGGATCTTCGGGATGAACGATGAAGATCGTTGCTGGCTAAGTTGTTTGTGCTTTGATATGTTGTTGTTGTTGTTGTTGTCGTTCATTCTGTGCTAGTTTGTCCCCGTCTCTCTCTCTCTCTCTCTCTCTCTCTCTCTCTCTCTCTCTCTCTCTCTCTCTCTCTCTCTCCTCTCTTGAGTGTTTTGTTGTGTGTATGTGAGTGTTTTTTTTTTAAGTCTATGTGTGCCAGTGTATATACATGCGTATTTGCGTGTGTGAATGATTATGTGTCACACACCGCCGTGGAAACACACACTCACACACATGCGCGCGCGCGCGCGTGCTCAGGGCAACGAAAACGAAAAATAAACGAGCAATCACTTATCGCTCGTTCATTTTCATTGTCCTAAGTGTTATGGCTCTTGCCTGAAGAAGACATAAGAGGTCGAAACGCGTCGTGTTTTGTCTTGTGATTCGTTTGTCTACTCTTTTTTTTATTTTTTTTTAGCGGTGCGTTATCAATAACTTTTCAAAACCATGGTTTCAGCACGTTGCTCCCCTTTCCTGCCACTGGCCAAGAACCCCCCAGACCTCCCTTTGGAACCCCCCCCCCCTCACACACACACACACACACACACACACACACACACACACACACACACACACACACACACACACACTCCCCTCATGTGACTGATCCGACCCTGTTCGAGCGCACATGTCAATATGTGCACACTAAAAGCACGTGTCCAGAAGAGAAATTGAATTCTGAGAAAATGAGTAAATAGAATAAAGTGGGAAGACAGCTTCATAGTGAGTAAATAGAATAAAGTGGGAAGACAGCTTCATAGTGAGTAAATAGAATAAAGTGGGAAGACAGCTTCATAATGAGTAAATAGAATAAAGTGGGAAGACAGCTTCATAGTGAGTAAATAGAATAAAGTGGGAAGACAGCTTCATAGTGAGTAAATAGAATAAAGTGGGAAGACAGCTTCATAGTGAGTAAATAGAATAAATGGGAAGACAGCTTCATAGCTGGACCACAATGAGGGACAAAGTAAACTGAAATCTCTCTCTCTCTCTCTCTCTCTCTCTCTCTCTCTCTCTCTCTCTCTCTGTCTCTGTCTCTCTGTATGACTGGCTGTGTGTATGTGTTTGTGAGTGAGTGAGTGTGTATGTGTGCGCGCACGCACGCGCGTTACCGTGTGAATGTGTGCCTGTACATGTGTGATTGTGCCTGTTTGATTGCACGTGTGTGTGCGTATGTGTGTGCATACGTGCGTGTGTGCGTGCACGCGCGCGCGTGTGTGTGTGTGTGTGTCTGGCTGTCTGTCTGTCTGTGACTGTTTGCATCTGTGCGTGTGTGTGTGCGTCTCTGTGTGCACGTGCGCTCGGACGTGTGTGTGTGTGTGTGTGTGTGTGTGTGTGTGTGTGTGTGTGTGTGTGTGTGTGTGTGTGTGCGTGTCCAGATGTCTTAGGGCACACCGAGAGTTTTGGTCACAAAGAAATGACACAAGGGAGATCACAGACCTCCACTAAGGTCCTTTGATTTGGTTCAGAATCCTGAATCTGCCACAACCTTTAGAGAGTTGGTCGTTGGACCGCATTCTGCTTTTCGACCAAGACTGTTCACATTGGTTCGGTTATTTTTCTGTAATGTAGCTGACGGACAGATACCTGAACCAACAGACGTACGGAAGGAGACATGCCCCTCTTGAAGGATGCGTACATTTTGCCGTAAGAAGAGCAAGGGTTGCTTTTTTCTTCTATCGTTTCTTTCTTTCTTTTTTGTGTCGTTAAGACCTAGACGAAAAGCGAACGTTTGTTCCTTTCAGACTTGCCTTCAAAGCTTGTTACTTTGGTTGTCTGTGATGTGACGGCTATTAAGATCTCTGGCGGAGGGAGCAGATTCCTCTGTCTCACACTTGTTTGACGCTTGGGTCAAGACACACATTCACACGTACACGAACGCACGCATGCATGTGCACATGCACACGCAGGCACGCACACGCGCACGAACGCTCGCACACGCACGAATGCGCGCACGAACGCACTCACGCGTACGCACGCCCATACACACACACACACACACACACACACACACACACACACACACACACACACACACACACACACACACACACACACACACACACACACACACACACACACACAGGCTCGCACGCGCGCTCGCAGAGAGAGAGAGAGAGAGAGAGAGAGAGAGAGAGAGAGAGATGCGTTATCTATTGTTGTATCACTTCCCAGTATCCCATTGAATCTGGTTGCTATAATTGTCCCAGGTAGGGCGTTTCCATTACAGCGTGAACTTTTCCTATTTCTCTCTCTCTCTCTCTCTCTCTCTCTCTCTCTCTCTCTCTCTCTCTCTCTCTCGCGCGCGCGCGCGCGCGCGCGCACACACACGCAAGTATACACACACATAACACACACACATACGCATACACACACACACACACACACACTCACACACACACACACACACTCACACACACACACATACACACACACACACACACACACACACACACACACACACACACACACATACACACACACACACACACACACACGCACACACATTGATACGTACCAGAACACATTTTGATAAAAACTTTCACACAAGACTCACAATAAAATCACTCAGAATGATAGCCACCCTCGTATACTGTAATGTTAAATCCACCAATTCACAATGTCATAAAGGCGCGCGCGCGCCACACACACACACACACACACACACACACACACACACACATATATATATATATATATATATATATATATATTTATGCGCGCATGCACACACACACACACATACACACACACACACACACACACACACACACACACACACACACACAGTAATAGATATTCTACACACTCAGCGCCCACAAGGTGAAATCAGCAATCCACCCGAGATCAGCCGATCGAAGCTAAATTTAGAGCAATCGTTATCTTGATCATGTGTTAAAAATCCCATCCCCATCATGATTTCTGTACGCAATTACAAGGAGGACGAAACGCTGCGTTTGCTGTCCACACACGAAATATTTCAAAACTTCAGAATTGCAGATGAAAAAAATCTTCCTCGGAAAAACACTAAACCTTAGAGCCACAATTCAGCCATGTATAAAAGAAGCATGTAGTAATGCACTCGATGAAGAGGATGGTGGTGGAAATTTTATCAACTTATAAGTTTATATATGCGCACGCACGCGCGCGCACACACACACACAACACACACACACACACACACACACACACACACACACACTGGCTGTTCTAAATCAACATTTTATCCTCTAAGCTTTTGGATGTCATCTCTTTGATTATTGGCCGCATGAATGCAGTATTCCTGACATTTGAAACCTGAAAGAGTTGGGAGAGAAAGCACTGATCGATTGTCACTCTACGACTCGCTGACAGAGAACACTTCGGCTATTCTTCTCATCTTTGACACAGACTGAAACCGTTCTGGGTAGCCACACTTCTTATTACCAGTTTTAATACCCCACCCCCTGTCTTCCGCTGTATTGGTTTTGCTTGGTTTTGTTTTCGCTCTGTACATTTTATAGGCTATTCTTTCTCCAGTGCCACGATTTTTCTTCATGTGATACCGATTTCAACATATGATTTCCCGTCGTTCCGACTTGATCTAAAACATTGTTAACTCATCGTTCTCTTTGTAGCCCAGTTTTCGATAATCTGACGTTAAGTGACTGATTTTATTCGCTCTCGCGGTGATATACACAAGGGTGCATATCTGCTCGAGATCCCTATGCGCTGGGTTTCTTTCGTCTGTTGAACCGTCTGACGCTGGCTTGCTCTGTGCCAGTTTATCACATAACATGGGTTTGTTAACGACCAATCTGTCGCCCCCTGCACAATTGTCGCCCAGCGACAGATTGGGCCTCAACACCAGGACCAGTCTGTCGCCCATTCTAAGTTTTTGAGGGCGACAGATTGGGTCGCACTTCACTGTCCAATCTGTCGCCCCTTGGCCAATTTGTCGCCAACTTACCTTGCTCTCAATAAGTTGATGTTGGGCCACAGTTTCTCTCATTCCCACACTTTCTCTCACTTTAGGAGAAAGTGTGGGGGCTCACTTTCTCTCATTTAAGAAGAAAGTGCGGGATTGAGAGAAAGTGTGATCCTTCCCCTTTCGCACTTTTTCCCATGTGAGAGAAAGTATGAGGGCGCCCCCACACTTTCTCTGATTGTGAGAGGAAGTGTGGGAAGTGCCCCATATGTTTCTTGTCTTCCTTGACATCAAACTAAGAGCCAAATGATAATAAAATCTAATAAAAAGTGATGGAATGAGACAGGAGTTTATTGTTGTTTTTCTATTAAATGGTCACATTGAGAAATGTTCAGAGTGCATAATCAATCAGAAAAATCAAACATGCAAGTGTCAAGTAGTTAAATCAACTAGTTATCAAATCCAAATAATATAATTCACGCTGGAAAGTAGGCAAACACACAAAAAAGTTGCTTATGTTATTTTGGTAATTTTATATGGACATGGTATTAAACATTGGCCATTAACGTTACCTGTCCAATACTCTCCCTATTGAATGCTGTGACCACGAAGTAGTTCAGTTAATTGTAAAATCCAAATGTGCACTACTTAGGCTGCGTATGCTCTAACGGTAATTTTATAATATTCACAACCTAGATAACTACTGGTCAGTGACAAAACCAGTGGTCAGCTTCATGAAAATTTCACGTTTTCACTCTTTCACTGCATATTGGTGTGTTATAAACGCTTCTGTACAGTTTACAATATACATGTCCGGCGGTCAACAAGATTGACCAGTGGTCAGTTTCATTTGAATTTAATATTTTCCTGAGTTCACTCCATATTGATACGTTTAATGCTTTCTTTTTTAATTTAGAAGACCAGTGGTCTGCAAGAAAGACTAGTGGTCAGTTTATGTAAATTTCATATTTTCACTATCTCATTCTGTATTGATGTGTTATAGGGGGTATATACTTCTTGAAACGTAGTATGACTAGTGGTTAGCAACAATGACCAGTGACAAGTTTGGAAAACGTAATTGCTTACTGTTTGTTATATGAATATTTCTGTGCTTCTTGCAATTTAGATGACCAGTGGTCAGTGACAGTGACCAGTGATCAGTTTGATGCCAATCCCATATTTAAAAAAAATGTTTGACAGACAGAATACTGTTATGGTATGGATGTTTCTCTGCTCCTTACAATGCAGATGACCGGTAATCAGCAAGAATGACCAGTTTTCATTGTGATGTAAATTCCATGTTTTCTCTATTTGATTGCATATTATTGTGTGATGAGCATTTTTTTGTACCTTTCATGACGTAGATGACCTGTGGTCACTTTGATACAGTATCTATCTATATATTTTTTTATATGTACGTCTCCTCTTAATATGATGTAGGTCAAAATAGGTTGTCTAGATTCTGTATCAAAGAGATCATGAACACCACTGAACTGACCATGTACAGTAAAACCCGGTAAATTGAAAGAGCCTTTGAACCACATATGGGCTTTTAATTATCCGAATTCAAAATTATCCACGTGTTCAGTTAATCTAATTTTTTGCCCAATCTAAAACAAACTCAAAATAAACCTAACAAATTGAAATTAACTGAGCAAGTCAAGGGGTAGTCCCAAGGATTTCAGTTAACTGGGCTTTGTTGCAGCATTGGCATTACTAGGAACCGAAAAGAGAGAGAGAGAGAGAGAGAGAGAGAGAGACAGAGACAGAGAGAGACAGAGACAGAGACAGAGAGAGAAACAGAGAGAGAGAGAGAGAGCGTGGATGTGGGGTGGGTAGGGGGAAGGGGGGGGGGGAGCAGAGTGGAAGTGTGTAAGTAAGACATAAGTCGACGTGCCGGGGGAAATGGATTATACGTTGACTTGTGCGTTGACTTATCCATCAGTCGGAAAACTCGACTTTTCAGAAAATAATGTCAACTTATCCATTATTCTGATATCTCGACTGTTCAGAAAAAAATATCGATTTGTCGGTCAGATGACTTTATATAGTCGACTCCACGTAAGTCCACCTCCAGGTTACCTGACCCAAAGGCTTGGTTCTATTTACGAGCCTCCTTTATCTCTGTAAAAAAAAAATCAGATAAATCGCTCTTGGATAAATCAACACTTTGGATAAATCGACCCTATAAACATGAACTCTTCTTCCATAAGCAACTATCATCACACACACACACACACACACACACACACACACACACACACACACACACACACACACACACACACACCACAATCATATTTATTTTTATTGCAGAAGACTGAAAACCTATTTACCATTTTTTTTTCAGAAAAGACTTTGAAGGAGGATTTACGAAAACCCCTTTTAATGTGTGACATTACTTTAGGACTTGTTCAATGTTCCAGTTTTACTTTTCTTGAACAGTGGTCTTTTTTTCTTTTCATGTTTAAATGTATTTTCACGTCATTTTTGTTATTGACGTGGGCCTGTATTCACATCAGGATAGCATGGGGCCAAGAGCTTCTACGCTGGCATGGTGCCAATTCTCATGCTATCTCAATGTCAATACAGACTCTGAGTGTTTTTAAATTGTTTTTATTTCTAGTTGGGTTTTTTTCTAGACTAAGAAAACGTGTGCGAGATGTGCCTGCCAGAAGTGACTATCACAAAAGGAATTGGTACAATAATCCCTTACACTAAATTAGAAGAGAATTGGCCCCAATACCCTGGAGGTACAGGGGCCGCGATTCTTTATTACCCCGCCTCAGGAGTAGAAACACTCCAACTTCAAAAGTAGTTCGCTGTGACGCTGTGATTTTCTATCCGCTCAAATATTCCCTCTTCAATCATGATGTCTTCCCTATAAGGTCTATCCCATCAAAATATACAACACCCGGGCCCAGTCTGTCGCCGGGCGACAGATTGGTCCTGGTGTTGAAGACCAGTCTGTCGCCTGGGCGACAGATTGGTCCTGGTTTGAAGACCAATCTGTCGCCGGGCGACAAATTGGGCAGGGGCGACAGATTGGTCGTTAACATGGGTTCATGTTATGCGAGTGCCATAGTAACCATTATTTTTTTGTTTCTCACACTTGAAAAATTCCAGCTTGAGGGTATGAGGAGTTTCCTAAGTTTCTTTACAGACTTTTCGGCACGCAGGAAAGGTCGGTCTGTCTGGCCAAACGGGCTAGCCTGACCCTGTTGGGTGGCATCGACTATAAAAACGGTAGCCACGTGGGATTTTGTATGCGCGCGCACGGGTACGAGAAGAAAAAGAAAAGGATACACCCCAAGGTACGAGAGGGACCCAGAGAAGGTCGGTCATCAACTGCCGAACAAATCAGCTGGGAGCAATCCTGTACCACCTGTGGAAGCCTGCATTGTGTTCACATAAGGTGCAGGCACACACAGGGCTTTCCATTGTGGTGGAAGGGATGGAGACGGGAGGAAAGAGGGGCATTAGAGAGAAGGGAGGAGGGGGGGGGGTGGCAGCTTGTAGGCTTGGAGGGAGATCTGCTTTTTTACACCATCCCTGTGATTTTTTAAATTATTTCTTTGTTTTCTTTTTTGTTTATCATTTCACTAGGGGAGGGGGGGGGAGACGGGCAGCGAAAGACATAACCAACACCTATCCCCCTTCCCCCCCCCCTACACACACACACACACACACACACACACACACACACACACACACCGCCCCCACCCGCCATAATCCACCGCAGAACGAAAGATTCGTCTTCAGCCACTTAATTAAGCTAGCTTATCTTCGCTAGTGCGTAGGCCGACGCGGTTTTCTTTCTGTTCTCTTTCCCATTGTTTCAGAGTTATTTACAGCCCGCGTTCCAAAGCAGACTGACAACTAACTCTTCAGTCACAAGGACAGGGAATTATTGGTATGGCCTTTGCCCTTTCGTGCTGCTTGCGGGCCAGGCGTGAACAACCTTTGCAGGGCACGCGGTGTGCGCGGCTGTCTCGTGTTTCTTTGGCTGTCGATTTCTTTGATCTCCGCACGTGCGTTCTGCGACATGTCTAAAGGCGTCGATCCACCGTCCGGCGGTGTTGTACCACTCATGCTCAATACCACGTTCTGAGAGCGTTATGCTTTCCAGTGTCGTCTATTCCTCTCATGCTGGTTACGCTTGTGTCACAGGACATTGTTGTCAGGTGATATATCCGTTGCAAAGAGACCTACAGTTAAGAACAATAACTTGAAACGGACCTGTCCAGTTCTCGACTGCTATTCAATCGAGGCATAATCACGTGTCTACGAGCAGTACTGTTCCCTGGCTCATTATTCAAAATGCAAGACATGTATTTGGCCATGCTAGAGCACGTCATAAAATGAGCTGACGCGCGAAATAGTGTCGAAATCTGTATCTTAACAAAAGCACGACAGACGGAAAACAGGGAACACTGTACTGCACGAGTATTTCGACACACAAAATGGTTTGCGATTCCTGTGTAAGATAGCCTTTAATCACTTCAAAATTAACGTTTCTGCATTAACTTTCAGTCAGTCATAAAATACCTGAACGTTAATATTGGCCTCTCTCTCTCTCTCTCTCTCTCTCTCTCTCTCTCTCTCTCTCTACTATCGTGGTTTTCCGTAAAGGTGGTTATCTTGGAATAAGAGAATGATGGACATATGGAAACGATGAACTAAGAACTTCAAACACATAGAAATACTTAGGCTTGATATTCACAGGAAATTAAGTATGAGCGCTGCCCTTTTAGACATGAGCAGAAAAGGTAAGATGGGTGTTACTGAAATTCAAAAATCATTAAGGAAACTACATATAATTAATTCTTTTCTGTTCGGGAAGCTTTTTGATGCTCGGATTAAGCCTATATTGACTTACGCAGCAGAAGTATAGGGGTTGGAAGATACAGGGTTAACAGAAAAACTACATACATTTGCATTTAAATGATTCTTGGGTGTTTCACTGCACTCTTCAAATAAAATTATTTACGGAGAAACAGGAAGACGTCCATCTCCATTGTTCGTTCGAACATCAGTAAAATGTTGGTTGCGACTGGTAAGATTACCAACTAATAGAATATATAGACAAGCCTATGATATGTTGTTAAAACAATTAGAAGCAGGCAAATACAACTGGGCATCAAAAGTCGGGAACACTCTAACAGAAAATGGTTTGGGGATGGTATGGTAGTGTCAAGGTGTTGTCTCCCAGGACGGATTTTATCAGAATTTAAGGAAAGACTTTTTTCGTGTTACAAACAAAACTGGCTTTCAGACATTGAAGATAATGATAAATATGAGTGGTATCGTTCCTTTAAAATTACGTTTGAAGCGGAGAGGTATCTGTCTTTATTAACAAATAAAAGGATTAGAGAAGGTCTGGTTAGGTGTGTGCAGACTCTCATACATCTACAGGTTCAGTTCAGACGACAGAAAGGAAAGCTGAGATTTACGTCCTGTTGGCCGGACGCCCTTGTGGACAAGATGTACTCGCAGACTGAGGTCTGCACACTCTGTGGCAGCTGTTGTCGCTGGCAATAGTGGGAGAGTTTTGTGTCAGGGCCGTCGTCTGTCGTTCTCTGAGCTCTGGTTCCTTGTAAACTATAGTTCACATTTGGGTGTTGGTCGGCCGACCTTGGATGTCGGTGTATTTCGCCTCTGTCCCCCACCATAA
>CM065730.1:35314721-35327221 GCA_033310375.1 Conus canariensis | reverse complement strand
GCAACTACACTTCATATTCGAATAAACTTTAAATTGTATCCTCTCTCTCTCTCTCTCTCTCTCTCTCTCTCTCTCTCTCTCTCTCTCTCACACACACACACACACACACACACATACACACACACACG
The DNA here is from genome assembly GCA_033310375.1 of Conus canariensis. Taxonomy (NCBI): domain Eukaryota; kingdom Metazoa; phylum Mollusca; class Gastropoda; order Neogastropoda; family Conidae; genus Conus; species Conus canariensis. The sequence continues at coordinate 35,327,093 of CM065730.1, read as the reverse complement.
CACACACACACACACACACACACACACGCACGCACGCACACACACACACACACACACACACACACACACACACACACACACACACACACACACACACCAGAACCTGGAGGAGAAAAAAAAAAGTTAATTCATTTTTAGAAAAGGGAACGGGACGAATCGTTCTTCTATTCAGCCAAAACGAAAGGAAGGTTATGAGGAGTGTGGGCGGGTGGGGAAGAGGTTGGGTAGATTGGGTAGAGAGGGAGCGCGAGAGGTGGGAAGGGTTGGCAGGAGGAGGAGAAGAAGGGAAGGTGGGCGGGGGGGGGGGGGGGAGGGGGCAGAAGTATGGGTATACTGTGGGCCTCATCAATACTCATTGGCACGACAGGTGAACGCCCCGTTGTGGTCGCTTTGGACCCAGTTAGAAAAAAACAAAACACAAAAAAAAAGCTAACAAAACTTGCTTCAAATCACGTAACTCGAAATACACATTAATATCTGTAAAGAGACTTGAGGGGGTGAAAAAAACAACAAAGAAACAAACGAACAAGCAAACGTTTAAACAATGTAGATTCTATATCAACTTCTTTCTCGTTTAAAATCCTTGAGAAATGAAAACAAACGAACAAGCCAACGACCAAACAAACAAACAAAGACGAAGTGTAAACAACCTAGAGTCTCACTGAGTTTCTGACCGGTTCAAAGTCCACGAGAAATGAAACAAACGAACAAATAAACAAACAAACAAATATAGACGGAGTTTAAACAATCCGGATTCTAGTGTAACTTCTTTCTCGTTTAAAATCTACTTCATCTTCGATCAGAACTAGATAAATTCAGGAGCTAGAAATCGAAGAGGAAGTCTTTACCGAATCACGTTCAGCCGTTCTTTTCTTTTTTCTTTTTTTTTCAACTCCCCATTTGCTTAAAATAGTAACATTTTCTGATTGGTTGGAGAACGCTTCAGCATTCAACAATCTCAAGTGTTGATCGTATGACGTTGACTGTCCCCGGAAACAGGATCGGTTCAGAACCTACTGTCACCCATTGTTTGGATGGGTGGTGCTGTTTATCTTTCTGCTGACGTTCAGTCAGTGTCATCGATGAGAGCTGTTTGATTGTGTGTGTGTGTGTGTGTGTGTGTGTGTGTGTGTGTTATTCCGTGCAGTTTAATGTGGTGCAAGTACCTGCGCATTTGCCGCACTGATATGTCCGGGTGTGCACTTATTTGCATTTGCATAACAGAGACAGACAGACACACAGACATACAGACAGACAGACAACAGAGACAGACAGACAGACACAAACACAGACAGAGAGAGACAGATACAAGCACAGACTGAAAGACAGACACAAACGCAGAGAGAGAGAGAGACAGACAGACAGACAGACAGACAGACAGAGGCAGACAGACAGATAGGCGGAATATGTTTCTCGAGTAAACAACGGAACACATTTAAACTTATTTACATCGCACCCAGAGGAAGACGGAAGTGTTGGTTTCAAAAGATAAGCTGAGAGAAATAGACGGATCGGCGGAGGGGCAGGGAGGGTTGGGCGCTTAAACATTCCGATCAATCCGTGTGTGTGTGTGTGTGTGTGTGTGTGTGTGTGTGTGTGTGTGTGTGTGTGTGTGTGTATGCTTCCGATTAGTAAAGCCCAGTAAAAATAGTATTGTCAAACTATGAAAGACCGTGTTTACGGGAATACCATGGCGACAAGTAGGCAGCTGACGTATGTTGTTGTCTCCCCTGAACGTATGAACCCAGATAACCCCGCCCCTTCGCTGCTAGCGCGTGAACAGGTGGAAGTGTAATCATACGGTGCACAAAAAGTTACAGACCACGTTGTTGGTTTGCTGGGTGCTAGGGAAAAAAATACGTTCGGTTTACCCCAGACACAAACACCACATATTCATAACTCCACATTGCCGAGTCTTCAGGGTGCCCATGCGAGACAACCCCAGTGAGTGTGGAACACTTCCTGCAGGACTGTCCCACACGTTATAAGCTAAGAGCAGAGACCTGGCCTGTCGACACATCGACGAGGGTGAAGCTCTATGGATCACTAGAGGGCCTCCGCCGTACAGCAGCCTTCGTCAGTGCCTCTGGGGTTCCTGTCTGGGTGTACGAAGAAGAAATTCGATTTAGGTCATTCTGCTTACCCAGCTCTGAGAAGCTGACATCGCCAACGACCTCAACTGTCAGATCCACGTGGGCCGTTAAACATACAGCACCGAGCGCATGTTAGGCATAGTGAGAAGGTTCTCAAAGAGTGCCAAGGAGAAGACCAAGACTGGTCATTACCCCACTGAAGTTCGACCACATCTGGAACGCGGGGCTTCCACTTTCGCCTAAATAAACCTCTGGCGAGTGAGCATTGTACTTTCGCCTTGGATTACATCTCGTCCTAGGGTGAATGCGAAAGGGGGGCGTTGTAACTACTTTTTAGCCCACTGTAACTACTTTTTAGCCCACTGTAACTACTTTTTAGCCCACTGTAACTACTGAACATAATCTTGAGAAAGTCTTTCGTTAACATCTGTCATGTTATGTAGTTGTCGCTGAGGCTAGTGATTTCTCTTCTTCTTACGAACGTCTCGGCCGTGACTATGATCGACGATGAAATTAATGTTATTGTCACTCCAGTTGATGGAAGGGCTGTAGCTTTGAATGATCAGTGTCGGCGACAGCACAGGAAAACTGAGACAACAACAAACTGGAAGTGCAAGACTGGTAATTGTTCATTTAGGGGGAGGAGGGGAGGGGAGGGGGTCTGTATGTATCTTGGTGTGTGTGTGTGTGTGTGTGTGTGTGTGCGCGCGCGCGCGTGACGCCCATGCGTTTGTGTGTGTGTATGTGTGTGTGTGTGCGTGAGAGAGAGAGAGAGAGAGAGAGAGAGAGAGAGAGAGAGAAAGACTGAGAGAGAGAGAGATTTGGTGGCAATTGAATTTTCATCCATGTCAAAATCTGCCCCCATTCGGCGAAAAACTCAGCAAAAGTCCACTCGGTAAAAGTCCACTCGGCAAAAGCCCGTGTCTCCTGGAATACTGCAGCTCAGTATGAAATCCCCACACGGCTGATCCAATCCACCAGACCGAACACAAAGACCTGAAGGGTACATCTCTGGAAACTCTCAGGTTTGACAGGAACATTACAACCATGCTTGCAAAACGGAAGTGAAGCATTTTGGAGAGCAGAGAAACAAACATTGTTTATGCTCTATAAGATCATTAAGGACCTGATCGATATTCAGCACTTTACATCCGATCTTTGGAAAACACGTTCAGATCATGCGTATAAATTCTTCCATGTCTCTCTCAGCAAGAACAAACGTCTTCACATTTAGCTTTTTCAGCGTCACATATGAACTTGGAATTCCCTTCCAATTTCTGCGGCTGTTGATTCCTACTTGGGATGCTTCGAGAGGGCACCCTCTGGTTCTCTTCTGCCTCTCCAAGTAGGATCAGGACGACTCGCTCAAACAGGTTTGTTGAAGGTTAGAAGCAGTCGTGTCTGGACAGGAGAGGAAGGGGAAGGGGAGCATGAATCTCACCAACATTGTGCTTTTTCTTGTTGTTGTAGTACAGTTGTTCTACAAGTCAGACAATCGTGGTCGTTATTTAAAAAATAAAAAATAAAAAAAAATAAAAAATACTGCAGAATATTTGGACAAGTTTTCGGCTAATAATGGTACGTTAACCTCCATCATTTTAAAGACACCCTGGAAGGGTTTGTCATTTTCCCTTTTTCCCCCAGTGGCTCCCAAAAAAAAAAGGGGGGGGGGGGGGAGTAGAGGAGGGGGGAGGGGAGAAGAGCCTTCAGTGATCTCCTGCACCATTTGTCCTCTCCACTCAAACCAGGCATCCATTCTTCAATGCACAGTCTATTATCAATAATGTTTGAGAGAGAGAGAGAGAGACAGACAGACAGACAGACAGACAGACAGACAGACAGACAGACACTGACACTGACACTGACAATTTTTATTGCCATTAGCAAGTAAGCCCTGAGAGAGACAGACAGACAGACAGACAGACAGACAGACATACAGGCAAATAGACAGACAGACAGACAGGGAGAAAGAGGATTCTTAAAACACCCTGTCAGGCAAGCAGACACGCAGAGAGATACACCGAAATCCTCTAGGCATCAACCTCAACTTTTGGTGCGCAGTATACCTGAACAAGGCCAGGAAGTAAAAAGAAAGAAAAGTCCACGTGGGAAACACGACGTGCGAAAACGGCGTGTAACCCAATCAGCAGGCCTCGCCACAGAAAAAGAGAGGGAGAGAGAGGGAGAACCGGCAGGCGACACATTAGCACAGCACGTGGACTTGGACGACAGACGGGTGTCGCTTGTGTGGCTCGTGCACGCGTGTGTGTGTCTGTGCCTGCGTGTCAACAACACACTTCCTTTGGTCGTCTCATTTGTGGTTTTTGATGATCTGTGGCAAGAGACAGAATTTGACTTGAGGCGAGTCGTCTTTGTATACAGTATGGACATTGTTTCGTTGTGGGTATATCTATTTCCCCCAACATTCAGAATTTTTCCTTAAAAAAAAAAAGAAAGAAAACAAGCAAGAAACGAAAATGTTTTTGGATTAATTACTGGTTTGATCGAAGTGGTGATAAAATATTATTTTTTGATGCGATCCTCAAGACCTGAAGATATTTGTTAGCGGGTCTGTGTGTGTGTGTGTGTGTGAGTGTGTGTGTGTGTGTGTGTGTGTGTGTGTGTGTGTGTGTGTGTTGGCAGTGCTTCGATAGATTTGAAAAGTGATTTTCGCAGGACAGTGTGTTGATTATACATTGCTGGACGAGATATAATCACATGACAAAAATGTGCTGTAATAAACGAACGATTTAAGCAGCATGAAAAAGACGAGACCTGCTTTCAGCATGCGTTGCAAAGCTAGGTGTTAGTGCACTGTGTAGACGCACACCATTCACTTTTGACAAAGATGAGCTGAGACTGCGTAATGTAAAGACTCATATCACAGCCAACAAAGACTAGTTGACCGTGTAACGTAAGGACTCGTATCACTTCTGATGACGATTGGCAATGACTGGACGCAACGTAAAGACCCAATTCATTGGAAGACTAGCTGTGAGTATACTGTAAACACACAGTTCACCTCTTATGAACAATGCCTGTGAGTATACGATCCGTGAGTGTACTGTAAAGACTCAGTTCACTTATGATGAAGACTGTCTGTGTGTATACTGTAAAGACTAGATTTACTTCTAACGAAAACTATGTGTACTGTAAAGACTCAATTCAGTTATGAGGAAGACTGTAAATATACTGTAAAGACTCAATTCACGTGTTGTTATAAGAACTATTTGTGATTTTTCTGTGAAAACTCAATTCGGCTTTGATGAAGACTATCTGTGTGAACTGTGTGTATACCGTTAAAAAAAAAGGCTCAATTCACTTCTGAGAAAAAAGTATATGACTATACTGTAAAGACTCAATTCACCTCTGAGAAAAAAGTATATGACTATACTGTAAAGACTCAATTCACATCTGGGGAAGACTATCTCTGGGTATAATGTAAAGACCTGATTGACTTCTGATGAAGGGTAGATGTGGGGTATGATACAATAATTCAGTGACACAACAGGATAGAGTGCCTTATTGGTATTATCATTATTATCATCATTATTATTATCATCATTATCATTCATATTAAAATCATTATTGTTTTGTTGCTGTTTTCATTGTTATTGTCGTTATTGTTACCATTATTTTTTAAATTATTATTATTATTATTGTTAATTTTATCATCATATGGTACGACCGTAACAGCTGCCCGACTGCCCGGAACAGGCGATCACTTGTGTCGGGCATGTGGTGAATACTGTCCCATCCGCCGGGCAAGGACAATAGTTGTTAATCATCTGCTCCAGACAATTAAAAGTTCAGCCGTAATTTTGCCGACATTGAATGACCATCGCGACAACTGGAGGTTTCGCTTCCTAAAACCATCATTTTCAGTTATCGTTTATAACAATCCATATCATAATGTATAGTTTCAAATGATTGGCCGAGACAGAAGGTATTGGCCAATCAGAATGGAGCACACTGGTCACCTACTTTCGTCCACCCGCTGAAATAATGGCAGACGACGATGAATAGTGCTTTCCTGTTCTTTTCCATTTAGTACTTCATAAAATTTGAAATTATTTTTGGCTATTGACAGGCTAGAGGTCGCGCAAGGAGGAGGGGGGGGGGCAGTATAAACTTTGCCTAGCTTCCTCCCCATCCCTCTTCCCGAGCAAATAAAAAAAAAATATATATATATATATATATGCATTTTCATACCCTGCATCACCATCAATATCATCAGCATCAGCATCATCTTCTGGAACGCCATCACTCTTGGAGACCAGTATTAACGGTAAATGTGGCGGTCCCGTGTGGAACATCCACACACCCATTCTTCCCCCGGGTCGGTGAAGGCCGGTCAGATCGATTTTTCCCTACCCCCACCCCCACTCCCACCCCCCCAGCCCCCACCCCTACACCCCTCTACCCCCCAGTGGCTGTTGGCTCCGACAGACCTAGAGTCATCCTCCGCCATGGGCACCACAGGACAGAGTGGAGTGTCATTATCTTCTTTTTTTTGTTGTTGTTGCTGTTGTTGTTGTGGTTGTTTTTGGTTTGTTGTTTGTTTGTTTGTTGTTGTTGTTGTTGTTGTTGTGTCTTATCTTCCACACCACTTCAGCGGCATTACCGTCACGCCGCTCATTCCGGCTTCCCGCCTACATCCACATCCTCGTTTGCCCCGCTGCAGGATCGGCACCGGCAGTCAATGTCAATTCGTCATGAGGCACCCCACCAGAGGAGACACTGCACTGCTGGCCGCGTCACATCAGTGGTGTTCAGTGATGCCTGTTCTGGTCCGACATGCACAGGACGCCAATTACTGAGCTCATTAGTGGTGTACAGTGATGCCTGTTCTGACATACACAGGACACCAATTACTCAGCCCTCTACTGAAGACAATAACTGTTTAGTCGCGGATCCGGCGTGAGTGGGCACCCCCCCATCAGGTGGGCGTCACCGCGCCCTTCCGACAAATCTCACCACGCACTTGCCAATACCGGCGTCCACGACACGAACCCGCCAAGGCATGTGCGCGAAGAGGAAATCAAAACTGAGGTCACCGTGGAACAGGGCATGAAGGGCCGCGGAACTGGAGACTTCTTATGCTGATCAGTGGAGGATGAGGATGATAATGTTCCACTCTGGTCTGAGACTACGCGCTAGGGTTGTACTCTACTCTCATTACATATCCCGGTGTCAGTCAGGCCCAAGAGATAACAAACACCTGTAGTGTTGGTCAGGAAGTTTGAACAACACTCCAAAGACGCATCTTGAAGTGGATTAAACACGTGTGTGGCCCCAGAATGAACTACTGAGCTCAGCAGCAAACTCAGCTCTGAGTAGGAGCCAGTCGGTGCCGAAAAATCCCGCATTTCAATGGCTCTGACGGGATTCGAACCAAAGCCGGGAATCCGCGACGTTAACAACCGCACGGCGCTCAGAGGCTGGTTCTTTTTGTTGTTAGATTATACGATCGACCACCGAGATCCCAAAGAATAGTCTGCTTTGTGAGAAACAGGATTACTAAAGACAACACTGACAGACAGACAGTCGTCAGAATGATACGGTGAACTCTTGGACTGTTAAAGCACAGGAACCAAACAAACAAACAGGGGATAACGGAAAGTAACATATCCAGTTTTATAAAGTTGTAGGAGGGCTGTTTGGCAAGGTACAGAACCGATGACCTCCTGACGCTTCACCAGTCTGACCGCTGGTGAGAAAATCAGATGGCGCCACCATTTTGTGGTGAAACGAGGCGTCAACTGATCGTCTGTCGATAACTTGCCGGCATTGTGGACAGGGTCGTCGCTGCTGAGCCGTGGCGGAGCCAGCCCTTTCTTTCCTGGGATTCCTGCAGAAGGACATCGCTCCGTGGTGACAGAAGAAAGGCGTTCGTTCAGCTCTGTGGCACTACAGACTGGGGGTCGCTGCCTTAATGTGTTTCTGTGAGTGGAACGTTCTCTGGTGACAGTTCCTGAAGGATTTGTTGTTGTTGTTCTGCTACACCAGAAGCAGCAAGATGTCTGGAGAATCGTAAGTATTCGTTGTTTGTGTTTTAGTGTTAGTCTTCTCAACAACAAAAAAGGGGAGGGGGGAATATTATGAGTGCATTGACATGAGGTGTAGGTAAACCTACGCGTGCGTCGTACATATGTGTGATGTGCGCGCACGTCCACACGCGCAGACATGTACAATTGCACACAACACACACCACACACACACACACACACACACACACACACACACACACACAGAGCACACGCATTTGAGTGCTGGCATGCGCATGCGCACGCACGCGCGCACACACACACACACACACACGCTCTCTCTTTCTCCCCCTCTCTCTCTCTCTCTCTCTCTCTCTCTCTCTCTCTCTCTCTTTGGGCGCGGGTACATACACCATTTAATGAGGAAGTTGTGTGCGTGCGCGCGCGTGTGTGTGTGTGGACATTATCAATGCATTCACTGACTTCATGACAAAATCGACACCGCGGCATGCCCTTCCACAGTCGAAACAAACGTGCTCCAGCAAGGAGATAGAACTGTGAAACCTGCACAGCGCAGTTCTTGAATCACTCACCATCACGCAGTTCTCTTGACACAAAAACAACTATGTAGAGCCGCTCTAAACTCAAACTCCCAGTATGTTGAGAGTAAGCACGACGATTAGTCTGTGAACCAACAGAGGGCAGTATGGTGCGTTGTAATACAAATAGATAAAGAAATAGAGATTCAAACAAACAAATACTGCGTTGTGATACAAATAAATAGATTAAAATGAATAGATTCAAACAAACAAACAAAGAAATAAATAGATAAATAAGTAGATCGATAACGGTCGTACAAAGGCGTCTATAGAAACAAACAAACTAACGAACAAATAAATAGATAAATAAATAAATCGATAACGGTTGTATAAAGGCGTCTTGAAAAGCGGTTTCCTTCCTGATCTCAGACCTCTGCAGACAAGTTTTGTCTAGTTTGAATGAAGTGTATAATGAACGGAAGGAAGTTGGCTCAGACACTCAATAACGGAAGGAAGCTGACTCAGACACTCTGTAACGGAAGGAAGCTGACTCAGACACTTAGTAACGGAAGGAAGCTGACTCAGGCACTCCGTAACGGAAGGAAGCTGACTCAGACACTCAGCAACGGAAGGAAGCTGACCCAGGCACTCCGAAACGGAAGGAAGCTGACTCAGACACTCAGTAACGGAAGGAAGCTGACTCAGGCACTCCGTAACGGAAGGAAGCTGACTCAGACACTCAGTAACGGAAGGAAGCTGACTCGGACACTCAGTAACGGAAGGAAGCTGACTCGGACACTCAGTAACGGGAGGAAGCCGACTCAAAGATGCCGTAACGGAAGGAAGCTGACTCAGACACTCTGTAACGGAAGGAAGCTGACTCAGACACTCTGTAACGGAAGGAAGCTGACTCGGACACTCTGTAACGGAAGGATGCTGACTCAGAGATGCAGTAACGGAAGGAAGCTGACTCAGACACTCAGTAACGGAAGGAAGCTGACTCAGACACTCAGTAACGGAAGGAAGCTGACTCAGACACTCAGCAACGGAAGGAAGCTGACTCAGACACTCAGCAACGGAAGGAAGCTGACTCAGACACTCAGTAACGGAAGGAAGCTGACTCGGACACTCAGTAACGGAAGGGTGCTGACTCGGACACTCAGTAACGGAAGGGTGCTGACTCAGACACTCAGTAACGGAAGGAAGCTGATTCGGACACCCAGTAACGGAAGGGTGCTGACTCAGACACTCAGTAACGGAAGGATGCTGACTCAGAGATGCAGTAACGGAATGAACCAGATTCAAGGACTCAGTAACGGACGGAAGCTGGCTGTCTCAGATGCTTTAATGGAAGAAAGCTAAATCAGAAACAGTTCTTCAAACTTTGTCGTTTTTTTTTTTCTTTTAATCTTTTCTTGTTTGTTTTGTTATCTCTGTCTCTATCATCTCTGTCCAATAACCTACGTGCTGGGCCACGAGATTCGCCATGTTGAGTTGTAACCTTCCACGTAATTAAAGGTTAAAGGGTCAAGTCTCATTGCCAAAATGGACCACGGGGGAGGGGGGGGGGGGGGCAGTCACCATGTCAGGGCGTTATGGAAAACGCGGCCCATCTCTCTTGTTCCGCCGCGTTAGCCTTCCTTGAGCTGAATCAGGTACCTGTTGACTGCTGGATGAATGGAAAGCATCTTCGAGCCGCCCTTTGAACGGATCGAACTCAATATTGTGAGTTCCACCGTCGAAGACTCTAGCCGTTCGACGACCTCCCACTCTACCCCCTCCCCTTCTCTTCCGTCCCTATCTCTTCTCGTGACTGGTACAAAGTGAAGCCCACCTTCCGCCTGTCATGTGTCGCTAACAAGCATCACGTGCACTGTGCACACGACCTTACGAAGGGTCATGTGTGTTTAATACAGCTAACCCTCAAGGGCTTTTAACCCTTCTTGCACAAAGAGTATCAGATGACACCCGCTTATACTCGAAGGTTAAAGAGTGAGAGAGGTGAAAGGGCAGGGAGAAGGGGAAAGGGGGTTGAGTGGGGGGAGGTAGTGTGTGTTGGGTTAAGGAAGATGGGGGACTGATGAGGTGGGTTGGGGGAGAAGGGACGGAAGGGGGAACAGGAGGGACGTGAGGGAAAGCAATGACTAACGTTGCAGATACAACAAACCTTGATTCGCAGTACACGGAAAAGTGGGGACGGCATCTACAATTCATGTGGAAAAGGCCTTAAGGACAAAACAAATCAGCAAGCAGCAAAAAAATCCATGACTTTTTGGTCCTCAAACTCAAGTCATTAAAAGGGGAATGTTTTTTTTATTTTCGGATACGAGTAGAACAACAACAACAACAAAAAAGGGACAGATTCACAAACTTCAGGTAATAAGACACAGACAGGCAGAACAACACAAGATCAAGGAAGCAAAAGGCTTCACTTTACACAGAGAAGCAAGACAGTGTAATGGTGAGAAAACGATGACTCGTGAAATTTCGGCTATTAGAAACAGACAAAACAAAATAATCTAAAAATACACAAACGTCTATGAAATTTCAGCCATTAGACAAAAACTAAACAACATAATATCAAGAAAACTCTCTCTCTCTCTCTCTCTCTCTCTCTCTCTCTCTCTCTCTCTCTCTCTCTCTCTCTCTCTCTCCACTGATATTCTGCCACGTGTCCTCTCTCTCTCTCTCTCTCTCTCCTCTCTCTCTCTCTCTCTTCTTTGTCTGTCTGTCTGTCTGTCTGTCTGTCTCTCTCTCTCTCTCTCTCTCTCTCTCTCTCTCTCTCTCTCTCTCTCTCTCTCTCTCTCCTGCTCTAATACTACACTGACATTCCTCCACATGTCTTTTGCAGGGTCAAGGTAGCGGTCAGGGTGCGCCCTTTCAACCAAAGGTGAGTGAGTGCTTCTGAAATAGCGACAGTGTCCCGCACAATTTACAGCAGTTGGAGGAGGGGGAGGGGGAGAAAGAGGTGGAGGACAAGTTAATAATTGTTATTAAGTAAAACGATAAGAGACATTATTGTTACTGTTATTATTATCATCATTATTGTTGTTTTGTTGTTATTGGTGTTGTTAGTATTGTTGTTAATCAACGACTGGAAGCTCTGCTGTTTGCTCTAGTGTGTGCGTACGTGGGTGTCAAAACAATAACAACGTTTCCCGCTTGCGAAAATATGGCTTCCCCGTTTATTATCTATCTGCTTATCCATTTATTTATTCGTTTATTTATTTATTTTTCATTTTAGCCAAGTGAAGAGTTTCTTTATACACACACTTACATACAAAAGAAACTGTAAAAGAAACACATTGCACAATCTGACATTAAAATGACAGGAAAAGGTCATGCTGGTCATCAGAAAGAAAACAAACGGTGCTTGCTACACACACACACACACACACACACACACACACACACACACACACACACACACACACACACACAGAGAGAGAGAGAGAGAGAGAGAGAGAGAGAGAGACTGAAACATTCAGGAGGAGAGCGTGGGAAAAGAAAGGAGTGAAGGAAGAAAAGAGAAAGAGGGGACGGGGGGGGGGGGGGGGGGGATGAAGCGTTTGCACATGAATGCCAGCACCATTTATGTATAAAATATCTGATTATCACACCACGACATATAAAACCTGTCAACAGGTTTCTTTTCGAAACTGGAACCACAATTATCATGATCGCCTAGTTACCCTGGGCGTACCCTCCGGAGAAGGACACGCATTCACGCTGGCTGTGTGATTGGGCAATTAT
>CM065730.1:35289721-35304721 GCA_033310375.1 Conus canariensis | reverse complement strand
AAGAGCTTCCTGCGAAGCATTAGGCGGGAGAGGGAGGAGGACGGGGCAGGCAGAAAAAGCGGGAGAGGACCATGTTCAACATCAAGGAGCTGACAGGCCTTTCCTTCTTCAGCAGCCCTCCGTGGGGGGCCATCGAGAACCCTGATCAATAAAGGAATATTGCCAGGAGGTCATCAGCGGAGACGGATCAGACCCTACCTATAGTGTTGTGAGAAAAGCTAGGTAAGGCAAGGCGTGAAAAGGGCGGAGGAGGAGGGGAGGGGAGGGCGAGGCGACGGGAAGAAGGGGGGTGGGGGGGGAGGGCAGGGTAGGGTATGGCAAGGCAAAGCTAGGTAAGAGAGTAAGAGAACAGAGCAGGTCAAGGCAAGGCAAAGTAGCACAGGTGAAAACAAGGCGTGACAGAGCAGGGCAAGGCAAAGTAGCACAGGTAAAAACAAGGCGTGAAGAGCAGGGCAAGGCAAAGTAGCACAGGTAAAAACAAGGCGTGACAGAGCAGAGCAGGGCAAGGCAAAATAGCACAGGTAAAAACAAGGCGTGACAGAGCAGGCAAGGCAAAGTAGCACAGGTAAAAACAAGGCGTGACAGAGCAAGGCAAGGCAAAGTAGCACAGGTAAAAACAAGGCGTGACAGAGCAAGGCAAGGCAAAGCAGCACAGGTAAAAACAAGGCGTGACAGAGCAGGGCAAGGCAAAGCAGCACAGGTGAAAACGAGGCGTGACAGAGCAGGGCAAGGCAAAATAGCACAGGTAAAAACAAGGCGTGACAGAGCAGGGCAAGGCAAAGTAGCACAGGTAAAAACAAGGCGTGACAGAGCAGGGCAAGGCAAGGCAAGGCAAAATAGCACAAGTAAACACAAGGCGTGACAGAGCAGGGAAAGGCAAAGTAGCACAGGTGAAAACAAGGCGTGACAGAGCAGGGAAAGGCAAGGCAAAGTAGCACAGGTGAAAACAAGGCGTGACAGAGCAGGGCAGGCAAGGCAAAGTAGCACAGGTAAAAACAAGGCGTGACAGAGCAGGGCAAGGCAAGGCAAAGTAGCACAGGTGAAAACGAGGCGTGACAGAGCAGGGCAAGGCAAAGTAGCACAGGTGAAAACAAGGCGTGACAGAGCAGGGAAAGGCAAGGCAAAGTAGCACAGGTGAAAACGAGGCGTGACAGAGCAGGGCAAGGCAAAGTAGCACAGGTGAAAAAAGGCGTGACAGAGCAGGGCAAGGCAAGGCAAAGTAGCACAGGTGAAAACAAGGCGTGACAGAGCATGGCAAGGCAAGGCAAAGTAGCACAGGTAAAAACAAGGCGTGACAGAGCAGGGCAAGGCAAGGCAAGGCAAAATAGCACAGGCAAAAACAAGGCGTGACAGAGAAGGCAGGGCAAAGTGGCACAGGTGAAAACAAGGCGTGACAGAGCAGGGCAAGGCAAGGCAAAGTAGCACAGGTAAAAACAAGGCGTGACAAGCAGGGCAAGGCAAAGTAGCACAGGTAAAAACAAGGCGTGACAGAGCAGGGCAAGGCAAGGCAAGGCAAAGTAGCACAGGTAAAAACAAGGCGTGACAGAGCAGGGCAAGGCAAGGCAAAGTAGCACAGGTAAAAACAAGGCGTGACAGAGCAGGGCAAGGCAAAGTAGCACAGGTAAAAACAAGGCGTGACAGAGCAGGGCAAGGCAAGGCAAGGCAAAATAGCACAGGTAAAAACAAGGCGTGACAGAGCAAGGGAAAGGCAAAGTAGCACAGGTAAAAACAATGCGTTGACAGAGCAAGGCAAGGCAAAGTAGCACAGGTGAAAACAAGGTGTGACAGAGCAAGGCAAGGCAAAGTAGCACACAAGGCAAGGCAAAGTAGCACAGGTAAAAACAAGGCGTGACAGAGCAAGGCAAGGCAAAGCAGCTCAGGTAAAAACAAGGCGTGACAGAGCAAGGCAAGGCAAAGTAGCACAGGTAAAAACAAGGCGTGACAGAGCAGGGCAAGGCAAGGCAAGGCAAAGTAGCACAGGTAAAAACAAGGCGTGACAGAGCAAGGCAGGGCAAAGCAGCTCAGGTAAAAAAACAAAAGGGCGTACAGAAACAAGGCAGGCAAGGCAGGGAAGTAGCACAGGTAAAAACAAGGCGTGACAGAGCAAGGCAAGGCAAAGCAGCACAGGTAAAAACAAGGCGTGACAGAGCAAGGCAAGGCAAAGCAGCTCAGTTAAAAACAAGGTGTGACAGAGCAAGGCAAGGCAAAGTAGCTCAGTTAAAAACAAGGGTGACAGAGCAAGGCAAGGCAAAGTAGCTCAGGTAAAAACAAAAAGGCGTGGACAGAAGCAGAACAGGGCAAAGTAGCTCGGGTAAAAACAAGGCGTGAAGTACCAGTATTAGCGATACTTTATTTTTTTTTAATATTTTCTTAGTGCTGTTTCTCGGTCAGAGACTAAGCACTACGCGGTTTACAATCTACGCTGTTGTTTGCACAAAGAGCTGCCTACCTGGGTAGAGCCGACTGAATAGCTGCATGTCGTCGCTAATCATTCTTTCTTGCGTCCTGTAGTCGAATATCAGTTACTCACTATTTCACTCATTCCTTCTATTTTTCACGCAGGGTACACGCTATGTGTATGCGTGTCATCACCGATACTATCGGCCAAACTGGCCTGCTCTTCCGAAAAATGGAGATGGGATTTTACGTGTGCGCAAGAACTTATGCGTGCATTCGTTGGATCGTTGGACTTCTCTGGGAAATGGAGTCAGAACTAATCTTGGTGTCGCTAGAGAATGTGTGGTGTCGCCAGTGACTTATGTGGAGTTGTATTTATGTGAAATCCATGAAAATTAGTGGTGGGTTCCATTTTCTGTTTAAACTGCACGTCAAAGACACAGAAAAAAAATCTTTATATTAACTGCAAAGATAGTGTATTCATTGTGTTAATGTTGTATGAACGAAGAGTGCCAGTCTAGACTGGTCCGCATTGTCGTGAAATTGTTCTCTGCTGCTATTTCTGTTATTTATTATTTTTGTTCTGTTACTTTACGTGTTGTGTTGATTGTGTAGATATGTTTGTATGTATCTTGTGCCATTCTCTTGAGCGACTTCATTTTCTTTTTTTTTTGCTTAAAAACCACCTCTCTCTCTCTCTCTCTCTCTCTCTCTCTCTCTCTCTCTCTCTCTCTCTCTTCTCTTGAAAACCCATTTCTCTCTTTCTCTCTCTCAAGCCCCCCCCCCCTCCTCTCTCTCTCTCTCTCTCAAAACCTCTCTCAAAAAACTCTCTCTCTCTCTCTCTCTCTCTCTCTCTCTCTCTCTCTCTCTCTCTCTCTCTCTCTCTCTCTCTCTCTCTCTCAGGGCCAGAGCATTTTGTTTTAATCTGTAATCTGTTTTAATCTCAATGAGGCTGGTGGGTCGTGTTTTCCAGACAACGATTCTAGTTAAAGCAGGCATGGATAGGCCAAGCCTTCCATATCAGTGGGCGATAGTGAGGATAGAGGGGAAGAGACAGAAAGGGATAAAGAGAGGGTGGGAGGGGTGCATTTCAAATGGTGAAAGGCAGTTGTTAGAGTGTATGTTTGTGGCTTCTGGTAACAAGAACGTTGAACAGAGTGCCCGCTTTCTGCGGAAGACATGGCTTTGCTCTGCCGCCGACGATTGAGACATGGAACTGCCGTTCAATCCGTGCTGGCCTTCCATTTGGCGCGGCGTTCATGTTCTTTTCAAAGCTCTGCATTCACAGAAGGTTGCGAAGAAATCGTCTGCGTGTGCCATGTATGCGGCATTGACAGGGGGAGACATTTGACTTGATAGTGAACAGTTAAAGGAAGTGGGGTTTTTTTTTCCCTCGTGGAAGTCACTGAATATGTGTTGCCGATTTCGATGTTGGTTTTATTTCAACACTAAAACTTGCCATTCCTCTGACGTCTTCCAGTCGGTCTTTTCATGCAAACTCGATCCCCTACACTCCTACCCTTCATCCACACCTTCTTTTCCTCCCTCACTCTCCCTGCTCTTTTTTTTTTTTTTTTTGGAGGGGGAGGGGGGGAGTGGGAGTGGGGGATAGTGGGCATGAACTGAACCGCTGACTGTAATGTTCAAACTTGTTCACAGTCTGAGATCATCGAAGCAGATGAACAAATAAACCAGTTAATCCACCAACCAACTAACCTGTCAGTGAGACGTGACAAGGAAATTGCTTTGTAACCCGAACTCTCCTGAACTGAACAGAAAGTTTCCAAAATAACCTCACTTCGCAATGAGAGGTTTTGATAGAATTTGTACGTTCTAGGAATGTGGATGATGGATCTCTGTGTATAAACTACATGGGCGACAGTGACTCCACAGGTTTTGGCTACATTATTCTAGAGAACAGGAGAAACATTCTCTCTGTTTTCCATGCTTTAAACAAAAATCAAAAGCTTGCTGTTCAAATGAAACGATAACCAACATACAGCACAAATGTTTGCCGAAAACTGACACACTGTGTAATACTGGTTATCATCATCATCATCATCATCATCATCGTCATCATCATCATCATCATCATCACATCATCATCATCATCATCATCATCATCATTAGTAGTAGTAGTAGTGTTATCATTATCATTATAATTATCATCTTTATTGTTATTATCATCATTAGCAGTAGTAGTAGTAGTAGTAGTAGTAGTAGTAGTATCATTATCATCATCATCATTGTTGTTGTTGTAATGATTATCATTATTATTGTTATTATCATCATTATTACTATTAATGGAAATCCTTGAATGGCGCTTATCTCCGGTCAGAGATCAAGCTCTAAGCGCATTACAGTCCACGCTGTCACTGACACAACGGGCTGCCTACCAGGGTAGAGCCAACTGGAGAGCTGCCTGCTGCCGCTATTCATTCGTTTTTGCGAAAGCTACTGATTCGATCATGCGTGTGTGCAGATGTTCACGCACGAAATCTCAGTTTATAGTCTCATGAAAAAGACTTTTCGGGCATGGAGTCAGAACCAATGTTAACTCGTAGAGAGAAAAAAAACCAAGCAAGCAAACAAAAACAACTCCTTTACCCAAACTCCCCGATGCATATTCGAACCAGTGACTCCAGGATCATTAGGATCACGAGTCCGGCGTTCTACCAGCTGAGCTAATCGGGTCCTGATTCTGATGCGTGTCTGTCTGGAAATCCTTTGGAAAAACTGGAATAGGAGGGAGAACAGAGACCTCCGCCAGCGTCGAACAGTCCTCATCACTTCTGTCAAATCGACTGGAACCCATCGTATTTCTCTTGAATCTGTCTCTCTGTTTGTTTGTCTGTCTGTCTTGTCAGCAAGTGTACGCAGCAACTGCAGAATCGACTTCAATGAAACTTGGTAGGACAATGAAATGTCGCCCAAGGAACAAGACGTTACAGTTTGAGACGGATCCGGATTAGAGATCGATCCCAGGAACCGTCAGCAAGATGACGCAAAAACTACGAGACCGATTTTAACGAAACTCGGCAGAAAGGTGGAAAGTGATTCCAGGATAAAGCTTATGAATTTTCAAGCGGATCCGTGATGGAAGTCCTGGATGCGGATCCCTGGGGCAGATCCGTGGTGCTGATTACTGGTGCTGACCCTGCTGCAGATCCGTTGTTTAGATACCTGTTGTAGATGCAAAGTGTAGATCCCTGGCGCTGACCCCTGCTACAGATCCGTGTCGTAGATCTGTGGTGTATAAAAATCTTTGGCGTTGATCCGTGGTGCAGGTCCGTGATGTTGATCCGCTGTGCAGATCCGTAAAGTGGATCCGTAGTGCAGATCGGTGGTGTAGATCCGTGGTGTGGATCCGTGGTGTAGATCCGTGGTGTGGATCTCTGGCACTGATCCGTGGTGCACATCTGTGGTTTAGATCCGTGGTGCAGATCCGAATCGCAGAGTGGATCCAGCATCCGGTCGACCTTGGCGGAGGTGTGCGTTTTCCCCAGTGTCCTTCTGTTGTTTTTCTTTTTTCTTTTAGTTTTTGATTGCTTGTTTACTTCATTATGTGATTTTTTTTAAAGTAGTAGCAGTGTAGCTACGCGCGATCTGTAGTGTGGAATCTCCAGCATGTTTAAGGATGATACCCATGTTGCAGACTGACATGATCAGCTGTGCTGTCTTACTGGCATGGTTATTAGGGTGATACCCATGCACTGGTACGTTTTCCGTTAACATTAGGTGTGTGTGTGTGTGTATGTGTGTGTGTGTGTGTGTGTGTGTGTGTGTGTGTGTGTGTGTGTGTGTGTGTGTGTGTATGGAGGGGTTTGTCTGCGCCAAAATTATCCGACCCTTTTCGTTATTCGAATGCAAATACTCTAATCACTCGGCTACGCCCCCCCCCCCCCCTCCCCGTCCCCATCTGTCTCTCTCTCCCTCTCTCTCTCTCTGTCTCTTTCTCTCTCTGTCTGTCTGTCTTTCTGTCTGTCTGTCTCTCTCTCTCTCTCTCTCTCTCTCTCTTCTCTCTCTCTCTCTCTCTCTCTCTCTCTCTCTCTTTTGTTATTTTTCTTGCTGTTGTTGTTGTTGTTGTAACTTACAAGCCGCAACATTCTAGTTTTCAGCTCCTGTTTTTGATGTGGCAATGGAGAAGGTCAGTGGAAACGGTAAAGACAGCTTGCACAAAAGCAATGAATTGAGATGGGATTTTCGCTAGCACATCCGACGTTTAATGGTTTGTCACCAGTTATTGAAATGGCGATGGGGGAAGGGCGAAGGGAGGGGGGGGGGGGGGGGGGGGGGCACAGCTTGTATAAATTCAAGGATTTGTAACGGGATTTCCGCAAATACTTCCGACCTTTAAGTTTTTTTGTCACCAGTTATTGAAACGGCGATGGAAGAATAATGGGGAGGTGTTAGAGAAAGCTCGTAAAAAGACAAGAAAGTGGAACGGGTTTTTACCGCTACTACCCACCCCCTCAACGTCCTACTTTTTGTCACCAGTCGTTGAACTAGTCATTGGGAAGGGGTGGGAAGGGAGGGAGGGGTATGTTACAGAGAGCTCGGATCAAGGCAAGGAACTGAAATGGATTATGTCTGTTAGTACTACGGACGTCCTATTTTTATTTTATTTTTTTTTTTTGGTATGTACCAGTCGGAGAACTAAGGAGGGGAAGGGAGGGGGAGACGAGAAGGGGGTAGCAGGAGCGAGAATGGTAGGCACTGAGGCGGGGCGGATGGGTGGGGGGGGGGATAATGAAGGGGGAGAAGGGTGTGGAGGAGAGGGGTGGGGAGTTAGTACCAAGGAGAGAACGTATCACATGTTGGCACGACTTAGTGCAAAGCAAAGGGAGAGGGTCTCAAACACCGACTGTCCCCTGCATAGTTAGTGACAACACCAGGGGCAGAGCGTGTGGGGTGGCGAGGGTGGGGAGGGTGGTGCGTGGTTGGGGGTCAGGGGTGTTGTCATTCAAGTGAGGACAACGGTGGCAACGTCAACGATTTCGAAACGCCAACGGAACTGGCAATAATCACCTGTCCCTTACTTCGACCCACGAGCACAAGAGAATGAAGAACAGATGACGAGCCTGACTTCCC
Source organism: Conus canariensis (assembly GCA_033310375.1). Classification (NCBI taxonomy): domain Eukaryota; kingdom Metazoa; phylum Mollusca; class Gastropoda; order Neogastropoda; family Conidae; genus Conus; species Conus canariensis. The sequence continues at coordinate 35,297,233 of CM065730.1, read as the reverse complement.
CCCCCCTACCCTCCCCCCACTCCCCCCCCCCCCCCCCCCCCCCCCCATGCCAACCTAACAAAAAAAACCCGATTTTCAGGTTGAACCTTAAGGTTCTTTAGTCTAATACGTTGCAGAAGCCCCAAACTACACTAATTGAAATGTCTGGTCTTACAGTGGAACTACACAATGATGGCTGCTTGAATCATTTCCTTTTTTTTTTGTACCTGATAGTGTCGGTAATTTAAACTAAGACCTTGAGCCGACAGGGAGAAGTTTTCCGGAAGGCTGAGGACAGGGGACATAACTAACTTACACTGCGGAAATGACGACACGCTACTTTCAGACGAGAACCCCATTTTTGTGTGTGCGAGGGGAAGCTGGAAGGGGAAAGGCCGGGGGGGGGGGGGGAGGTTGCTTCCGGATTTGAGTTAGAAGAAAAGGTGATTAGAGTGTGAGGAAAACAAAGAGAGGTAGCAGGTGGAAGAGAACAGGCAAGAAAGCACACAGACAGACAGACAGACAGACAGACGGGACGGACGGACGGACGGACAGACAGAACAGACAGACAGACAGACAGACAGACAGACAGACAGACAGACAGACAGACAGACAGACAGACAGAGACGGGGAGAGAGAGAGAGAGAGAGAGAGAGGAGAGAGAGAGAGAGAGAGAGAGAGAGAGCCAAAGCTGACACGGGGTATAGATTTCAAAATGGATTCCGTGAATAAGAGGTCTCCCCAGCGCGTACTTGACCTGATCAGCGGACTGGTTATCAGAGTGTAATCAATACTAGGACAAGTTTGAACGCTGACTCAGTGACACAGGTTTGTGGGGAAATATCGATGCTGAGTTCTCTAACCTTTGATGGTTTCGTTAGTTTCTTCATTCATTCATTTATCATTGTCGTCTTCGTCTGTTGTTTTGTTCCGTCTCCTCCTCCTCTTCCTCCTCTTCATTCTTCTTCTTTTCTTTCTTTCTTTCTGTCTTTCTTTTGTTTTCTTTCTTTCTTCATCTTATTTCTTCTTTCCTGCTAGTTTTCGTTTTCCCCTGTCCTTGGAACTTCTTCCTCAGCTTCTTCTTCTCCTCCTCCTTCTTCTGTTTCGTCTTCTTTTTCTTCTCCTCCTCCTCCACCTACTCGACGTCGTCGTCATCTTCATCGTTCTTCTGCTACTCCTTTCTTCGCCTTCTTCTTCATCTTCTTTTTTTTATGTTCTTCTTCTTCCCATAACCATTTCTTCTTCTTCTTCTTCGTCTTCTTCTTCTCCTCTCTTCTTCTCCTTTTTTCGTTCGCTGTACGTGCCCTCATTCAACAGTCCCATTTTCTTTGCCACCGAAGCAGTAGGTTCACCGTCTGCGGTCTGTAGTAAGACAGTCCTACCTTTCAGGACCAGAGCAAGGCTTTACAGACTGAGTCCAAGAGAGAAAAAGAAAAAAGAAAGAAAAAAAAATGTGGAGCCGCTGGATCACGTTTCGCTTCACACATTGGTGGGCCGGTAAAAAAAAATTAAAAAAAAAAAACAAATCAATATCGGCCCGGAGACGACTTAAAGAGCCTTCCCCCCACCCGCCGCCACCACCCACCCCCCCCTCCCTTCCACGCCTTCCCTCTCCTGCATCCCCCCCCCCCCCCCCCCAATCCTGTCCTTCTCGTCCTGTCCATCCCCCATCCCCACCTTCCCTTACCCCTTGGAATCTCACAGGACTCTCTGTTCCCGCTGCAAACGCATGTGCCCTGTTGATTATAGCTGCCCATCTTGAGGTATTGTTGTTCTGGGTGATATTGGTGTCGTGTTTGCTGCCCCCCCTCCCTCCTTCCCCCCTCCTCCCCTCTCCCTTCCTCCCATTCACCCTTTGTATCCATGCTAACTATAAAACATGGCTGCCAACAATTCTGTGCATAAAGACTGCCCATGTTCAATGTCCAGTGAGTGGTCATCGTATCTGATCATGACGGGACGAATGAATAATTGAACGAATGACCCGATCCGACCTCTTGTGTGTGTGTGTGTGTGTGTGTGTGTGTGTTGTGTTGTGTGTGTTTTTTGTGTGTGTTTGTCTGTCTGTCTGTCTGTCTGTCTGTCTGCTCTTCTCTCCTCTCTCTTCTGTCTGTCTTCTTCTCTCTCTCTGTCTGTCTGTCTTTTGTCTCGTCTGTCTTCTGTCTCTTCTCTCTCGTCTCTCTCTCTCTCTCTCTCTCTCTCTCTCTGTATGTCTCTGTCTCTCTGTCTGTTCTCCTCTTCTCTGTCTCTGTCTGTCTTCTCTCTCTCTCTCTCTCTCTTCTCTCTCTCTCTCTGTCTCCTCTCTCTCTGTCCACATTCTCTCTGCTCTCAGTCTCTCTTCTCTCTGTCTCTCTCTCTCACTCTCTCTCCTCTCTCTCTCTCTCTCTCTCTCTCTTCCTCATCTCACCTCGTTTTATAGATGATCCCCGCTGGTACTGCTTTTTTTTCTTTTTTTTTTTTGGAAAGTGCACATTAACTTTATTTTCAATAAAAAGTCCAGTATGAATTTGTAAAGAATTAAATTTGCGCTGAAGCCAAATAGGGGGTAGGGGAGATAACCCGGCAACAGAGGGCATCAGCATAGGCCCATGGTGATGTGGCATAGCTCAAAAGAATTACAAGAGACTGTTCTTGGATACTGTGGTGTACTTTGTTTCTAATAAGTTGCACAGTTTTCAGGAGAGATGGTTTATTGCAAACACTTTGGCAAATTTACAGTTCGCAACGTGTGACATACGGTGGGTACACACGTAGCTTTACTGCGTTCACCTTATTGCATATATTATCGTTCTGATTATTGCCTATCGTGCAGAAGGCATTACTGTCAACAAAAACATAAAGGAAATTCTCGTAGCTTAAATAACAAAGACACAGGTGATCACTAAACTTATGGAACGTTTTGGACCAACGAAAAGCAGCCGCAGCACCTGAGATGGGTACCTTTCAAAATTAAGCCAGAAGGGACAGTGCGTCCCAAGATTTTTTATGTTAACATGATTTTTCATCATCTATACACTCTAAAGCACCAAAAAATACATGTGACAAATTTATTAGGGGGGGGGGGTGAAAGGTGGACCGTTTCTCGTGACGGACTATGTGGTTTTTCACCAGTTCTTACTCTGTGCTGTTCTCTGAGACTCTGTCTCTGTGCTTTCAGTGTCTCTGTCTGTGTGCTGTTTTCACTGTCTGTGTACTGTTGACATGGGCACAGTGTCTGTGCTGTTTTCACTGTGTGCGTACTTTTGACATGGGTTCTGTCTGTGTGCTGTTTTCACTGTCTGTGTACTGTTGACATGGGCTCTGTCTGTGTGCTGTTTTCACTGTCTGTGTACTGTTGACATGGGCTCTGTCTGTGTGCTGTTATCACTGTCTGTGTACTGTTGACATGGGCTCTGTCTGTGTGCTGTTATCACTGTCTGTGTACTGTTGACATGGGCTCTGTCTGTGTGCTGTTTTCACTGTCTGTGTACTGTTGACATGGGCACTGTGTCTGTGCTGTTTTCACTCTCTGTGTACTGTTGACATGGGCTCTGTCTGTGTGCTGTTATCACTGTCTGTGTACTGTTGACATGGGCTCTGTGTGCTATTATCGCTGTCTGTGTACTGTTGACATGGGCACTGTGTCTGTGCTGTTATCACTGTCTGTGTACTGTTGACATGGGCTCTGTCTGTGTGCTGTTTTCACTGTCTGTGTACTGTTGACATGGGCTCTGTCTGTGTGCTGTTTTCACTGTCTGTGTACTGTTGACATGGGCTCTGTCTGTGTGCTGTTATCACTGTCTGTGTACTGTTGACATGGGCTCTGTCTGTGTGCTGTTTTCACTGTCTGTGTATTGTTGACATGGGCACTGTGCCTGTGCTGTTTTCACTGTCTGTGTACTGTTAACATGGGCACCGTGTCTGTGATGTTTTCACTGTCTGTGTACTGTTGACATGGGCTCTGTCTGTGTGCTGTTATCACTGTCTGTGTACTGTTGACATGGGCTCTGTCTGTGTGCTGTTATCACTGTCTGTGCACTGTTGAATGGGCTCTGTCTGTGTGCTGTTTTCACTGTCTGTGTACTGTTGACATGGGCTCTGTCTGTGTGCTGTTTTCACTGTCTGTGTACTGTTGACATGGGCTCTGTGTGCTATTATCACTGTCTGTGTACTGTTGACATGGGCACTGTGTCTGTGCTGTTATCACTGTCTGTGTACTGTTGACATGGGCTCTGTCTGTGTGCTGTTTTCACTGTCTGTGTACTGTTGACATGGGCTCTGTCTGTGTGCTGTTTTCACTGTCTGTGTACTGTTGACATGGGCTCTGTGTACTATTATCACTGTCTGTATACTGTTGACATGGGCACTGTGTCTGTGCTGTTATCACTGTCTGTGTACTGTTGACATGGGCTCTGTCTGTGTGCTGTTTTCACTGTCTGTGTACTGTTGACATGGGCTCTGTCTGTGTGCTGTTTTCACTGTCTGTGTACTGTTGACATGGGCTCTGTCTGTGTGCTGTTTTCACTGTCTGTGTACTGTTGACATGGGCTGTGGGTGCCATTATCACTGTCTGTGTACTGTTGACATGGGCTCTGTCTGTGTGCTATTTTCACTGTCTGTGTACTGTTGACATGGGCTCTGCCTGTGTGCTGTTTTCACTGTCTGTGTACTGTTGACATGGGCTCTGTCTGTGTGCTGTTTTCACTGTCTGTACTGTTGACATGGGCTCTGTCTGTGTGCTGTTTTCACTGTCTGTACTGTTGACATGGGCTCAGTCTCTGTGCTATTTTCACTTGCTGTGTCTTGGTACAATTTTCCCCTGCGGTCTTTGCTGTTTTTAAATGCTTTGGCTGCCTCTGTACTGTTTTCACTGGCTCTCTCTCTCTGGCATCTGATAATATCGGGCTGTGTTTAGCCACTGCACAAAGAAAATAATCTCAGTTTGAATGTGCCCCCTTACGAGATATGCCCCCCCCCCTCCTCTCCCCTCCACTCCACCCCAAATCTGTAATCTTAAAAGATTATGAGACATAGAATTGCTTATAGTGTGCAGGATCAGTGAAATGTGGTAGGAAGGTTCATGGTTACACAGGTTTTCAATCAAAATGTATGACATGAAAGGGGAAACTATCCTGGTGAAAACACAATTTATAGTAGTCTGGTTACCGGCCTTCTGATGGACAATTTTTGTGTGTGTGAAAATAGGTATGAATTTTCAAAAATTTGCCTTGACTACAACTTTTGTCTGAAGTTTTTCACCCTTTTTTTTTGTATGAAAGAAAAATATGTAGAAAGTTACAATTTAATGTATTTTCAAAACTATGGAAAGTTCAGATTATGACTTCTTTTTTTTTTTTTCTTTTTTTTGGAGCAATCAAACATCCTTGTACACAAAAGAAAAGGGGGACCGGGGTCGGGGGGGTTGGGGGCTGAGGGTAAGGGACAGGGGAGGTCCATTGACATTTTCATATCAAACACAAATCAAACTTGATTATATACAAATATTCAACCATTTGTTAAAACATACAGCTGAAGTAGATCTTGCCGCTGGTACTGCTTGACACAAGACCTGGAACAACATTAATTCAGTATCCCATGTCCGCCCCCACGCTCCCCTGCCCACCCCCACCCCCTCCGCTCTCCTTACTCCGTCCCTCCCCCTCCTACCTCCCTTTTCCATTTTCTCTCCCATTATATTGCCGGACACCTACCTATGCTTTTTTTTTTTTTTTTTTTTAACCGAAGCACCGAATCGAAATACTCGGCAGTCGCATTCACGCGTACGTGGTGAAGGACTTCTTGCCTCGCGATAGTGCTAATTTGTCTTGATCAACATCTCTCCCGGCCCTCCTGCTGTGTGTATAATCAGAACTGCCCTGGCGATCGATTTCATGATATTGTCGTTTGGATGGCCGCTCGCCTTCATGGCCTGGAGAACAGTGCCCACCTTGGGATTCCAATCGATTGGTTTCTTTGTAGGTCTTCCTGGTTCTCTGTCTGTCTGTCTGTCTGTCTGTCTGTCTGTCTCTCTCTCTCTCTCTCTCTCTCTCTCTCTCTCTCTGTCGAACAGTCTGTCGTTTTTGTCAGGCCCACTACTTGACAAAGATAACATTTGTGCCTAGTTGTAAAGAATTTGGTCTCTCTCTCTCTCTCTCTCTCTCTCTCCTCTTTCTCTCTTCTCTCTCTCTCTCTCTCTCTCTCTCTCTCTCTCTCTGTGTGTGTGTGTGTGTGTGTGTGTGTGTGTGTGTGTGGAACTGTGTGTTGTCTCTGTCATACCCACTACTTGACAAAGGTAACATTTGTGCCTAGTTGAAAAGAATTTGTTTTCTCTCTGTCTCTCTGATTCTCTCTCTCTCTCCCTCTCCGTGTGTGTGTGTGTGTGTGTGTGTGTGTGTGTGTGTGTGTGTGTGTGTGGAACTGTCTGTTGTCTCTGTCATGCTCACAACTTGACATGGATAACATTTGTGCCTAGTTGAAAAGAATTTGGTCTCTCTCTCTCTCTCTCTCTCTCTCTCTCTCTCTCTCTCTCTCTGCCCCCCCCCCCCCCCCCCACTACTTCCGTCCCTCTCTCTAATCTCTTCATCTCATAGAAGACGTCCGTTGATATCGTATGGCTACCAATCCCGGTGCAAACACATTCACCTTCCCTGTAGTGGTCACACAAACCATACACATAAACATCGAACGTAGAAATGAAACCGAAAAAAAAAAAAAAACCTCGCTACAGTCGCATTCACACGTACAATCGAAAGCCTACCCTGCGACTAATAGCGCCCATTTGTGATTGCTCTCTTTTCTGCCCCCCCTGCTGTGCGGATAATTGGAGCTGCGTGGACGAGCGGTTCGAAACTGACGCTTGTCAGTCTTGTTGCCTGTGTCGTCAGAGGCAGAGGCAGAGAAAGGGAAAACAACGACTGACAAGGGGCGCTGAAAGAGAATCGATTTCAACTCGAGGTTCCTGTCGGGTGCACAGGACACTGTTGGTCTGTCGTCAGGTGCATTGTTTGGAGGGGACAGCTTTGTTTACTCGCAGTTTGCTTAGGGCTTATTGTCTTGATTGTTGACGTTTAGAGAGAGAGAGAGAGAGAGAGAGGGGGGGGGGAGAGGGGATGAAAGAGTGGGTAAGGTGGAGTGAGTGAGGTCGAAAAAGATGGAGGGGGTGGGTTCGAAAGAGAAAGAGAGTGAATGAGTAAAAAATGCGGGGGGGGGGGGGGGGGTATCGAGAGGACGTGAATGGGTGACATTGGGAGAGAGAGAGAGAGAGAGAGAGAGAGAGGTGTGTGTGTGTGTGTGTGTGTGTGTGTGTGTGTGTGTGTGTGTGTGTGTGTGTGTGTGTGTGTGTGTGTGTGAGGGGGGGGGGGGAGAGAGGGGGGGAGAGAAACTCTTTCTACAAAGGCAGTATGTTCAGTCTTTGTCCAAAGAAGACAAAAAAAATTGAAAGCAAAACAACTGATGAGAACTGCATCACAACAAAGAAATATTCAAAACACACATTAAAACTAATACACGATTCTACATCTTTTCATTTAAAGAAGACATGACACAAATAACAAA
>CM065730.1:35247221-35259721 GCA_033310375.1 Conus canariensis | reverse complement strand
ATCACGGCCAGTTCAGTCAGAACCCGGTGAAGATCACGGCCAGTTTAGTCAGAACCTAGTGAAGATCACGGCCAGTTTAGTCAGAACCTAGTGAATGTCACGGCCAGTAGGTTGGACAGAAGCTGTTGAAGATCAGGGCCAGTCTTGGTCAGACAGCATTCTTTGAAGATCATGTCCTGTTTGGTCAGTCAGAACCTACTTAGAGTAATCCAGAAGGACTGGGAGCGCTGGACTCGCTGTGGTACTGTCAAGGGGTGTTGGCTTTGAGGTTGTTGTTGCCAACCCAAATAAAGACATACCGATGGGTTATTTCGACCCTGGCCAGCTCCTACCCAGGGTATTTGACTTGCTATGGGCTGAAATGCGAAAGACTGGAATTACACAGTTTTTTTTTATCCAGCAAATAAAAGTGCATCTGAGAGTAATGTTCAGATTTCCTGACCAGTACTGCATCCTTCGGGCCTGGTTGATGCGGGGGTATTTAACAAAGGAAACGTAGAAAATAGCCTTTGGTTTTAAACCAAAGTGAAGCTCCAGAACGCTATGTTCATCCTTACTGATGAGAGGATAGAGGGCATGAGAGACTTAGAGCGAATTATTCAGATACAGGAGAAGTGAATGCACGTACAAACTCATGTCCATCATCTGTAACAACACAAACTTAATATGAATATCCCATCTCCTACATTCCCAAACTTAATATAAAAATCCCATCTCTCACATTCTCACACTGTAAGGTGCAGGCAAAACTCCTATCCCCATCAAAAAGGAAACAAGGAGTGTGTGTGTGGGTGGGTGGGTGGGTGGGTGGGTGGGTGTAAATCTTTAGTGTCAGCAAATTCCCCGAGTTGTAGTGGTACTCTCCCTTCCTTGCCATGTTGTCAATGTTGTTGCTGATGTTACAGGGTCGGAGAGAGCAGCTTCCTCCGGGGCCACCGGGGATCGCCTGAAAGAGGGAGCCAGTATCAACAGGTCCCTGTCCGCTCTGGGCAACGTCATCTCTGTGAGTCACTGTGGCTTAAAACGTGATTCTTCTCAGGAACACCTGCAAACGAACTGGCTTTCAAACGGGGGAGAGTCTCTGTTGAGTGAGACTGAAGATGGGAGCGGAGGTGGTGAAAATGAAAGCCGGTTCAAAGGAAACAAATGTAGAAAAATAAGGCTTTAAAGGGAGGAAGCTTTGACTGATAACGGTCTTTCATGGGTGGTTTCTCTGTATTACCGAAAGTTTAATAACAATGATCAGCAGCAGCAGCAACATCTTTATCATCATCATGGCCATCATCATTAACAGCAGCAGCAGCAACAGCAGCAGCTGCTGCTGCATGAGTGTTTTCTTTCTAAGTAAAGACTTTCTCGTTAATCTATCATTCGTCCATTTAGTAAACGCAATTTTCATGAATATTTGCTTTTGCATGGTTTCATTCATTAAACTGTGCTCTATAGCATTGTTTGTTGCGTTAAGCATTGTCCGAAAATTTCACAGTCCTATTCTTTAAGAATTTCTTCTTACCAGTCAATATTAATGTCAACAATTGCTGGATTTTACGCATAGGTTTGTGTGCAAAAAACATATTGGGCTGCTCCATCCATCTTGTTTTAAATGCTTTTATTTTTTATCTCTCTGTATGTGTCTTGGAAACTACATATTGGGATGGTACACCAGTCTTGTAGTAGATGTCCGTAAATTGATTTCCTCTCTGTAGGAATCATGGAAGCACATAGTGGGATGGTTCACTCATCGTGTTTCAAATATCTGTATGGGGTTCTTCTTTAGGTGTTCCATAGAAACAACAAACTGGGCTGGTACACCGATCTTGTTTTAGATATCTGTATGTTGTGTTTCTCTCCAATGTTTGTCACAGAAATAACAAATCAGGCTGGTACACCCATCTTTTATATCTTTGAACTTTGAGTTCCATCTCTACGTGAAACAAGACGGACGTACCGGCTCATTATGTCGTAACGGGCTGGTGCGTCCATGTTTGTTTTAAATGTGTGTGTTTGGGGAGGTTATCTGTATGTCTGTGTGTTTGTGTCTGTGTGGCCAGGCTCTGGCGGACCTGTCTCAAGGCAAAAAGAAGATTGTGGTGCCTTACCGGGACTCCATTCTGACCAAACTTCTGCAGAATGCCCTGGGTGGCAACAGGTGAGGCAGGGTCTGGGGTCAGTAGCTCCATCTGCTTCAGAGTGGCTAGGGATGATTAACATTTTGTTTTAAGAGGGGTACGTAGACACGTGCTTAGATCATTTTCCTGCGGTGTTAAAGATCGTCCGTTCAAATCCCTCGTGGGGACAGGGGTGTGCGAGTGTGTGTGTGTGTGTGTGTGTGTGTGTGTGTGTGTGTGTGTGTGTGTGTGTGTGTGTGTGTGTTTCAGACAACCCCTTCTGTCTACCCAGCCGTAATGGTCAGAAAACATTAAGGTAATAGGATAAAAAAAAGGGCTCCGCATTCCATCATGCTATACCCCGGACATGCCGAACCTCATTAAGTAACGGTTTTTTTTTTAACTTAAAGTTTGGTTGGGATTGTTAAGGTAATTATATGTGTGTGTGCTTGAGCGTGTGCGTGTGTGTGAGTATGCGTGTGTGTGTGTGTGTGTGTGTGTGTGTGCGCGCGCGCGCGCGTGCGTGTATATGTGTGTGCGTGTGTGTGTGTGGGGGGGGGGGGTCTAAGACCATCAGTGTCCTAGTTCTCTTAGTGACATTGCTATAAAGCACCCCGTCTGAGTTCCATCACATACACCACAACCTGCGTCCTTCAGTATCATTCACTCCAGACCCTAATAGTTCATACACATCCAGTAAGGAATAATGATAAAGTGAGACTGAATGATTTACTGGGTACATTTTGGGAGAGGGTGAGTCACCATTCTCTTTGCCCGAGCACCTTAATTAAGAACTATACATCATAATTCGTCCGGATCATCTGCTCTGAAAAGCCAGACTGAAGGATTGCTTACGTGTATACTTTTTTTCTGGGTTAGTGAACGTTGTTTTTCTGGCTCGATCATGCATTCCGTTCTTCCACATTCTTTCCTTTTTTTTTCCTTCTTTCATTCCATTCTTTACTACCGCTCTGCCTTTCTTTCTTTCTTTCTTTTCCTCTCAACCTTTTCTGTGATTTTCTCCATCCCGTCCCTCATTCCTTCCTTTCTTTTCCTTTTTTCCTTTCTTTCTTTCTTAGTTTTTTTACTTCCTTACTTCCCTTCCTTTGCTTCCTTATCTTTTTTATTTGTCTTTGCGTCCTTTCTTTCTTTCTATCTTTCCTTCTTATCTTTCCTCCTTTTCTTTACAATCTTCCTTGATCATCTTCCTTCATTCTGTCCTTTCTTCCTCCCTTCCTCACTTTTTTCTTTCTTTTTTTCTGTCTTTTTTTCTCTCTATCCTTTTTTTTTTCTTTCCTCCCTCCTTTCTACCACTCCTTTTACCCAGTCTTTCCTTCTTTCTTTCATTCTTTTCAACTCTTCCTTTCACCCCATCCATGTCTGTCCTCCCTTTCCTTCGTTTTCTTCCTGTCTTTCTAATCTTTCCATCCATTATTTGCTTCCTTTACTTTCTTCCTTCCTCCTTTTCCTTCCTTCCTTCTTTTTTTCAGTTAATCTGTCCTTCCGTCCCTCCCTTTCTCCGGTCCGTTATACTTTCATCCCCTGATCCACTGCTTTCAGCAAAACGATCATGATCGCGGCGCTGTCGCCGGCAGACATCAACTATGAGGAGACCCTGTCCACTCTGCGTTATGCCGACCGTGCCAAGAAGATCAAGAACCAGGCCGTGATTAATGAGAACCCTGTGGACAAACTCATCAGAGAGCTCAAGGTGCGACTTCAAGACCCCCTCCCCCCCCCCCACCAACCCCACCTCCCACCTCCCAACCCCAGGCTTGCCCTCTCCTTCCCCTTCCTCTCGTGTACCCCTTCCCCTCCCGTTCCTCCCCTCCCATTCTTCCCCTCCCATTCTCATTGTACCACACACAAGACGCACACACACACACACACACACACACACACACACACACACACACACACACACACATACACACATGCGCGCACGCGGCGCACGCACGCACGCATGCACACACGTACGCACGCATGCGCACACACACTCACAAAGGAACGCTGGCAAACATACGTGCGCGCACACACACGTCACTTGCACACTGTCTCGTTGTGTTTATCCTTCTATTTCTCTTAGTTTCTCTCTCTCTCGCTCTCTCTCTCTCTCTCTCTCTCTCTCTCTCTCTCTCTCTTCTGTCTGTGTGTGTGTGTGTGTGTGTGTGTGTGTGTGTGTGTAAGCTAGTGTTGCCCAGTGTCTTTCTGTACTGGGCAGTGCACTAGGACTCGACACAATATGAAACAAGCTTCATCTTGGTGAGGGGCTAGCAGTCAGACAGTTACAGCGTTCACTAATGGAACTGACGGCCGTGAATACAAATCTGTTGTGGGGTCGGGTATGTAGGGCCTGAAATTCCTTGTCTGTCCACCCGGCAGTCGATGGGTATCTGATTCAGCTCCGGATAGTCCACCCGGCAGTCGATGGGTATCTGATTCAGCTCAGGATAGTTAAAGCGTCGGAAGGAGAGGGGTGGACTTCTCCACCCATAATCCCCTGCTGTAGACCAGTAACTCTGTAATAGTTCACTGCCTCTACGGCCATTGGGCTATGAGTGCTACCCTTGGGCTATGAGTGCGGCCATTGGGCTATGGGTACGGCCATAATGCGGCCATTGGGTTATGGGTATGGCCATTGGGCTATGGGTACGGCCATTGGGCTATGGGTACGGCTATGAGTGCGGCCATTGGGCTATGGGTACGGCCATAGTGCGGCCTGAGTGCGGCCTTTGGGCTATGGGTACGGCCATAGTGCGGCCATTGGGCTATGGATGAGGCCATTGAGCTATGCGTGCGACCATTGGGCTATGGATGAGGCCATTGAGCTATGCGTGCGACCATTGGGCTATGGATGAGGCCATTGAGCTATGCGTGCGACCATTGGGCTATGGGTACGGCATGGGGCTATGGGTCCGGCCATTGGGCTGTGGGTGCGGCCTGAGTGCGGCCTGAGTGCGGCGGGCTATGGTTGAGGCCATAGTGCGGCCATTTGGCTATGGGTGCGGCCATCGGGCATTGGGCTATGGGTGCGGCCATCGGGCATTGGGCTATGGGTGCGGCCATTGGGCATTGGGCTATGGGTGCGGCCATTGGGCTATGGGTGCGGCCATTGGGCTTTTGGTCCGGCCATAGAGTGGCCTTTGTGCTATGGGTGCGGCCATTGGGCTATGAGTCTGGCCATTGTGCTATGGGTACAACCATTGGGCTATGAGTCTGGCCATTGGGCTATGGATACAACCATTGGGCTATCAGTCTGGCCATTGTGCTATGGGTGCAACCATTGGGCTATGAGTCTGGCCATTGTGCTATGGGTACAGCCATTGGGCTATGGATGCGGCCATTGAGCTATGAGTGCGGCCATTGGGCTTTTGGTCCGGCCATAGAGTGGCCTTTGTGCTACGGGTGAGGCCATTGGGCTATGAGTCTGGCCATTGTGCTATGGGTACAGCCATTGGGCTATGAGTCTGGCCATTGGGCTATGGGTACAACCATTGGGCTGTGAGTCTGGCCATTGGGCTGTGGGTACAACCATTGGGCTATGAGTCTGGCCATTGGGCTATGGGTACAACCGTTGGGCTATGAGTCTGGCCATTGGGCTGTGGGTGCGGCCATTCGGCTATGGGACTTTCACCACTTACGTTACGTTTTTTCCAGGAGGAGAATGAACGCTTGAAGAAGAAGCTGTCAGGAGGGATGGACATGTCTTCTCATTCCCAGATGACCCCGGGAGGTACGGCAACATCATTGCTGCTCTGTACATGTCTCTGTCAGCCTGTGTGTGTGTGAAAGAGAATAAGGGTAGAGGGGCGGAATGGGGGTGGGGGCGGTGTGCGTGCACGTCTGCGTTACATGACGATTTTTTTTCGTTTATTTACTCCTTTGTTTACCAACAAGACAACGACAGGTTTGATGGATAGATGCAAACGTCATGAATGGAGAAAGTTAACGATTTTTTAAATACAAAATAACAAAACTGGTTGAATTCTGAAGATTGTAAATGAGAGTATGGGGGATTTTTTTTCACCCACAAGGTACGGTAAAGGACTTTGTTGGTTGGTTGCTTCATGCTCCCTCCCATACATGCACCGGACCAGAAGTTCAGTAGTGGCTAGTGACTGACTCACCAACTGACTGAATCAGTCCCTCACATTCAGTGACCGCCCACCGATTCACTGATGACTCCCTGATGACTGATTAATGACGGACTGATGACTGACTGATGAATTACTGAAAAATAATAAAGTTTATAAAAACCTTTTGGTGGTAGTAGAATCCATTAGTGAGAACACTGACGTTTCAAGGGGAGACCTACCGCTCATTGGCCGACCGCTTTTCAGAGCACCTGAGGTCGATGAAGCTGGGCCACAACAACCCAGTCGGCCAACATTTTGTTGGTCCGTATCACAGCTTCAGTCATGCGAAGATATCAGCAGTGTGGCAGAACCCCAGAGATCGTGTATACAGAAAGCACATGGAGAGCCTTGTCATCAGCCGCTTGGGCACCACACAGCCAGCTGGGATGAACATCAGAGTCACTGACGTCTAGCTGAGCCAGGGCCCTTCTGCCTTAATCTCTCTGTCCTGTCCCTCTTTAGCCCCTGTTTCTTTCTCTTTCAGTAGGCAAAATAATGAATATTTCCATTTATTCCCCTCCTTTTGTGTGTGTGTGTGGTGTGGGTGTGGGGTGGGGGGGTGGGTGTTGTGTGTGTGTGTGTGTGTGGTGTTGTGTGTTTTGTGGGGGTTGTGGTGGTGTGTGTGTGCGCGCGTGTGTGTGTTGGTGTCTTTGTGTGAACTGTGGTGTGTGTCTGTTTGAACTCAATACACCTGAACAGTGATCAGTGACTTTATTTTGGTCCAACTTGATCATTAAATGAAATGTTCTCACCCAATTCTCACAGAGGCTTTCCTGTCTACACTGTCCTCCCCTTTCACTTTGACAACGGGCCTATGGCTTGAAACGTCAGTGTTCTCACTAATGGATTCTACTACCACCAAAAGGTTTTTATAAACTTTATTATTTTTTCATTTTACAACGAATCCTGCAGTCAACTTTTGTTTCTTCCTTGATGAATTACTGATGACTGACTGATGACTTCCTCATGACTCGCTGATGACTCACTGATGACTGACTGATCACTGGCTGATGACTCACTGATGACTCACTAATGACCTGATGACTCAATGATGACATGACTCACTGGTGACTCACTGATGACTCGCTGATGACTGTCTGATGACTCACTGATGACTCACTGATGACTCACTGATGACTCGCTGATGACTCACTGATGACTCACTGATGGCTGATTGCAGAGATTGCCGCCATCCGGATGGAGATGGAGGCGGAGATTCGGGCACAGCTGCTAGCCAATCAGGAAATGCTCAACGCCAGCACTGCCGCCAGCTGGGAGGAGAAGGTAAGGCAGTTAATCGGCACAGCGTGTGTGTGTGTGTGTGTGTGTGTGTGTGTGTGTGTGTGTGTGTGTGTGTGTGTCTGTCTGTCTGTCTGTCTGTCTGTCTGTGTGTCTGTGTGTAGGGGGGCCTTCGTGGTATATGTGGGGGGGAGGAGGAGGCGTGTGTATGCGCGCCCATACGTGTGTTTGTAAGTGCGCGTGAATGTGGATTATTTGTGTGTGGTGTTTATCATACGTAAATACTTTTCATGTATGTGCTATTACTGTATGACGTTGCAAGATTTTCACCAAAAATGATGATGACGTGGACTATGAATGATAGTTATGACACTGGAATGTTGATAACGATTACGTACCGAAGATGACTGGTATTATCACTATTATCATCGCCATCGTCATTGGCACTACCATCATCTCAGCATAATCGTCCATTATTTAATAGTGTCATCGTCATCGTTATCATCATCTTCACCATCATCATCATCATCATCATCATCATTTCATCATAATCATCACCATCACCATCATCATCAAGATCACCAGCATCATTATTACCATCATCACCATCATCATCATCATCATCATCATCATCATCATATTCATCATCATATACATCATCATATTCATCATCATCAGTAGGTATCACTTTCATCGATCAACATCATCACCTTGGCCACCATCATCGTCATAATGAGTCATAACCATCACCACCATCAACATCATTTTCCAACTTCGCCTCCTCATCCTCCTCTCCCGTCTCCCTCCCTCAACTACTATTCTAATCTCAATCCCCACCCCACCCCCACCCCCGCCCACCTTCCTCCTTGCCGGGGGATTTGAACCCAGCTGTCGGCAGCCCGAACGGAGGCTCAGGCTCTGGCTCAAAGGGAGACGCAGGCCGTGGACCGCCGGAGCCGGGAGCCTCACCTGGTGAACCTGAACGAGGATCCCATGCTGTCCGGGGTGCTCTTCCACGTCCTGGCAGAGGACGCCACCTCCCTGGGCCGCAGGGACGCCTTCCCCGTCCCCGACATCTGCCTGAGTGGCCTTAGGTAAGGCTGCCTGCTGTTGGGAACTGTACAATACATGGAGAGAGGACCAATGATGATGGATGGTAAAACTGAAAACTGTCGACTTTGAAGAAGAAAAGTACGCTGGATTGACGTGAACGGAAATCTGTCAAACTTAAAGATGACAAAGAATGCTGAGCAGACAAAGATGGAAATCTGTTAAGCTTGAACATGACAAAGAACGCGGAGAGGATGAAAATATATAGTGGTCAAACTTGAAGATGACAAAGAAAACTAAGCGGACGGAAGAGGGAGCATTGTCAAATTTGTAAATGACAAAGAATGCGGAGCGGACAAAGACGGAAAACTGTCGAACTAAAGATGACAAAAAACGCAGGGTGAACAAAGACGGACAATGGTCAAACATGAAGATGACAAAGAAGGCGGAGTGAACGAGGATAAAACTGTCAAACTTGTAGATAACAAAGAACATGAAGCAGACAAAGGCAGAAACCTGTCAAAGTGTAAAATGGCAGAGTACGTTGAGCTGACGAAGGTGGAAAACTGTCAAACTTGAAGATGACAAAGAATACTCAACAGACAAAGATCAGACAACTGTCAAACTTGAAGATGACAAAGAATACTCAACAGACAAAGATCAGACAACTGTCAAACTTGAAGATGACAAAGAATACTCAACAGACAAAGATCAACAACTGTCAAACTTGAAGATGACAAAGAATACTCAACAGACAAAGATCAGACAACTGTCAAACTTGAAGATGACAAAGAATACTCAACAGACAAAGATCAGACAACTGTCAAACTTGAAGATGACAAAGAATACTCAACAGACAAAGATCAGACAACTGTCAAACTTGAAGATGACAAAGAATACTCAACAGACAAAGATCAGACAACTGTCAAACTTGAAGATGACAAAGAATACTCAACAGACAAAGATCAGACAACTGTCAAACTGAAGATGACAAAGAGTGCTGAGCTGACAAAGACCATAGAATGCTTTATTGACAAAGACGACAAAACTGTCCAACTTGAAAATGTCAAACAATTCTGAGCTGACAAAGACGGGGAAAATGTCCAGCCTGAAGATGACCAAGTAAACTGAACGGACGAAGACAGAAAACTATCAAACTTGTCAGACGACCAAAAATACTGACCTGACGAAGATGAACACAGTTTAACCCGAAGAAGGCACAGTGCCATTTGGTTGATGACTGACACTGACGTGACGAAGACAAAACCATAGTCGATCCTCCTTTGAATATATCTTTATTCACAGAATTACACAATGCTGCAGTGTATAGCAGAACAACCACAATGTTAGAGCTTATGGTGTGCGCAGATGAACTCTTCACGATGTACACTGATCATCAGGGCACAGTAGGTGATTAATCACAAAATCAAAAACAAAGCAATAAAACACACGGCAAACTCCAACAGCACAAAGGTAAAAGATGAACAGGCAAATGAACGAATAAGTGAACAAGAACATAAATAAAGAAACAAATGCAAACAGAAGCAAACCCTTCCGCAAATCGTAACATCTAAGATGCATTACCACAACAACAACAACAACAAAGAAACGCATACACATGGAAACGGGTAAGGGAAGAAGAGAGAGCGCCGGAGAAAGGGGGTGGTAGGAGAGCTGGAGAGAGAGAGAGAGAGAGAGAGAGAGAGACAGACAGACAGACAGACAGACAGACAGACAGAGACAGAGATACAGAGGGAATATTTTGATTGGGGGTAAAATGGATAAGCTAACATTTGTTGTTGTGTTGTTGTTTTTGCACTGTGTCCTCCAGAAGAACAAGCATAGTCAAAGTGCAGAATGAGAGAGAGAGAGAGAGAGAGAGAGGGAGGGGGAGAAAGACAGAAAGAGAGAGAGAGAGAGGGAGGGGGAGAAAGACAGAAAGAGAGAGAGAGAGAGGGAGGGGGAGAAAGACAGAAAGAGAGAGAGAGAGAGAGAGAGAGAGAGAGAAGCTTGAGGAGTTTTGAAATGCGCCACAGATATTTTGTGCCTTTTCTTATTTTAGAAGTGCTAAACATTAATGAAAGGGTGCTAAGCTGCTGAAGACAAAGCCGTTTTGATTTATCAAACCATGGGCTGCTTTGAGTGTAAGTTCATTTGCAGTCGAACTGCAAGACGGAATAGTGCCAGGTGCTTGTTTACTGAGGTCATGAAGCCTGAATCAAAATCGGAAAGCGTCCAATTTAAATTAAAAGATCTTTCAAACCCAAAGTTGTTGTGGTCAGTGTTAGTGGTGGTAGTTTTTTTTTGTTTTTTTTTTGGTTGTTGTTTGTTTGTTTGTTTTGTCTTGCTATCGTTTCAGTGTTTCTTTGTTTGTTTGTTTGTTTTTGTTTCTTTTGGTAATTGCGGTGAAAGGGGGTAAACCTTGCGCACTGCGAAGGCATTTTGAGCAGAGTATTGATGTTGTTCTTGTTCCTGTTGTTTGTATCTCTCTATCTTCTTTAGCGCGCGCGCGTTGTGTGTGTGTGTGTGTGTGTGTGTGTGTGTGTGTGTGTGTGTGTGTGTGTGTGTGTGTGTGTGTACACTTTTGGGAGTCCTTTCTGTTTGTATGTCTATCTATCTATCTCTCGTGTGTCTGTCGGTCGACAAGGGAAGTCGAAGAAAATTAGAGCGTTTTCATTCCAGTTTTCGGTGCTGTTTTTCGTTGCATAAAAAATCCAGTTATGCAGGGGGGAGGGGGGGGGGGTCAGTCTCTGGGGGCTGTAAGGTAATTCGATAATGGAGAGGAAAGGGATTGTTGATGGGAGCGTGAGTACGTTCAGGAAAGGGGGTGGATTTTGGTTGGCATTAGTGGCTTAATCCTCTCTCTCTCTCTCTCTCTCTCTCTCTCTCTCTCTCTCTCTCTCTCTCTCTCTCTCTCTCCTGTATTGGTTCGGTCGAGTTTTGGTAGTCCTCTCTCTCTCTCTCTCTCTCTCTCTCTCTCTCTCTCTCTCTCTCTGTGTGTATTTGATTCAGACGAGTTTTGGTAGTTCGTTTTCTCTCTCTCTCTCTCTCTCTCTCTCTCTCTCTCTCTCTCTCTCTCTCTCTCTCTCTCTCTCTGCATGTTGTTATTTGTTTTGTGATTTCATATACATAGTAACTAGCATCGTAGAAACGTCATTAACGAAGACTGGATTTTTGAACAGCAGTTCTCTCATTTCTCTCTGCTCGCTACCTGCAGCATCCAGAAGCAGCACGCAGTCATCACCAACAAGAAAGGTGAGGTGGACATCGAGCCGGCCTCTCCCGGAGCCAAGATCAAGGTCAACGGGGCACCCCTGACAGGGAAGACAACTCTCAGTCACCTGGACAGAGTGCTGTTCGGTGAGTGTGCAAGGACGGAGAACGGGACTTCACAATGAACCAGTGAAAACGTTGATTTTCGTTTTTGCCCTACTTCGTGTTTCCTTGAACAGAGTCGGATTAGATCACTCTGTAGTGGGTGGGTGGGTTTCTTTCTGGCTAAAAGACAATAACTGTAAAAAAAAAATTAAAATTAAAAGAAGGTGAAGGAATGCGTTTTTTGCAGAAATGTAATGAAAGGGAAGCAGATGGGTAGGAAGCGAGCGCGGGGGGGGGGGGGGGGGGGGGGGGGGCGTTGGGAAGTGGGGAGGGGAATAGTTAATACGCCCACACATCATAAAGACGCAACACGCCGTCAGCTCTGTGGCACTCTTTTATTTTGAGATTTGGCCATTTACATTTCACGCAGTGGGGCTTGGAACAAGAATTACTAACCTTGTTGCCTCCTTTCACACACACACACACACACACACACACACACACACACACACACACACACACACATACACACACACATACCCCTCAATTCCACCTTCCTCCCAACCTCAACCTCCCCCCCCACCGCCCCCTCCTCCACTAACCGCCTTAATCTCCTCACCTCTTCCCATCTGTCCAGATGGAGCTTGAT
>CM065730.1:35192221-35239721 GCA_033310375.1 Conus canariensis | reverse complement strand
TATATACATACATACATACATATACACAGAAACACACACTCCGTTGCATTATACTCTTTCTGCTTTTTCTAGTTGGCGTTCGGCTTAGAAATCTGCCGAAAAGTTCCCCCCCCCCCCCCCCCCCCCCAAAAAAAAAAAAATTAAAAAAAAAACGCGGTGATGTCTAGATCCTAAATGCGAAAGTTATCAAACATTTGACAGATAACTGTTTTCCAAAACGAAAACAATTAGTCCTTAACATGGTTTCAGTGTTCGCCTGTTGGAAATTCTGCGGTTGGTAATGAGAGTTAGCAAACCTGAACAGGTCTCCCGGAATGAAATGGCATACCATTGCTTCGATGCAATTCACACCGTTTATATGCGGGGTAATGGGGGGGGGGGGGGGGGGGGAGGGGCTAGAGATGAACGGGAACTGATAATAAGTAGTGCTCCTTGAGAGCTGTTTTCGTCTATTTTGCAATGATTACAATTTTTTCATTCAAAAAAAAAGTAGGTACTGTTTCTTCACTGTTTAACTTTAATAGCTGCTAACACTCTTGGACGGAGTTGATTCGCTGGTGAGAATTTTAGTGCGAGTAACCCCTGGAGAAAACGCTATTTGAAACTCAGAAACAATTTGGCTGATTAAGAAAGTGGATTTTTTTTTCCAGTGTGATATACAATCAATCTCACACGAGCTATCAGTACTCAGTTAAAGACTGGACCTGGAAAACAAAGCAGCTGATTTTCGACATTTCACTTCTTCATTTATCCAGACTACAGTGTCTGACGAAGTGGATAACTGGTGAGACTGATGCACAGACTTGTTATAGGACCATTTCCTTCCTCACTGTGGCCACTTTGGAAGCGTTTCTAACTTTTCCCAGGAGATGGGCGTGTTTTCCTCAAACTGTCCGACGGGTCTTGTAGAGTGGATTGGTAGGAGTTGTCCCCTTAGAGTCCGGTACAGTTAAGGCTCAGGACCGATAACTTGCCGTCTCGGCAGTAGTCTGCGTGTACTCGCCGAATTTTAGGGACACGTGCAGCGCTCCAACGACTTTCGTCCTCCTGCCTCCTTGAGGCGGCGTTACGCGGCACAGGACCATCGCCACCCGAGCACGAAGAAGGTGGCCTAGTGGTCCTGAAGACAGTCTTTTGGTTGGAGAAAATAAGGCGATAAATACCGAAGCTCATCGTCGGCCGACCAACAGCCGAATTTGAACTCAAGTTCAAAAGAAACCAGAGCTCGGAGAGAGACATACGACGGCCCCCACACGCAACTCGCCCACGACTGCCTGCGACAACAGTTGCCACAGAGTATGCAGACCCGCATCTGCGAGTGCACCTTATCTTCAAGGGCCTCAGGCCAATAGGACGTTACTTTCACCCCTCGAACGAACGAACGAACGTACGGCCCAGCAGAGTACCATGTTCTGTATCTGTCCATTGACGTTCACAGGCACAGGTGGGTCAGCTGGTCAGATACTAGCGACTCATGTGAGGATGCCAGGGGATCTTTTCAGTACAAAAACCTGATGACAGTTCTTCATGGTTCGTGTCCCCTACTCGAATGCTGATTTTCTGGAGGAAGGAGGGGAGGAGGGAGGGAGGGCGGGTAATTGGGGGGGGGGGGAGGAGGTGGAGGGCGGGTAAGCGGGGGGAGATGGGGGGGGGTGGAAAGGGCGAGGGTTCTTGTTACTTTTATCGTTGTTTTCTTTTGGTGTGTGTGTGTGTGTGTGTGTGTGTGTGTGTGTGTGTGTGTGTGCTCGCAAGCGCGCGTACGTGAGTGTGTATGTGTAGCCTACGTGTGTACGTGCGTGCGTGCGTGCGTGTGTGTGTGTATGTGAGCGCGCGCGCGCGCGCGCACGTGTGTATGGTTTAGTGGGATGTTTGTTCTCGTTTTATAATTTTATCGTTTGTTCCCTTGTTTGTTTTGGGACGGGGGTGGGGGGAGGGAGGATTTGGGGAATAGTAGCGCGGGGAGAAAAGGCGTAGGTACTGGATACGCCCATCACTTCTCCTTCCCTTCCTCACTCCATCTCCTATCCGCTACCCCTTAAAGGGTTAAAAACTAAAACAAAAACAGGAGAAGAAGAAGAAGAATCACTCTCATGTGTGACACTCCTCATCGCAGTGTCTGTTGTCTCCCCTGTCAGAACAAGTACCAGCAGTATGTCTGTTGCCTCCCCTGTCAGAACAAGTACCAGCAGTATGTCTGTTGCCTCCCCTGTCAGAACAAGTACCAGCAGTATGTCTGTTGTCTCCCCTGTCAGAACAAGTACCAGCAGTATGTGTGTTGCCTCCCCTGTCAGAACAAGTACCAGCAGTATGTCTGTTGTCTCCCCTGTCAGAACAAGTACCAGCAGTATGTGTGTTGTCTCCCCTGTCAGAACAAGTACCAGCAGTATCTGGAGGGGGACGAGGAGGCCTTTAAGCTGCAGCAGCAGGACGACCCGTTCTGGGAGCCCACGGAGGACGTGCTGATCGGCACGGGCAGCGTCTTCCTCCAGTCCCTGTCCTACGCCCTGGACTTCGACGACAAACTCATCATCACCGACTACAAGGGAGCACAGGTGTGTGTGTGTATATATATATATATATATATATAGAGAGAGAGAGAGAGAGAGAGAGAGAGAGAGAGAGAGAGAGAGAGATACACGTGGGGCACTGTCTGGGTGGGATTCTGTGTGTGTGTGTGTGTGTGTGTGTGTGTGTGTGTGTGTGTGTGTGTGTGTGTGAAGGGGGTGGGTGAGTAAGAGAGAGAGAGAGTGTGTGTGAGTGAGTGAGTGTGTGTGTGTGTGTGTGTGTGTGTGTGTGTGTGTGTGTGTGTGTGTGTGTGTCTGCGCAGGCTGTTTGTATGTATCTGTGTGTATTTGGAGATAAATGCATAACATCAGTAAAATACTAACAAAGAATTGTGGTAGAAGTTGTAGTAGTAGTAGCAGTAGCAGCAACAGCAGCAGCAGCAGTAGTGGCAGCTGCTAAGTAGTAGTAGTCATAGCAGCAGCAGCAGCAGTAGCAGCAGCTGCTGAGTAGTAGTAGTAGCAGCAGCGGCAGCTGTAGCAGCAGCAGCAGCAGCAGTAGCAGTAGCAGTAGTAGTAGTAGTTGTTGTTGTAATAGTTGTTGTTGTTGGATTTTGGTATGCAAGTCGTTCTGGTTCTGGCCCTGACGTGGCCACTGTCATTGGCTGGACTATAAACAACATGGCCTGAGTGGTAGTAATAGCAGGAAGTGGAGAAGTAGTAACAGCGGCAGTTTTGTTAGTTTATATGATTATAACACTATCTGCCAAATGATATTGACAATAACGGTCTTTGTAAGGTTGTTTGATCATAGCCATATCTGTCAAATGATGTTATCAATAACGGTCTTTGTAAAGTTGCGTGATCCTCGCACTATCTACGAAATTACATTGTCAATGACGATATATGTAAGGTTGTATGATCAGGACACTATCTGCTGAATGATATTGTCAATAACGGTCTTTGAAATGTTGTTTGATATTTGAAATGTTGTATGATCATAACACTATCTGCCAAATGTTATTGTCAACAAAGGTCATTTCCTTCGTAACCTCCACACTCTGTTTCCACGCTGAGACTCAGTGAAAATACAAAACGCAGCACAGTAAATCAGTAAATTCTATATCTTAGCATTCGCTGACAAAACTATAAGATGTCTTCCTCGTGTCATCACACGCCGGTGCAACGAAGCACTGGTATCAACACCCATTTCAAATCCAAACCCAAGCAGTAAAACAAGAAATCCACTGTGTGACGTTTCCGTTTGGTCCCCCCGCCGCAGGAGGGCCTGCTGTACGTGAGCATCACGCCGTGCAGTCAGGCCGGAAAGGCTCTGGACGAGGACTACTTCGTGGAGGACCCAAACCACCTGCTCAACAAACCCTACCACTTCAAGGTGGGTGTCCGGCACCAATTCTTACTATCTGTCCTTCGGGAAACCTAATCAAAAGAAACACTCGCAGGCATGCATGCATACGCGCACACACACATACACGCGCACACACACGCACACACACACACACACACACACACACACACACACACACACACACACACACAGAGGACCCAACTACGTGCTCAACTAACCATTCTCCTTTCAGATGGGTTTCATGAACAAATATATACCGTCAATCCTTTGAAAGTGTACCAAAAGAAATACACACACGCGCGCGCACGCACGCACGCACGCACGCGCGCGCGCACGCGCACACACACACACACACACACATACACACACACACACACACACACACACACAGGGAAAGAGGACCCCCACCTGCACAACAAATCATATCACTTCAAGGTGGGTTTCATGGACAAATATATTCCATTAGTCATTTGAAAGCGTACAAAAAAAAAAAACACACACACGCGCGCGCGCGCGCGCGCAGAGAGAGAGAGAGAGAGAGAGAGAGAGAGAGAGAGAGAGAGAGAGGACCCCAACCACCTGCTCAATAAACTATACCACTTTCATGTGGATTTCATGTACCATCAGTCTGTTGAAAGCGTACCAAAAGAAACACACACACACACACACACACACACACACACACACACACACACACACACAACACACACGCTCACGCACACGCGCGCAAGCGCACGCACATACATACACACTTGTACTTGATCTCTAATTAATAATCCACTCGCAAGTTTTCAGCTTGTTCCACTTCGCTTGTTCACGCACCGTTTTACTACTCACTTCTAAGGCGAGCCATCAACCACCTCACCCTTTTTTTTCCCCCATCCACGGCAGGTGTCGGTGCGCTCCGCCCAGATCCACAAGGCGCGCTACTCGCGAGGCGTGATGGTGAAGTACCGCGTGCCGGCCGTGGGCGACACGGAGTGGACACAGACCCGCGTGATGTCCGGCACCCTGAGCCCGGAGTTCCAGCACTGGCGGGTGGTGGACATCCCGCGCATCGGCAGGGAGCACCTGGAGTTCTTCGACCAGGGCTGCATCACGTTCTGCGTGTACGGCAAGCAGGAGGACACGGAGGGCGACCCGCGCCTGACCAAGCTGACCACCAAGGTGGGTGTAGGTGGCAGTCAGGCTGTCTGTCTGCTTCATGGGTTGAAGGCGAGGAGAAAAAGACGAAGAGAACAACCCCTGGTCACGGAATGTGGTGTCATTGCTGATGGGGTCTTTAAACAGAAACAAAAATGTCGCATACGCAAAACAAAAAGATCACCAGTGATGAACCTCGGAATAGTCGAGGAACAAAGAGACAGAGAGACAGAGACAGACAGAGAGAGAGAGAGAGAGAGAGGAGAGAGAGAGAGAGAGGGGGGGGGGAAGGGAGGAGAAGGGGGCGGAGAGACAGAGACAAAGATGGGACACGGAGAGACAGAGAAGGAGAGGGGGGGGGGGGGACGCAGGGACAGAGAGACGGGAGGGAGACGGACAGACACAGAAAGATGCACACAGAGTAAAATAGAGAGGGAGGAGAGACGGAGAGGGGCACGGGGAGAGAGGAGAGAGAGAGAGAGAGAGAGAGGAGAGAGAGAGAGAGAGAGAGAGAGAGAGAGAAGTAATAATAAGCCTAATGACGGATATCTGTGTATCTGAATAATAGCCAGCGACCCAGAGCATGAAGCCTCTAAACTGGGGAGAAGAAAAATAAAACATTATCAGTATCATAACGACTACCGGATTTACACAGGTCACTCGCTAGGAATAGCACTTACTTGGAGCTTTCAGTATCGGTGCACGAAACCAGACGTAATCTTCCCCGGCCTTTCAGTGGCCTAATTCTCAAACCCCTCATTCCCCCTCCCCCAACACAACCAAACTCAGGTCCTTCCTGCCCGTAACCAAAGCACGGTCCACAGGGAGAAATCCATATCAGGTAGCTATAAGGCCACCCAACAGAAAGGACACTGCACTGTTGCTAGTAGTGATCAGTGGTAAGCCTGCTTGCGTTAATCAAACAACTTGATCCATGTCGATGACAGTCGATGCTTAGTTGCAGAGGCAGCGTGAGTGAGATTCCTACCCCTTCACTTCAGCCCCAACCCAAGAGTGCCATTCCCAGAATTACGGCATTGCGAACAAACGTCGCAATATAGTGTGCATCAGTCCTAATGAGAAGCGACTCGAAGTTTTCCAGCCAGGGTTTCAAAGCAGAACGCGGATTTTCACCGTGTTTTTCAACCTCGACGGGCTCGTTGCAGTTGATTTTTAACGGAGAAAACTACCGTAATGTTGCTCACGGCCCAGCCGACCGCAAAGGGCCATATCAGGGCTGTCACCGCGTTCAGGTCAACTCGCCATGACTTCGGCAAAGTGGTGAACTCAGAGCTCCAAGCCATCCCCGGAGAGGCCTTCCGCCAGGCATTGTCTAGTTGGTCGAGGCGCTGGACGCTATGCACTGATGCTGGTGGAGAGAACGTCGCGGTCATGCTGTGACATGGTTCAGTTGAGTGAAACGGTTGAGAAGAAAGTCGTCTGTGATCATTGCTTTCTGAACGTCTCTCTTAACAGTAAACCCATACATCATCATCACCATCATTGTCATTGACTGAATCTTTGTGAAATATTGATGCATGCGTTTGTTTATGTATTTGTACATTTCAGCGCGTCACAGAAAATGCATGGACCTTCAGGGTAGCGAGGTGAGAGGAAACCAGGTCATGATTGCAACACACATGCACTTTTCATTACGATTATTTCTTGTAATCATGCATGGATTTTTTTTTTTATTCAATCTGTCATCATTTTAGTTAGTTGCATATTAATTTCAACGAGATCATGTGCAAAGGAGCGAATGGATTCCACGGAGACAGGGGTAGGGATGGAGCAACAAGGCCATTTAACTTAGTCGTTAACTCGTGCATTGATTGACGTATTCATTTATACGTTCATTTCTTTAATTATTTGTACGTTTATTCATTCATTTATTTGACTAAAAAGCTGCGCCAGAGGATATAGATGGATCCCAGAGAGGAAGAGGATTCAAGGCCTCTAATTTACTCGTTTATTCGTGTGCTTGCTCATTCGTTCTTTCATGCATTTGAGAGGAACTGTGTCAGACGGAGCAGATGGGTCCCACAGAGAAAGAGAAGACCAGACAGACCTCTTTCTTATTTATTGATTTACTAGTGTTTGCTTGTTTATTCGTTTGTTTGTTTTTTTAATTGAGAAGAGCTGTGTCAGACGGAGCAGATATGTCTTACAGAGAAAGGGAAGCACAGACAGACCTGTTTCTTATCTATTCATTTGTTTGTTCGTTTGTTTTGTTTTTGTTTTGACAGGAGCTGCATCAGATGGAGATGGGTCTGACAGAGAAAGGGAAGCGCAGACAGGCATCTTTCTTATTTATTCATTTGTATGTTTGTTTATTCGGTTGTTGTTGTTGTTTTTTAACAGGAGCTGCGTCAGAGGGAGCAGCTGGGCTCCACAGAGGAAGGGGAGGGCAGGCAGGGCCGGTTGGGGCCAGAGTTACCGCACGCCGATCACTCCCACATGAAGACGGAGATCGAACTGATGCACCGCAAATATGAACGACTGCTGCAGAAAGAGCGGCGGATGATTGTGAGCACCGCACTGGAGCTGACTGGGTGGTTTGTTGGTTGGATCACTGATTGCTTGATTTGGATGGTTGGTGTTGGTTGACACGGCACAAGGGAGACAAGTTGACGTGATTAATTTCTTAGCTGATTAGTAGGAATATCGTCTAGTCGGTCTGGCGGTTTGAATTGGGTACTTGGTATAATATAAGCAGCAATATGATGGTCGGCTTGATGATCAGTTGGTTGGTTGGTTGATGGGTTGGTTGATTACCTGGTTGGTTGGTCGATTTTGTTGATCGGTTTATATGGATGGGATTAATTTGAGGTTAGTTGTCGGTTTTCCTTTTGTGTCATTTTGCTTTCTTGTTCTTGGCTTCAGTTTGAATTGGTCAGTGAGCTTGGCTGTTTACATGGATGCAATTAGTCTGGGATTATTTCTTGGTTTACTTTGGTGTCCTTTGCTCTAGTTGTTTCTGGCTTTAGTTTGGATTGGTTTGTGAACTTGCTTGTTGTTATTGTCTTATAGCCCTCGTTTGTTTCGTTTTGGCTGTCCATTTTAGTTTTAGCTTGTGTTGATTCAAACTGATTGGTTGCCGGTTGGTTACTTGAGAGAAATTAAGTATGATATTGCTGAAACATTCGATTAGCCCTGATAATGAATGGATCATGTATAGGAACGGTGTGAGTATCGGTGAGCCTTTTCCATATTTTTAATAGATTGGGTACCATTGCTTTCTTTCAGAAACTGTGCGATGAATGGTCAAAGATACCCCCAGAAAAGCAAGACTTCCAGCGGTTCTATAGTTCTGTTTCGGCACTTGCTCACAGCACCGGCACCCGCCTCAAAACCCGCATGTACTCCACAAACGAGGTAAGTGCATGTGCTGATGCTAGTGGTTACACACCAGTTTGGTGGATTAGGGAGCAGCAGACAGACAAATGAAAGAACAGATCAATACTGTAGGCTGGGGTATCGAATGTTAGTCTTGTGTACACGTGCACGCTCAAAACATTCCATCAGTATGTCAGTATATGTTAATAGATTCGGGGTCTTGTGATCACAGAGTTTTTACAAAAGAAAACACGCCGATGTGTGTAGCCCGAACGTGTTTTCAGTGAGGATGAGAATGCAGATATAAGGGGTTGTCTGCTAGTAGGCCGTACAGGCAGATCACACGCCTCTATTGCGACATGGCGTCTGAGGTACGTGTGCTCTTAGAAATATTCTATGAAAATAAAGCTAAACACCAGGTCACACGGAATGACCCTTCATCAATGATTTTGATATAAACAGGCAAGGATTTTGCTCACAATATAGAAACACACGAAAAAAAATCTGCTCTCCAACACTAATAACCAGTATCTGACTATACCTATGGGCACGATAGTCCCGTCCCGTTTATTTTTATATGTCTGCTTGGAGCCACTTTACCTGTATTTTGATAATGCTCATACGAACAAGCAGAGGGGAAATCACATCAGAATCCATTTAAATGTTCTTAGAGTAATGTTTTTGCTTCCCCGACCAACGTATGCATTCCACCTCTCACACTTGCTGCCAGGGTATTCTTCACCTTCTGTGCCACCTTGGTGGCGTTGCATCCGTGCCGCTCATTCCGACTCCTTCGTCTACAGCCGCAGCTAACAAAACTCTGCGGACGATTTTATTGGTTGCGTCAGATCTTCAATCCTGACACCACGATGAATCCCACAGTCTTCTCGAGGTCTTGACAGCGGCCCCCAAACTGCATCTGCAGCTCTGCCCTCTGGCCAGGTTTTTTGAAAAACAAAAGAAGGTTTGTGAACCTTTTGCCAGCAGAATGGAAACTACAGTTAATGATTATAGCGCTTGTTTTCTTCTTCTGATTCACGGGTTTTATGCTGCCAATCAGTGTAAGTTGTGCGCACACACCAGTGAAAATGACTGCTCTAACGCCAACCGACTTTTAGTCGATGGCGTCATATGAGTGCCAGAATCTGGTTAAGAATGATTGTGCAGCACAACTATTACTAACGTCATCTGAAAATTATATTCATAGTGTTCAGTCAATTCTTCACATGCTCATTTTCTCGTGGAATATTGTAATAGAGACCTTTTGAATCCAGAAACGTGCCAGCTGGTGCTCCATCTCCATTGCGATATCTATCTAGGATACTTTGAGTCTGCTCACCGTCTCCTACCCTTTGCTCAAAGAGAAAATTCTAAATAATGTCCATCTTTGTGTTACCATAATACATCTGCCCTTTTTTCATGCCTGGTCTTTCGTTTTGTCTGAATATTTAAAAATGTGGACTCATGGCTTCTGTTCTGGTCCTTGTGTTGTGTGTGTGTGTGTGTGTGTGTGTGTGTGTGTGTGTGTGTGTGTGTGTGTGTGTGTTTCTGTATCACTCTTCTCTCCCCCTTTTGTAAATTTTTCAGTTCCCTGTTTGTTTGGGAGGCAAGGTTGTATACAAATCTTAATTGTCGCTATTACTATTTCTGTTGTTAAAGTCGCAGTGTCTAGCCTGTGAAGTGTGGAGCAGGGTTTTTTTTTTCCCAGTCTCCCAAGTCCACATAATTTGCAGTCTGCAAGAGACTGAAAACCCCTTCGTGTCATTACGCGCGCAGAAGATCAGAGAAACCCCATAAAACCCTGAAACCATGTTCCGCGGCAAAAAGTCAAGCTGATCTGGAAAAATTTAGAAGTTGCTGAAAACCGGTAATATCAGTCTTAGAAATTGTTTTCAAACAACGCATTTATGACCTTGTGTTGAAAGATAAAGTTAAAAATGGCTGAACAGTGAAAATCAGTGTACAAAAAAACGGGACCCCTAAACTACAGTTGTTTAGGGGTTTTTTTGTTTTGTTTTGTTTTGTTTTGTTTTTGAGAGGCGCTGTAAGGACTCAATCAAAACGCCATGAACGACACTCAGAAATAATGGGAGTGGTTCACGTATCCTTTTTAGCATCCGAATGACCAGTTGCCCATGGAATGACTTGATGCATCTTCTATGACAGATGCTACTATGGCAGATGCTTCTCGTTTGTGACACAGGACCAACTTCTACCCAATGGACATGCGGCAGAAGGGGACACGGTGTCGCTGTTTGTGTTTGGTGAGGAAGAGAGCACTCTAGCGGCAGAGGCAGAGAGGCATAATGGCATTGTCCCCCGTGAGAAGGTGGCCCACCATCATTTCTCCATCGACACTCTGATTACCCACAAACAACAGGCAGAGGTGGTAAGTGTTCGGGCGCGCGCGCGCGCGTTTGTGTGTGTATGTGTGTGTGTGTGTGTGTGTGTGTGTGTGTGTGTGTGTGTGTGTGTGTGTGTGTGTGTGTGTTTAAGTGAAGGGAAGGATGAGAGAGAGAGATGGGGGAACTTCGTGTGTGTGTGTGTGTGTGTGTGTGTGTGTGTGTGTGTGTGTGTGTGTGTGTGTGTGGGACGTGCATGCATGCGTGCGTGCGTGAAGGGAAAGTCACCTCAACGATTGTGGCTGCAGTTCTCATCGAAAATATGCAGGACACTATGAACTGTTTCACTGAATGAGCAAACCCTGGAGTGCAGAGGGTGTACACGGTGATGCTATGAAGTCCCATGGTGGTAGAGGTTACATAACAGGGCCTTTGCACTATGCTTTCTTTCATAATGCTTATCATCTTTAGCTCTAGGATCAGCCGTCATTTGCGTTAGTGGTCAGGATGTTTGAACAACGTTCGGAGACACAACCATCTTAAGTATATGAAGTTTTACTGCCAACGTCCCAATATTCTCATCGCACACTCAGCAACTCCTGGAAGGAACTGGCTGAAAATACCGCTGTTCTGGTCAGATTCGAACCCACAACCTTTTCCCCGAAGATAGAGTATGGCTGCCTTAATGGCGGGATAAAAAAAAAAAAACGGTCATACACGCAAAACTCCACTGCCTGTCTATACAGGCAGTGTCCACAGGAGTATCAGCCTGCGTACGCAGAAAGAAAGGAAAGAAAGAAAGAACCCACAGCCTCCCAGTTGTTTGTCCATAACACTATCCACTTTCCCCCAGACTTCCCCGATCTGTTTTGTAATAACTTTAAGCAAACGGCTAGGTGGGTGAGTGGGGTGAATGAGAATTCCAGTTGTGGGACATTGCATATGAAGAGTTTCCTGTCTCCAACAGTGAAAGAAGGGTCGCATCGGAGAGGACAATCATCCAGCCGTTTCTGCCTCTGACAGAGAGAATTAGCGGTTCTCGCAGAATCATGGATCTCTGTGAGCCACATCTACTCAGATGTGGTTCATACAAAAGTCAGATTCCTGCCAGCTATATCTGACGGATGCACTGGAAATCCTATTAAAGTCAAAGATCCTACAAACATCTGGTTTTTCAAGTGAATGGAAAGTTACCTTAAAATCAAAGATTCCTGCCAGCCATTCTCTCTGTTAAGGTGGATGAGTCGCCATCTTAGAGTCAAAAATAGAAAAGGAACCATCGTAAAAGTCAAAGATCCCCACGGTTCCCTTTATCTTACAGAGATCTATACAAACCACATTTGCATCTTATGTTGTTGTTATTGTTCGTACATCAAAGTCAACGATGACAAAGGACATCATACTGAAGGTTGAGTGCAATGTGTCCAAGTGTGTCCGATCAGTTCGATACAGGCACAGATCTCTGCCACCCGTCAGACACGAGAGTCTGCAGGCACTGTAGAGGAGGAGGTGGTCCTGAACTTGCGAAGCTCGTGTTTCCTCTTGGTGTCTGCTATCCTGTGCTGCTTACAAGGGCCGCTCCTCAGCTGGTGCAACTTCGCCGGGTCTTTCGTTAGAATAGTCCGTCCGAACACATCCTAAAAAGATGACCAAAGTGTTAGGTATATGACGGGACATCGACTCTTCTGTCTGCCACAGGGGCAGATCAGCTACAAGAGAGGGGGGTGTCAGAAAGAGAAGGGAGGATTGGTGGTCCTTTCCCAGTGGTGGGAAAAAGGGCAACGTGCTATAAATGCCATTTTTGTCAGCCAGGTTACGGGGGGGGGGGGGGGGGGGGGGGGGGGTCCAGAAACCCCCTTCTCGTCCGGCCATTAGCCATGACGGTGTCCAGTACATTGGCAACAGACCTGTTCCGGAACAGAAATCAGGGAGATATAAAGCCTGTCTCTCAACTGCAAATAGAGTTAACTTTTATCAGTCGATGGGTCAAGCAAATTGATCTAGAGAGACAAACATTATGATTTGAAGCGCGTGGCAGGATTACCATCAGGATGTGAACTGTCTGCATTAGAAGCGCGCTGTTTCACACCCATGTTTTGGCATTTTCTTCCAATGATTGAAAAGTGAAGCTGTTTAATTGAGCAAATTGCTTTTGGCGTGCCCAAGCTGATTGATGGAACAAAAACTGCTTTGGGCGTGCCTACCAGTAGCGTCTGTCCCATGCAAACGGCGTCGTTATTCTCGCGAAACGAGAGCTCAAACACAGATTACCTCCCTTACAGATTTCCGAACATCGTCTATTGTTTCTTTGGTATTCCAGTGGCTTTCGCCTTGGCC
Source organism: Conus canariensis (assembly GCA_033310375.1). NCBI lineage: Eukaryota > Metazoa > Mollusca > Gastropoda > Neogastropoda > Conidae > Conus > Conus canariensis. Next base: position 35,226,693 of record CM065730.1, on the reverse strand, counting down.
GTCTTCAAGGCTCTGTTATAATTCAGCTGGCCACTTCTTAACAGTAGAGCATGCAGAAGCATGCTTCCCACGAGTGTTCAGCAAGTCCTCGTGTACGTTTCTGTCTTGCACTTCGGTCTTTCTTTTGCAGGAAGCTGAAAACATCATGGTACAGTTCTTTTGCATATGGGGCAGACTGGCACGTATGATGAAGTCGTATATGATGACGTCATAACAAATTGGAAGAGGGCAGCGAAGAAACTGACAGATAGGCAAGGGGGGGGGGGGGGGGGGGGGGGGGCTAGACGGAGGGAAAGGGGAGAGAGGGTTTAAAATGCAGAGAAATTTTAACTTGAATGGTCTCCTTTTCAATGTGTCTTCATTCAAAAGGCATGTGTATTATATGCACATGTGCGCCAAATTTCGTAGATGTGGCCTGACTCTAAACTTAATAGTCATGCTCCGAACTTTGAGCTCTGCCAAGGTATGTTTGTTTCAGTAAGCATTCAGAGAAGTAGTTAGCCGATATGTGTTCATGTATTGCAGGTCAGTGGGTGTGCGCATGTAAATGTTTATGCACATTTGCATGCATGTTCCCATGCGTTTGTTGCGTGGCCGTGCAGGCCTATATATGTGTAAAAGAGCATGTAGACATGTAAACACGCAACCGTGTTGACGCATGCAGGGATTAAGTCTATTCAGATAGCTTCGTGCAGTGCATTCTACACAATTTATAGATAGCTTCGTGCAGTGCATTCTGCATAATTTATAGATAGCTTCGTGCAGTGCATTCCACACAATTTATAGATAGCTTCGTGCAGTGCAAACAGCTTCGTGCAGTGCATTCCACACAATTTATAGACAGCTTCGTGCAGTGCATTCCACACAATTTATAGACAGCTTCGTGCAGTGCATTCCACACAATTTATAGACAGCTTCGTGCAGTGCAGACAGCTTCGTGCAGTGCATTCCACACAATCTATAGACAGCTTCGTGCAGTGCAGACAGCTTCGTGCAGTGCATTCCACACAATTTATAGACAGCTTCGTGCAGTGCATTCCACACAATTTATAGACAGCTTCGTGCAGTGCAGACAGCTTCGTGCAGTGCATTCCACACAATTTATTGACAGCTTCGTGCAGTGCATTCCACACAATTTATAGACAGCTTCGTGCAGTGCATTCCACACAATTTATAGACAGCTTCGTGTAGTGCATTTTACACGATTTATAGACAGCTTCGTGCAGTGCATTCCACACAATGTATGGACAGCTTCGTGCAGTGCATTCTACACAATTTATAGATAGCGTTGTGCGGTGCATTCTACACAATTTATACACAGCTTCGTGCAGTGCATTCCACACAATGTATGGACAGCTTCGTGCAGTGCATTCTACACAATTTATAGATAGCTTCGTACAGTGCATTCTACACAATTTATAGATAGCGTTGTGCGGTGCATTCTACACAATTTATAGATAGCTTCGTGCAGTGCATTCTACAGTTTATAGATAGCTTCGTACAATGCATTCTACACAATTTATAGATAGCGTTGTGCGGTGCATTCTACACAGTTTATAGAAAGCTTCGTGCAGTGCATTCCACACAATTTATAGACAGCTTCGTGCAGTGCATTCCACACAATGTATGGACAGCTTCGTGCAGTACATTCTACACAATTTATAGATAGCTTCGTACAGTGCATTCTACACAATTTATGGACAGCTTCGTGCAGTGCATTCTACACAAAGTTCTCTGCTTCCAGTTGGCGCTTGATGCTGACCGTCATCAATACCATAACGGAAACGTCAAAACTGATGGGAACGCAAAGGGCAGCAGAACGTGTGTACTCATGTAAACAGGCAACAGAACAGTTTTTAAGCACCCAGACAGCAGTACACAAGTACTCATCTAACCAGGCAACAGAACATGTGGACTCGTGCAGCCGGAGAGCAGAACGCGTGGACGCGTAGAGCCAGGCGATAGAAGCGAAGGTTTGAATTCGTGCAGCCGACCTACAGCATGATATGCCTATGTTGCCAGGATGCGAGACGTTGCCAAGCAACAGAGGCTGTGTACTCGAACAGCCAGCGTACTGCAAAGACATAACAGCTTCTTACAACAAGCAGCGAAATTGTCAGTCGTGCTATTATAAAAGATAAAAAAATTTGTGTGTGGTGTGTGTGTGTGTGTGTGTGTGTGTGTGTGTGTGTGTGTGTGAACGCATGCGACTCTGTGTGCGTGCGCGCGCGCGCGCGCGCGCGTGTGTGTGTGTGTGTGTGTGTGTGTGTGTGATTAGGAAAAAAGTCTAAGTGTCAAGATACATTCAGCACACACATTTATTGTATTTGTGTAGTTTCTGTATTTAATGAATGTATTTATTTATTTTGGTGCGATGAAAGATCGTAATACTGCTTACGCTCACATTTATTGGTTGTGATTGTCAACTTTTTTTTTTCTTTTTTCCTTTCTTGGTCACACAAACCATATGCTGATGTCACAGCTAAACTTTTGACTGCTGTCTTCTGGATGAAATTATCATAATCCAATGGATCGTTAAACAAGAGTGTGACAGTTAATGTATAGTTTTTGAATATTCATCCATTCACTTTTGGGAGGGGGGAGTGGAGAGGCAACACACATTTTAAAGTATTAACCGTGTGCAGCTATACGCTTTTGAATTCTCTATGTCCGCTCAGAGAATTCCTGTTTGAAGATCTTTTGTATGTTTGCTGTCTGGTTTTTAGTTTGGCTGGTTGGTTTGTGTTTGTGTGTGTGTGTGTGTGTGTGTTGTCGTTGTTGCTGTTGTTGTTGTTGATGAGGGATGAGGAAGGGACATAGTTATGTGACAAATACTGAAAAATAACTAAAGGTGAACAACAGGACATTTTCCTTCTAAAATTACGTTTATTTAATCTAACATACTTACCGTGGGTCACTAATGCAGTAAGCGGCAGTGGTTTGCTATCCGGCAAAAATAACTAAAGGTAAAAAATTCTGCTGTTAGTACCAATTCCCAGCAAGCTGATAGAATTCAGTGAATTACTTAGCCTGACATTCGGACATGCTCTCTCTCTCTCTCTCTCTCTCTCTCTCTCTCTCACACACACACACACAGAGAAAGAGAGAGAGAGATGCATTCACATACTCATTCGCACACCACGCACCCACATACACACTCACACACACACACACACACACACACAACGCACACGCTCTCAAACACACACTCACATACACACACACACACACATGCTTTCAAACACACACAACACACACACACACACACACACAGGGGAGTGATGAAAGTGCAAGTCCGGCAGCCAACTGTCATCAATAATTGGTCAGGCAACCAACATTTTTCCACGCACTGAATCGGATGGTGATGGCGCTTTTTTCGTTTTGTTTTTTTTGTTTGTTTTTTCTCTTTCTCTCTTTTCTCAACATTTCACAGAAGCTGTTTCCTTCGTCGAGTACGCCCACTATCTGGCTGATATATGTTTGTCTTGAAAATAGTGTTGAGGAGGAGGGGGAGGGGCCGAGCCTGGGGAGGGTGTGTGGTCTTTGTAGTTAAGTAAGCCTACTATCTGATTGATATGTTCGTGCTGAAAAGAGTGTTCAGGAGGAGAAGGGGGAGGGGGCAAAGCCTGGGGGAGGGGGGTGGTCTTTGTAGTTGAGCAGTTTTGAGGTGCAATTTGCAAGTTTATTCATTCGAAGGGCATTGACTCTTTAGTAGCACTCTCGCTTAGTTTTGAACTCACCAGGCAGGCTGGGAAGAAATAATAAGAAGCATGGGCAGGTTTCATGACCTGATGATTCCATCCTGCTCTCTCGCATTGCAGTTCACGTAAGAACAGTGCAGTGATTTGGCATGTTCCGCTCAGTCGCTGTTGTTCTTTGGCATGAGACATTTTGCGACACATAAGACTGGGGGATCCACCATGCATAGATCTTCCTGTCCCAGAGCTGGATCCTGGTGATTCTGGAAAATCTCCCTGAAGAAATCTGATCTCCTGTATTTCTTCTTTGGTTGCTTGTGAATTCCTTTTTTTAAATTGTCAGTCACCAAAAGGTCTTGTGACAATCAAGTTCTGGTTTTTGCTCATTTATTCGTTGTTGATGTGAATGTTTGTTTTCTTTTGGTTTGTTTTGTTTTTTTAATTACTTAACTTTATCGTCTTCTGTGGTTGATTTTCTTAGATAAAAATGCTGTTTCATGCTGCTCTGAGGTAGACAGTAGCATGGAAAGAATTTGAGTTTGCACAAAAAGATTTGCGGCAGTTTTACCGAAACTTTAAAATGTTCAATACAGACATACCAAAAGGAACATGAAAAACTTTCTCTTTGTATGTCAAAGGCAGCATCCTTTGATGCATTGCGAAAAACAAAAACAGATGATTTTAAAACTTTGGATTTGGGAGGATGGAAAGCGGGGAACAAATGTCAAGTATATTCTTGCCACAAAAATCATTTTGTGTGTACAAGCCGCTTGTGCATACCTCTGCATGCATTTGTGTGTGTGTGTGTGTGCTCTTTTATTACAAAAGAAATGCATCCGTCCCGCCCTTCATGTTTCTATAATAATGCTGGCCATCAGATCAGTACATTATATCAACAAGAAGATATATGCATATTCATGAATACATGTGACTAGAGATGAAGATAGCGAAAACCCTTTTTAACAGACTATAACTGAAATGTGACCCCTCTTCTGACATGTTGCCATGAGAAAATAGCGTGACCTATGGTTTCTGTCTGTCAAACATTAAGATTAATGGAATCTACGGACTGCATATTTCATAATAAGAAGAGACTTTCCAAATTGAAATAAGAAACTTAATCCTTTTCTAAAATCCAGATGTCAGGAAAAGACAGTTTGATAGATATGTATTGATTAAACAATTGAAAAAATGCTGCAAAATGTTTTGACGTTTCAGGTTATTCCCTCACCCCACCCCCGAAATGGGTCAGACTCCTTTTGTCACTTTTGATGAATACTGTCAGCATCTGATAATCGAACCTTTGTTCGGCACCTTTCATGACAGAGATAACGTCAAATCTCTCCGTCCATTTTCTACACTACTGCGGTTGTGTACATATTCTCTTTGTGTGGCCATATACAATATTTTCAAGAAATACACACGAGAGATTGACACTGTATACTTTATCTGTGATAGAAGGGATGGAGGTACAATTACTACAAATACAGACTTTTTTTGTCTTTTTTAACCTAGGTGTTAGCAGTCCATGGGCACTTTTTATCACGTTTTTATTTGCTAGCCAAAAAAAAAAAACTTTTTGTTTTATACTCTCTCACCTTTTTAGCACTTACATGATTCATTGCACATACCTTATGTCAGTTTGTTTGTGTGTATCCCTGCTGTCAGTTTTTTCTTTTATAATCCAACCTTTTTCTCCCTCTTTACAAATAATGTGTTGCACATGTTGTATATGTAAGGTTACATCTTACTACACCTGTAAAAATCATGTAAATATGCACATTAAAAAAGACTCAGGAGTGATTTTCAACAACTTGAAATTTGACGTACATATCAATAAGACACTTGCACTGGCAGAGAGCTTGGATTTATGAGAAAAAAGGCTCTTCCATACATAGATAGTGACACATTTGTTAGATTATTTTTAAAACTGGAAAGACCATATCTTGAATATGGAAATGCGATTTGGCATTCTGTGTATAAAAAGCATTCTGTGGCTTTTAAAGAAGTTCAGAGAAGGGTAACAACGCTTGATGATAGTATGCAGGATAGAACATATGAAAAAGACTGAACATAACTTGATTTACCATCTTTAGGTGACTAGATACAAACATGTAAAATACACAATAGCATTTTTCAAAACCCTTTTCTGATATGACAAGGAATGCCACTTACAATTTTTTTCATACTAACTATTCAAGGACTAATACTTGTAAACTACTGTTTTAGAAACAGATTTTCACTTTACTGGAATGCAATACCGGTGTGAGTGTGGTGTGACTAGTTTAAAAAAAAAAATACTTAAAACTTTCAGAATCTGTCATTATACGTCTTTCTATTAACAGAGAAACCTGAAAATTATGTCTTCCTCAGAATTTCTTTTTCTTTTAATGTATTATATTCATGTTTATCTCTTTTTATGTCTTTTCTAATCATATTTACATCTTTTTCTGGCAACTTAGCCATGTCTCTCTCCCCCCCTCTCCCTCCCCTTCTCCACTCATTTCCCATCTTCATAATTCATATTTCTCCATGTCACTCCATATTTCTCTGTGTCACTCCATAATGTGCAATATGAAACAGCGTATGTTTTCTCTCAAAGTTGTACTGAAAATGATGTAATTCATCTACCTTTACTGATAAGACTGATAATGAATGACATTTGTCACCAAAAAAAAATGTCATCACACATTTTCTAAGATACTGGATCTGCTGTGAATCTGAATAGTCTTCGTTAGATTCAGTCTCAACCTACTAGGGTTTTTCTCTGAAAGTCATGATCTGCATAATAAAACATCATCTTGTCACATTTTGCATGATGCACATCACATCAAGCGAGTCTGCCATGCTAGCATGCTCATCATTCATCATTATTCTACAAATATTAAGTTATGACTTACAACTGAGATTTACATACTGGGCTATTCATTGTGTACACCTGTCGTTACATTCCCCATACCAATGTGTCATTAAAGCATCTTGTGAGGTTTGCGATCATGTTATTTCCTGGTCTGTTCCTTCAGTGTGTGGCTAGCTATATATGCATGTAAAACAATGGTGAACATATTTCCCAATTTGTTGCACAGTACATGTCAAGGGTAAAAAAATGGAATCGTCATCTTAAAAAAAAGCTTGCACCATAAATGCTCCCTCTTTTTTGAAATCCTTGTTGTTGTTAATAAAAGGGAAGGAAGACTTGAAAATGTAGGAGAGTCTGGATCATGGCACACTTATTCAAATTATGTCATCATGTTGAAAATGACAATGCGTAAGTAACAAAAGAGCTAGACAACAACTAAACAAAACAACCAAAAAAGAAAAAAAAAATGACAACATTCTGTTGAAAACAAAAGTATTTTTGTACCAAAGCTTGTATTGCATTCGTCGCTACATGTTAGGAACACTTTTGTACATTCACTGACCATTGTTTCTGTCTCTATGTGCTGCCCTCACTTACACACACACACACACTTACACACACACACACACACTTACACACACACACGCGCGCACACACGCACACACACACGCACACATACACACAACCACCCCAGTACAACTCATTTTCATCTTTATTTATAGTTGCTCAAACAAAACATGCTAAACATATATGAAGAGGTCCTTTACAAGCTGACCTTGGAGGAATCACATTTTTTTTTTTGCATTAACAAGAAATGTACATTCCTCAAAAAAAAAAGAAAAGGAAAGAAAAGGAAAAGAAAACAACATGGAGGACTGTACTATTTCCAATATTTCTTCTTGAAACAGAAGAGACCAAAACTTGAATTTAGTAACCAACACATATGGATATGAAATTTTGTCTGTACATTATTTGAACTTGAGACATATACACTCATGGGCATGGATGCACATACACGCTCACGCCCGCACAAAATGCACGCATGCACTTAAACATCACAAATCATTTTGCTAACAAAGTCCTTGGGAAAAATAAGCTAACAAAGAAACAAAAAAAAACCAAAAAACCCTTCATAAATGTGACCTTTAAACAACATACATGGCAATGAGAGACTCCAATGCCCAATCACTCACAAAATCATTCGTTTACACAAAAGGCCAAGACAGACTCTTTCTTTTACACTGATGCTCTCTCTGTTTGTTCTTTCAACGGCTATTTCCCTAAAAAATATACCAGTATGATTCACTACCAACAACTTTTGAAAATCTTCTTGGTGGGAAGATGATGATTCTAGGCAGGGGAATGCGCCGCCTTCTTGAGATTGTGCTGGTGTTTATCTGTACGCAACAGTATCCTGAGGCTAAAGCACTTTTCTTTCCAGGGGAATCAGCACTGTACATGCACATGCATTGAATACTGCGTCTGCCTCACAACACATGGATCATGAGCTTATCCACTCAGGGATGTTTATTTTCTTCCTTTTCACTCTATTTATTCAAATATTACGCCCTTGCTTCAAGGTTTTAGGAAAATGATGAAAAACATCGTAATGTATAATGGGGTTCTCCATGAGTAAACTATCAAAATTCAGAAATACATGAAGTAGGCAGCTATGTATAATCTATTCTATCGATAACTTCTCTTCAAAATGAGGAATTTCAACTTTCCAAACATATCCACTTTTCTGCCTGTCTCTCTTTTTTCTGTCACTTATTTTCAATTCATCTCTCTTTTTCTTCTGTACTGCCTGTCCCTCCTGATCTTCCTTACCGTCTGTCTCTCCTCTTTCCATCACTTCTTTTCAATTCATCACTCTTTCGCTTCCTAATTGCCTGTCTCTCCTCTTTCCCTCATTTATTTTCCATTTATCACTCTTTCTTACTGTCCATCTCTCCCCTTTCTGTCACTTATTTTCAATTCATCACTCTTTTTTTTTTCAATCTCTAAAATGGACGAAATTTTCAACAACCAAAAATCTGGGGGGAAAAATCAGACTGACAAACACTCAGGGAAGATCAAAATCACCAAGTCAAGATCAGTGACTAAAAAAAAAAAGGATAATTAACACATAATAATTCAGAATCAAACTCTCCAAGTTGGCTTCTAATGCTGTTATTACACACCAAACTTCAAAATAAACATTCTCAATTCTACATGCAAACTACAGAAACAAAAATTTCTAAAACAATCATAATTCACAATAAAGATTACCTTCACATGAACCTGAAAGAGAATTCCCCGACTTCTGTATCTATTTGTTCAAACACAATTTCTCCCAAAGCTGCAATACCAGCTTTTCCTGCGTATCGTCACGTTCTCCTTCCTCAAGCAAGCACGCAAAACCCATACAAACCACATTCACCACATCTTCACTGATACTACTTATTTTCACATGCTTGAACCTTAATCCAACTGATCGTATATAGCCATATACCCAATTAGAATAAAAGTGGTCCACATCAAACAACGTCCAAAGTCACTTATACACACTCACCACATTCCGATATATAAGAAAAACTATGTGTACATACACAATAAGCAGAGATTTCTATCATCATGTCTGTTTTCTTAAGACGTTCTACTATGATCCAATACACCTAGCCAGACCCATGCATTTGCTGTTGGGAATATATCTCATCAAAGATGTCCTTTCCAGAAAACTGGTGCTAACTGAGAATGCTTTGCTCTCAACACATCTTTCCCTGATGGATGAAGACATTCCACAAGAAGAGGTCCCGCAGTTCAACATGATCACAATTCACTGCACCACTTGACAATCTTGACCAATCTTTGAGGAAAACTCATATTTTTGTTGATCTTATCTTTGTAAATGATAAGAAATTGCTTCTACATCAACTGTGTTCTAGTAGATACGTATCGCTGTAACAGATGGAATGTTCTTCCTCCCATTCTTTTTTCCTGCCTTATTTTCTCTGCACCCTGTGGCTTCAACAGGCAGGAGAACAGCTCACTTGAAGGGGCTAGGGGCCACCCAGGTCCCAGTAGGGTCCAGGAGCAACGCCCTGGTATGAGGGCAATGCCCCCCCGGCCAAAATGGAATTAAAGCTGTTTTGAACACCCTTTCGTGGTCTCTCATGACCAGCAAGTTACTATGCAGCAAAGAAAAAGAAAACTGCACACACACACAACACACACACACACACACACACACTGAGAAGTATGCACACTTGAATTCATTAAAATTCTCAAAAATTACATGAACAAATAAAAATGTAAAAAATCAATGTTTCTCTCGGACATGCATTTAACCTGGTAATGAAAAGAACAGTATCCTTAAATGTGGACACAATTATTGTGCGTCTACTTTCCTGTTGTTGTTGAACAATATCCTTGACTGTGGACACAATTATTAAGCATCTCATTTCTTGTTTACAACCAAGCTGACCATGTTATGTATCACTTGTCTGGGCCATCACACTGTCAAAATAAAATCCATGCACATTCTTTATTTTAAAAGGGGGGGTAATCCAATCAAGAAATTATGTCTGCTCCGATAGCAGTCCAGTGCTCTTGAAACATCCACATGCTATTTGCAGTGCATGAGTTCAAAGAGTACTGTTAAAACCATGATTGGTGTAGTTCAGCTCTCCTTAACCAAGCTAACACGTAATAACATGCCATTCGCTGCTTGCTCACTTTCCAAAAACAAGTCGAAAATGTCTGATTGAAACTGCTCACTTTACAGTCTTTTCAGTCCACTTCATCTACAACAGTTGACAGTTGTGCATTCCTAAAACGTCTCGCCCGATTTACGATTCATAACACACAAAACAACGTGTTTCCCAAAAAAAGATGAGGAAGCCTACTCATGATGCCCGACCAGAAAAACAGCTGAATAAATTGCATTCACCTACATACTTGCCAAACGTTGAACTGGTCTGATTAATGTATGCAGAAGCACCGCAATATACTGTAACTGCCACGGGCAGCATTGTCTTGAACATAAAATCATGAAAATCTGGTTTGGAAAAACTAGATATGGTACAAAACTCAGGGTAATTAAGCGATTCAGTTTTTTTTTTTCCCCAGTGGACATTCTTCATCTCCTCAGATGTTCGATTTCTTGCCTCTAAATATCATAAGTGTTTTTCTCAGAATTTCTTGGATCTGAGGAGAGTTCTCCAGCCTGCTTTACACTTCAGCGGTGCATTCTTGCTCCCTGTACACAGTCACACCCATGTTTGCCCTGACACAGCCTCACCACCAACTGACCAGAGGCAACAGTCAATATCAAGCTGTCACGAAGACACTTGACTGCTGCCCTGTCACTTCGGTGGTGTTTAGTGATGCCTGTTCTGATCCAACGTGTGCAAGATACTACCTACTAAGCCCGCTACGGATGAAAATAATTTGAGTCGCAGAGCCAGCATTAGCCAGCCTTCACATGGGGAGAGCTCTGTCACATCTATCAATGACAGTCCCGACGAACTTGCTATAACTGATGATTTTGACAGGAACTCCACAAAGCTTTGAATGATTATAGAGAGAAAATGACTGAAATGAACATGAGGAAGAACACGATGATGCTATGGATGTCCATCCTGGATGTGGAGGCTGAGAAAGCTGTAGGTATCACGTTGTCAACCTGATTCCAGAGATAGGTATCTGCAAATTTGGTCAAAATATTCCAAAAGATTTTCACAGACACATCCATTAAGTAGATAAAACTCAAAAGTATGGTTCCAGTCTTCCCATTTCATGATTTGAGACCCCCCAAAAAACACTAAACTTGGGACAGCAGCCAAAAGTTTGCTTTTTCTTTGTATGGGTGTGTGAAGACCTGTATTTTCCTTTTTCGAGTAAAAGGATGTACAAAATATTCCCGAAGTGTACTGGTACTCAGATAAGCAGTTTTGCTGAATTTGGTTACAGATGATTTGCATAAATAACAACTATAATTTTCACTGGTTAAAGTATCTACAGATCGCTGATGTTGAACTTGTCAATCATTTATGCCAAAGACTGGCTTAACACAATTGACATGCCCCACAATTTCCCTCTATGTAAGCTGAGAACACTACAGTCTCACCACAGACATTTGCTCAGGATGCCTGATTTTAGTCTCATCAACTTTTTGCCTTTGGGGAACAGCTACAGAACATAGTGGCTGAGTTTCCACATTTCATATTAAGTAATTCTCATGACTGATCTTCTTCCAGCTCACAGTTGGCAAACAAATCTGAATTGCAGCGTCTTTAGGATGACTTGCAGTTTATTGTGACGATACTTGCAAGGTGTTGCGAAGCAGTGAATCACCTGTTAGGAGTATAGTTCCAAAGTTGAGTTGAAGTTATACTGATTTTGTGTACATTTCTGCATCACCACTCCCACAGCAAATTACTGGCAAACTAGAGAAACAGCATCAATAAAAGTCCTTTTTCTCTCCCAATAGAGCCTACGAGGAATTCTTTTTTCCCTAAATCAGTGACCTACAACTAGTAAAGGATCCTATCCTTGTTGTTTTGAATGGGTGGTGTGAGGAGTGGTTGGGGGAGGGGGAAAATGAAGAAATTAAAAGGGATGAATGGGAAAGATGTTTGTTCATGATCTGAAATGAACATTGCACTATTTGGTAACAAAATGTGAAAGGTGCCCAAAACAAAATAATTTATTTCACCTACCTCCAGTTCATATGAAATAACATAACAGATCAAGTGCTAAAATCATTTGCAGGAAAAGAACATGCTAACATAATTATATTTCTAGTATCTTTAAACCTGAAACTGTACACTAATGAAAAATGCATCGCTAAGCACAAGTTTTTCAATTCCATACATTAAAAATTTGAAGGAAAAGAAACAGCATACACCCACATGCGGCACATTTCATGAAACACACACATCATTTAAATCTCTTCAATTTCAAAGACACATCACAAATACTGCTTTCATTATTCAGTGCTTTCAACTGTTAATAACAACAAACAAAGAATACAAACAGTAAACTTTTAACAATACTGACAGTGAAAAAAAAAAGACTGAGATGAAATCAAATGTGAGCAGAAAAATATTTTTAAAAAAAAGAAAGAAAAAAAAAGTGAATGGGGAAAAAAAAAACTGGAAATGTAACGTATGATCACAAACGGTATGGATGCTATGTACAAATCTACACGCCTAGCTCCAAAAAGCTGTAACAGTACCACACTGGAACACAATGAAACAAAAAGCCATATAGTCAGTCCAATCACCTTTTCACCCATTCCTATACGTAGTATCTCCATACACACAGGCACTTGAAATGAACACTGTATGAGGAAATACTGTTTTAAGTGCATTACCACATAAGCAGTAAATCCCCATTATTTGATAGCATTTTCAGATTCTATGTTTTTCTATGTTCTACTCTTGGCAGGACCATACACTGAAACAACATCCAAGATCTCTACTGTTTGTGCCCCGATTCAAAACACTACATCACACCTTAAAGAATTTAGTGAGGTAATGTTGCTTATAGCCCAGCCAACCGCAAACTTTAAGACTTTGGGATGAACAAAATTGTGACATCCAGGAGAAGAAAAATCCCTTAAAATATTTGTTGAAAGCCTTACCAGTGTTTGTACATCGACAATTTATCCCAAGACAACATTCCCTAAGAATACCCCACATACAAAGCTGTATTTGCAAAACATAACATGTATTTGTAATCATCCATGCGAGTATCGATGACAGTACGACAACATGCCAAAAAGAAAGAGTACAAATCTCAAAAAGCCAGGTAATAACTGCGGTGTTTGTCAACTTTCATCCCATCAATCTTGTCAAACTCAAGTCAATTCTACAGGTCTGACAAGATAGCCAACACTGCCCAGAGCAGCAAAGGGCAAAGCTGGGGAGCTGGGGCCTCCTACTTTCAACACTCAGTGGTCTTCAACCATCATCATGCATTCTTTGCATGAAAGATCAGAGCCAATTTACTCAGAAAATACCAAATTTACTCTACAAAAGTCAGACAGACTTACAAGTTCAAACTTGTATTTTCCAGTCAAGCTTGTTTTCACATTTTGAGGAAAAGCTTTGATAGGGTTGCTGCAATGTCTTGAATTGGGATCCTTCTATTGCTAGTTCACTCAGCAAAGCAGCATTCACTGCACACAAGGCCAGCGCATGATGGCAAAATCTGACTGCATATCATGTTGTTTACACAACTTTCTACATTTCCTTTCAGGTCCCTGCCTTTCAGCTGCTGTCACTGTTTGAATGACAATGCCTTTCTCATAAATCAAGGGTGCAAAGTGGACAAACTTCTTGTCCCAGATGTATAGATTTTCTTGAAGGAAGCCTGAGACACCAATCAAAGTCACTTACACACAAAGGTAGGATGCAATAAAGAAAATTAAACAGGCATTTTTATTGCTTAGCTTACGATGTTGTAATTATGGTAGTTTTGCTGTAGTGACAGATTCCTTCTTCCATCCCTCCTGAGATGGATATCACCTGTGGATGTGTCAAAATGGATTAATTTCAATGTGTAACCAGAGTGCAGCCAACACACACACACACACACACACACACACACACACACACACACACTCTCTCTTTCATCCACCACTGCTATCGTTGTTTACAGGCGCAATGGCATTCAATGAACACATTAACCATGACAATGGCAATCAATCTAATTGCCAACCTCTCGCATCAGTCAGCATACGCTTCACTTCAGTCTTACAACAAACAATCATGTGTATTTCAATCATGATAGAACAAGCCACAAACAACAGCCGAATATAACTGTATTACTGTGCACTGATCCAACAAGACCGGACCCAAAGCTCTTGATTTAAAAGACTAAATGGTCATTCCACTAATTTCCATCAAAACACCCAAAGTATCATAAAGCACCTTTCAAACAATTTTTTTTTTCCTGGTATTTACAAGGACAATACATATTTTATACAAGCAAAGAAGGCAATTACTGATCAACGTTTTCTTCAAAATTCTAACTTCACCTCCATGGAACCATTCTGACAGAAAACATTTCCAAATGCAACCAAATCGACCACTATTTTGAATCTACACCAAATAAAAACAACCGGTAATATAATCCTTTGAATCACACATTTCTTTTCATCATTGTTTCAAAGGCAATCCACAGTCTTCTCACATTAAAACTCTTGGACCATTTCTTTCTTTCACTTCAACTCCCACCCAGGCACTTTGAAACAATGGTGTTAAGATGCCTTAATTGCAACATGGGTGAAACCAGGAACACATTAAAAGCAGGAAGGCAAGTGACCCAGGTTGGCCTCGGTTCAGGCTTCCTGGCCAGGTTAAGGGGCAGAGCCCCTTGTCAGGGGTCAGAGGGCAATGCCTCCTGGAACCGAAAGGTTTCTACACCTTTGACAGTAAAATCTGCACATTTGAGGCTGCTTACTCCCTTTTTTTTTTTCAGCAATCAACAAGACCAACACTGTAACAGGCTGACAGTGACTGAGAAAAGGATACAATCAAGATCACCTACCACAAGCTGCTGGGGCCACAATACGCTGGGAGCTGGACAAATTAGTTCTCAGTAACTGCACCTTCTGTTCACTGTCATGACAGTTGAGAAAACAGTTGATTTGACTCAAAAAAGAGTTTGAGAGAGAACCTTTGTGTTTTGCATTTTTCCATTTTTCCCCATGTTTTTTTTTTTTACAGTGCTGGCACCCTGATGTGCTGCCCTAAGTTGGTGCCGGGTAAACGCATGAAAGACTGGTCACACTGCACAACAGTCATGGTTCTTCTGACACCACGTTTCGAAAGCATCGCCGTGCTCATCAACAGTATCTTTGTCAGGGCCTCCTATTCTCAATTCCAACTGTCTGGACACTCTGGTGGCCATAGCGAAAGCATCCTCACTCAGCTGGATAAATGGCATCCACAACATGGTTGTTGACTGAGACAGTGTTCGCATGTCGGCTAACCATGGTGCCGAAGGAAGTGTGATTTGGCAAACACACAGATTGGAGCATGGACGGACCTTTCAGGATAACTTTATCAAAACATTAAAAAAAAAAAAAAAAAGAAAAACTGCCATTGACACATGGTAATTTCCAGATCTCCAGAAAAATAACAAAGCCATTCTTGACATGTAGTTTCATCCATGTTGCAATGGTGCCTTATCTTTGTTCACAATAAACATACTTTCACCAGAGAAATATTCCTGGTTTATAAAAAAAAAAAAAAAAAAAAAATTCTCTCCTTCCACAACGACAAAAAAAAAATCACTCCTTTTTCTTCAGCCACACGCACTCATATACCTATCGTTTAACACAAACACACTAGTATATCATCTGCACACACACACACACCACACACACACACACACACACACAATATGTATATGTCAAATGAATTTGCTGTCAGAAACCGCATTAAAGTAAGATATACATTTCATTTTAACAATATCACTTATAGAAGAAAAGACACAGAATAAAAAAAAGCAAACAAAAAAATATAAACTCATCTTTAAACAATCTAAAACGAAGCAATTTTTTACTTAAACACCTGCCACTTGCCATCTTGCCCAACACCACATTTGTTCAGTTCTGTGACTAAAAAGCCATTGAGATCTAAGTGTAACTTCTGGGGTGCTACATGTATTTTCTTTTTGTCTCTTTCATTTTTCCTTTCTTTTTTGTTTGTTTTACTTTTTGTTGGTTTGTTTGTTTAGCATAATTATTGTCAAAAGTCTGATTCAGAATTAAAGGTCCACTCGTGCCTGATTTGAGAATGAACCCAAAAAAATTCTCCAAAACATGTTCCAGCATACTTTATGACAATAGTATTCAACTCTGCAAGACAAGATTTTTATGTTTGATGGTATTTTGATCTAAAAGAAACAAAAATTTTAAGAACTTTTCTTTAAAACAATCTTTCAAAAGTTCAAATTCAGTTTGTTTGACGTTTTAAGAAAACAGAACAAAAATAAAACACAAACAAACAAAACCACTGTGGCAATCACAGGAATGTTTTATAATAACTTTGTTATTACAGAATTAAGGTTCCTGGGCAAATGCCAACATTCAAAATTACAACCATTAAAACATTTACATGTCTGACAACTAGTCACACATACATTATTCAAGAAACACCTTCAGAGATCACATCGTTTCACTCACATCATCTCACTTAGAAAACTGTTTGCCCATTCATTTTCGAATCATATGCTGTGAGCTCAAAATAAGGGGCTGCTATTAAACAAACAAGCTGCTAATACAGTCACTAATGTCTATTCAAATGCAAACATAATGAAGAAATTGTTGGAGTAGGTGCCAACCCTCAACTCTCCCACAACCTTCATCTTCCCCCTATTACATCCGAGGTGAACAGAACAATATCTCCACTGCTAACTGTTCTCTCTTTCCCATTAGGTATGTCCGTCTCGTCTATCACTCCTTGCACCTGTCCTTGGGTGGAACAGGCGTGTCCATCCTGAGCACAGCTTCACCCCCTTCAGCATCTCCCCACTCCCATACCAATTCCAACGTTCACGCCTCTCTGATCTCCCTTCCCTGATCTCCCAATCGATTGCTGATAGTGCAGTGCCTCACAACGGCAGTGGTAAGATGTCAAACATGTCGCTGACGCCCTCACAATCCTCCAGGTTGAAGAAGTAATCGTGCTCACTTGGGGGTGGACTCAACCTCATGAAGGGCTGGGAGGCTGCACATATATTGCCCCGACCACCTCAACAAATGTTGCCATACAAATACACGAAAGGATCACAGAAATGATCCTCACCAATTCTTAACAATTCTTCAAAAAGCTCAATGTCATGTGTAGGCATACTTACATTAGTCTAATCACTCTCCCTCATCCTCCTCTGCCCATGCCCATACTCCACACCCACACACACACACATACACACAAGCACCATTCACAACGCATATTCTTGTAAGCAACGTTCAAAACACATATTCATGTCAGCATTCACTTACACACGTGCATCACAAGAATCCCAGAACTGTGCATGTTTCTTTTTAGCTTGGGGATCAAACTGTTCCTAACAAGAACCTTTAGTGTATGCCCATTTGGAAATGACCAATGAGTGCATAAGCAGACCTAAGAGAGTACAACAAAAACAATTACCAAGAAATCAGATAAATTTTAATATGAGCTGCATTCTACCATAACCAAGAAATGGTGCAGCAAAGCATGACATATTACAACCCAGTTTTTAAGTTTCGAAAACACTATAAACCTTTAAATGCTAACAGAAGTTAATCAGCAGTTCCAAAACATGAAAATGATTGGACTTCTTTTCTTATCACAGCGCCTCAAACTGTGTGGTCGATTGTTCCTCGCACTCTTGATTTCAAAGTATGTATAAAACTGGATGATCTGCAAAGAATGTTGTTTGTTAACAACATTTTTGCTTGAATAAAAAGCAATGAATAAGTTCAGTATCATCATCTGCTAAGCTATCATCATCAGCTAAGTCTCAATTTCTATTTTAATAGGACTTGCGTTAAATTACAATAATCCCTGAATTAAACAAAAAATACTTACCATCCTGGTCAAAGAAGTTGTCGAGTAATGTGCTATCCAGATCTGAGAAAAAAAACATATATATAAAAATTATAATGTATTTCTCTCTCTAACGCTCTCTCCCGTCCATTAAAAATATGTTCTTTTTCCATTTTTTTTCCTATAGTACCAAAGTGCTTGCCCCTTCTCCCCAACCCCATCCCCATCTATTTCTATCTAACACATGTATATACATCATCACAAAAAACAATCATCTGAATGTTTGATGAAGTCACCTATATAAACATAACCAGACAACTTGCCTGGGGTATGGTAGCAGGTCCTTGAGGAAGAGGTGGATGAGGCGCTTCGGTTTAAAACCTTCTTTGCTCAGAGGGACAAGTGGGAATGGGTGACAGTGGGCAGGGAGAAATGGGGAAGTGAGGAAGTGAGCACTGCCAAAAAGCTGAAAAGTGAATACTGCTTGAAGATGAAAAGTGTTCAGCAAGGATTGAGGGGGAAGGAAGGAGAGAGTTGGAAGGGATGAGGGGGGGGGGGGGGGTATAGAAGGAGAGGGCAGGGTGGGGAAGAAGAGAGAAATGGGTTAAGGGCAGAAGGACTGGGGGGGGGGGGGGGGGGATAAAGTAATAAAAATAGTAATGATAATGTTAAGAGACAAAATCAAGATAAGTAAGAACAAAGGGCTGTTATAGAGGAAAGTCAGTGTTTGATATTGATTCCATTTGGGTGGATAGTGCCAAGTTTGTGAATAAGGAGGGACTCTTGTTCTTTACGTCTTATAGAGGAAGATGAATTTTGCCAGACTGCAGCAATCTGCATGTGGGAGAGGTTGTGGCCGGAAGAACAGAAATGGTTTGCAATTGGTGTATTGTAACCGAGACGGACTGCTCGTAGGTGTTCTGTGAAACGGTCGTTGAGGGTTCTGTAGGTTTCTCCAACATACAGGAGGCCACAGAAGGAGCAAGAAAGAATGTAAACTACATTGCGGGACTGACAAGTGAAAGGGTTGCGTATGGAAATTTTGCCTGAGGGGCCACAGATGGTTGTAGAAGTGTTTAGGTGAGGACAGGTTTTGCATTTGGGTTGCTTGCATGGAGAATTGCCAGGTGGTGAGACTGTGTTTGTGGACAATTTTGAATGCACAAGAAGATCTCTGAGGTTGGTGTCACGTTTGTAGGCAACTAGTGGAGGCTGGGTGAAAATGTGTTTCAGGGAAGGATCAGTCTGCAGAATGTGGTAGTTCTTCATAAGGATGTTTTTGATGGCGAGGTTGTGAGGATGGAAGGTGATAGCAAGAACAGGACTGTCGTCTGATGAAGGAGTGATCTTTTGCTTAAGAGCAGTGTTTCTGGGAATTCTAGAGGCCCTTTGTAGGGCTTCTTGGCAAATGGGTTCAGGGTATCCACGTTCAAGGAAAAATGAGATCATCAGGGTAGATTGTTTGGCGAAATCGTCATCATCGCTGCAGATGCGTCGCAAATGAAGTAGTTGAGAGAAAGGAATGCTTGTTTTGGTGGAAGCAGGGTGACTGGAGGAGTACAGAAGGTATGAATGCGAGTCGGTGGGTTTGTAATGAACAGATGTGGTGAGGTAGGGTGAGTTGGGACAGATAGAGATTTTGATGTCAAGGAAGGAAATGGTAGTCTGAGTGATTTCAAAAGTGAATCTAAGAGCTGGATGAAATCCACTGACGAAGTCAATGACGTTTTTCAGATCTTGGATTGGACAGGAGGCTGCACCGAGGCAATCGTCAATGAAGCGACGGAAAAAGTCTGGGAAAGTACCTGTGTATTGTGAGAAGATCTTTTCTTCAATGTAGCCAACAAACAGGCAGGCGTAGCTAGGACCCATCCTGGTGCCCATGGCAACGCCGCAATTCTGTTGGAAATGGTCAGCACCAAACTGAAAGTTGTTGAGTGTGAGAACAAGCTCAGCAAGACGGAGAAGAGTGGTGGTGGGTAGATTTCTGCTGTCTTTTGACAAGAAGTGTTTGAGGGCTGAAAGCCCTTCATGATGGGGAATGCTTGTGTAAAGTGCACAGATGTCCATGGTGAAGAGGTGACGGTGTTTGGAGTCAGGATGGAAGGAGAAATTTTGCAGAAGATCAAGAGTATGGTTTGTGTCCTTAAGAAAGGTGGGGAGGTTGGAAACGATAGGCTGGAGGATTTTGTCGAGAAACTGAGAGATCTGGACAGTGGGGCAGGAACAGGCAGAGACAGTGGGGCGGCCTGGGTTATTTGGTTTATGTATTTTGGGAAGCAAGTAGAATTGGGAATCTTTGGGTTCAGAAACGACCAGGGAATGGGCTTCATTTGGGAGGTTTCCAGCGCTAATGCACTCGCGAATGGATTTTCTGATCAGGGTGTTATTGGTTTTGGTTTGACTGGGCTGTGAAGAGGTGTAGAATCTGGTGTCTGAGAGCTGGGAGAGTGCCTCGGCGATGTACAGGTCCCGCCGCCAGACAACAATAGCGCCACCCTTGTCAGCTGGTTTGACTACAATGTCTTTACGCTGGCGTAGTTCTCTGAGAGCTTGAGCTTCTGCTGAGGAAATGTTGGAGTGTCTGAGGGGTTTGGGTTTTAGAGCAGCGATTTGATGAGAACAGGTTTGGATGTAAAATTCTAGAGAGGGAAACTGGTTTGTGGGAGGGGTCCAGGAGCTGGGGAGGGAAGGAAAGGGAGGGAGGTCACTGTCAGGATCAGGTATAGATGGGGTGGTGTTGGTAGTGTTTTCAAAATGTGCCATGAGGCGTAGTCGCCTGAAGAAACGCTGACACTGAAAACAAGCGTCAGAACCATTGGCCTTGGGTTTGGTGGGTACGAAGTTCAGCCCACGATTGAGGACTTGACGCTGTGTGTCTGTCAAATGGAGATCAGCGGGAATGGTGACCACAAGGTTTTTGTGACATGAGGTTTGAGGGGGCTGTGGCTGAGGTTGACTGGAAAGCAGGTTGGATAGTTTTTTTGATTTGGTCTGTTTCAGGCTATTGTACAATTTTTCATTTGCTGAACGTACTGTTGAAATGATGAAATGACGAAGCGCCCTCACCCACCTCTTCCTCAAGGACCTGCTACCATACCCCAGGCAAGTTGTCTTATTGATCCAGGTCCTGCAGTCAACCAACTATTTGTGTTCTTCATCAAGCTACCAACGACTGCTCCCTCCCCATCATGCCTGTTTCCTCTCCCCTCTTCCAACAAGTGAGCACTGCCTTCCGCTTCCTTCCTACCATTCCTCGCTCTGCAGGTATGTTCTACTGCAAATCTGTCCTTCACAAGACAAGTACCTGCAGTCATCTCTCCTTTCTCCGCACCTGCATCAACAAAAAAGTCATCCCCCAAGGTTTCTGTTTAAAGTTTCATCCCTCTACTTTGTCGCCTCCTGCTCTCCGCTCTGTCCATTCTACTCTACAAAGCACCTCTTTCCGACTCATGAAGGACATTGTCAGATCTCACCAACAATCTATCCAACAAACAGACAAAAAACTGCAACAAACTCGCAAACAAAGATCTGACCTTTGCACTCCCTCTATGACACAGTACGTTCAGCAAATGAAAAATTGTACAATAGCCTGAAACAGACCAAATCAAAAAAACTATCCAACCTGCTTTCCAGTCAACCTCAGCCACAGCTCCCTCAAACCTCATGTCACAAAAACCTTGTGGTCACCATTCCCGCTGATCTCCATTTGACAGACACACAGCGTCAAGTCCTCAATCGTGGGCTGAACTTCGTACCCACCAAACCCAAGGCCAATGGTTCTGACGCTTGTTTTCAGTGTCAGCGTTTCTTCAGGCGACTACGCCTCATGGCACATTTTGAAAACACTACCAACACCACCCCATCTATACCTGATCCTGACAGTGACCTCCCTCCCTTTCCTTCCCTCCCCAGCTCCTGGACCCCTCCCACAAACCAGTTTCCCTCTCTAGAATTTTACATCCAAACCTGTTCTCATCAAATCGCTGCTCTAAAACCCAAACCCCTCAGACACTCCAACATTTCCTCAGCAGAAGCTCAAGCTCTCAGAGAACTACGCCAGCGTAAAGACATTGTAGTCAAACCAGCTGACAAGGGTGGCGCTATTGTTGTCTGGCGGCGGGACCTGTACATCGCCGAGGCACTCTCCCAGCTCTCAGACACCAGATTCTACACCTCTTCACAGCCCAGTCAAACCAAAACCAATAACACCCTGATCAGAAAATCCATTCGCGAGTGCATTAGCGCTGGAAACCTCCCAAATGAAGCCCATTCCCTGGTCGTTTCTGAACCCAAAGATTCCCAATTCTACTTGCTTCCCAAAATACATAAACCAAATAACCCAGGCCGCCCCACTGTCTCTGCCTGTTCCTGCCCCACTGTCCAGATCTCTCAGTTTCTCGACAAAATCCTCCAGCCTATCGTTTCCAACCTCCCCACCTTTCTTAAGGACACAACCATACTCTTGATCTTCTGCAAAATTTCTCCTTCCATCCTGGCTCCAAACACCGTCACCTCTTCACCATGGACGTCTGTGCACTTTACACAAGCATTCCCCATCATGAAGGGCTTTCAGCCCTCAAACACTTCTTGTCAAAAGACAGCAGAAATCTACCCACCACCACTCTTCTCCGTCTTGCTGAGCTTGTTCTCACACTCAACAACTTTCAGTTTGGTGCTGACCATTTCCAACAGAATTGCGGCGTTGCCATGGGCACCAGGATGGGTCCTAGCTACGCCTGCCTGTTTGTTGGCTACATTGAAGAAAAGATCTTCTCACAATACACAGGTACTTTCCCAGACTTTTTCCGTCGCTTCATTGACGATTGCCTCGGTGCAGCCTCCTGTCCAATCCAAGATCTGAAAAACGTCATTGACTTCGTCAGTGGATTTCATCCAGCTCTTAGATTCACTTTTGAAATCACTCAGACTACCATTTCCTTCCTTGACATCAAAATCTCTATCTGTCCCAACTCACCCTACCTCACCACATCTGTTCATTACAAACCCACCGACTCGCATTCATACCTTCTGTACTCCTCCAGTCACCCTGCTTCCACCAAAACAAGCATTCCTTTCTCTCAACTACTTCATTTGCGACGCATCTGCAGCGATGATGACGATTTCACCAAACAATCTACCCTGATGATCTCATTTTTCCTTGAACGTGGATACCCTGAACCCATTTGCCAAGAAGCCCTACAAAGGGCCTCTAGAATTCCCAGAAACACTGCTCTTAAGCAAAAGATCACTCCTTCATCAGACGACAGGCCTGTTCTTGCTATCACCTTCCATCCTCACAACCTCGCCATCAAAAACATCCTTATGAAGAACTACCACATTCTGCAGACTGATCCTTCCCTGAAACACATTTTCACCCAGCCTCCACTAGTTGCCTACAAACGTGACACCAACCTCAGAGATCTTCTTGTGCATTCAAAATTGTCCACAAACACAGTCTCACCACCTGGCAATTCTCCATGCAAGCAACCCAAATGCAAAACCTGTCCTCACCTAAACACTTCTACAACCATCTGTGGCCCCTCAGGCAAAATTTCCATACGCAACCCTTTCACTTGTCAGTCCCGCAATGTAGTTTACATTCTTTCTTGCTCCTTCTGTGGCCTCCTGTATGTTGGAGAAACCTACAGAACCCTCAACGACCGTTTCACAGAACACCTACGAGCAGTCCGTCTCGGTTACAATACACCAATTGCAAACCATTTCTGTTCTTCCGGCCACAACCTCTCCCACATGCAGATTGCTGCAGTCTGGCAAAATTCATCTTCCTCTATAAGACGTAAAGAACAAGAGTCCCTCCTTATTCACAAACTTGGCACTATCCACCCAAATGGAATCAATATCAAACACTGACTTTCCTCTATAACAGCCCTTTGTTCTTACTTATCTTGATTTTGTCTCTTAACATTATCATTACTATTCTTATTTACTTTATCCCCCCCCCCCCCCCCCAGTCCTTCTGCCCTTAACCCATTTCTCTCTTCTTCCCCACCCTGCCCTCTCCTTCTATACCCCCCCCCCCCTCATCCCTTCCAACTCTCTCCTTCCTTCCCCCTCAATCCTTGCTGAACACTTTTCATCTTCAAGCAGTATTCACTTTTCAGCTTTTTGGCAGTGCTCACTTCCTCACTTCCCCATTTCTCCCTGCCCACTGTCACCCATTCCCACTTGTCCCTCTGAGCAAAGAAGGTTTTAAACCGAAGCGCCCTCATCCACCTCTTCCTCAAGGACCTGCTACCATACCCCAGGCAAGTTGTCTTATTGATCCAGGTCCTGCAGTCAACCAACTATTTGTAAACATAACCAGATTTAGAATTCCTGTTCACACAATACACACCAGTAAATTACGGATGGACAAGCAAACGAAGTCGATGTAAGCATGTGGTGTGTGTGTTCTTCTGCATGCATGTTTGTGCTTACATGTTCATGTGCCCAACTGTACATGGATCGCATATCATTGCCTTTTTCCAGTCTGCAGGCTAGAGAGCGGCTGACTTGAAAAATCTCTGAAAAATCCTGGGGTCCAGGGTTGCAAAGCCCCCTGGGCAAAATGGAATCTAAGCAGTTTTGAAGACTGTTTCATGGTCTCTTATGAATGGCAAATTACTACGCAGGAACCAAAGAAATAAGAAAACAGCTGAACACACACACACACACATACACATGTGCAAGCTCACCTACACACTCACAAACACAGAGGCTTGCAGACTTGTATAATTAACAAATTTCTACAAAACATAAAAAAAATGGAAAAGAAAAAGAAAAGGAAAAAAAAAGGAAAAGAAAATTGGTGTCCGTCTCAGTAGTCATGCATATTACCTAGTAATGAAAGAACTATACATTACTTCATTGGGGACACAATCACTGTCTCTCTGTGCGTCTCACTTCTTGCTGTTCTAACCAAGCCCATGTTAGGGGTACATGTGGCTTTTTACTTACCTGGGCTGTCACACCGTCAAAATAAAAAATCTATGCATGTTCGCTTATTTGGGGGAAAAAGAAGAGAGGAGAGGTGATTGGACAGGCCAGTATCAGCTGCATACTAAAGCTGTTCAGGCATATGAAATTGTACATCATTGGTCAATACATCATTTAAATAAGGCTATCATAATATGTGTACAAACATGCGCATGCGAACAAATAAGACTATCGTAATATGTGCACACACACACACATGCGCACACACACATGCACACACACACACACGGCTACAGGGGCTGACATACAAAGACCAGCCCCAAACAACTGCAGTGACAGACCACTCTGAACTGCTGTGTACTTCATGTTCTGGTGCAGGCCTTTACAGCTGGCCCACCAGTCACTGACCTTGCAGATCCGGAGCATCAAACAACAAGTCAGCAGGGTTCTCGTCTGACGTGGATGGCTGGCACAACATGGGAGGTTCCGACATCACCCCGGAGGAGGTGGAAGCTGCAACAATCACAGTGTACAGCACTCGCTGAAAACAGTAAAGGACTGCTTTGTTGACATGTAGAGGTTCTGTAGAGTGAGACAACAATCACACTGTACAATATCCGCTGAAAACAAAATGAATGGCTGCTTTATTTTCATTTAGAGGTTGAGTTTTCTGAGGCAGGTGTCACTAAGTGTCTCAACTAGAACACATCCTACTAAGACCCTATATCCTATTCAACAAGCAGTAAAACATGTACAGGCATTAAAAAAATGTATGCACTATCAGCAATAATCTAAACAGCAAAATCAGTCATGCTGAAGTAATCCATCTTAAATCTTTTGGACATTAAATTAAGAAGGAAAAAGCTTTCTATTGATAAAAATGTACAACTTGTATGTATATAACCAACCAACTAGGGAACTGATAATGGTTACTGCAAGTACTAAAGGCAGAAAAACAAATGAAAAACAAAATAAACAGGACCTACCTTGATGTGACTTTTCAATACTGATTACTCTTTCAAACCTAGCTTTGTCCAGTTTAACTGTACTTCATCAAACTGCAGCTAGCTATGACCCACAGATTTGGCTACTGTACTATACAAGGTCAAACTGCTGCCAGCTCTGACCAATAACTTGGCTCTGTAGTAATATACTGTACCACATCAAACTCATCTGATCGATTATAAACAGATTTGGCTTTTACACAGTATATAACTCGTGACTCTTATGACCAATAGATCTGAGCAGTATACTGTACCACATCAAACTGGTGCCAGCAATGACCGATAGCTCTGGCTATCATACAATACCATTTTAAACTAGTACCAGTAATGACCATTAGATATGCACCACTGGCCAAATTTTGAAGCCAACACGGCACAAAAAAGCTCACAGACCCTTGAAAAGCCTCAGCTAATCAGTGCTTTTTACCACTGTCAGTGCAGAAGGTATCTTTTCAAAGCATAAACAATCTCATCATTTCTACATATTCTGTGCACAATTCCATCATTTCTGCACAATCTATCTTTTCAAAGCATACACAATCTCATCATTTCTACATATTCTATCTTTACATAGTTAACATACAACTATTTCAAAACATTTTACCTTCACATAACAACATCACATTTCTATAAAGAACTTGACAAACAATTACAACAAATATATACATATATTATAATATCACCATTTCATCATAAATATGCTGTATGAGTTTGTCTACGAACAAATGCATTAATAATTCTAGAAAATAAAACAGAAAAGAATGCAGCGGAAAAACAGAATACAAGTGATATTCCATTGAATGAATGTTTGTAATTAAGTCAAAAAAGGAAAAAAAAAAATCCTGCTCACAAATAACAGTCTTCAAAGATTTGAGAAGAATGTTTCCAGCAAAAATTTCTGAAGAAAATCCACAAATATCAATTTCCTCTATTTTTCTCCTCTTCTTTTTTTTCCGCGTACGCAGGCCGATACTCCTGTGGACACTCCCTGTATAGACAGGCAAGGATAAATCCCATCTACCCAACAAAGAGAGTGGACTTTTGTGTGTATGACCATTTTTCATCCTGCAATTAAGGCAGCCATTCTCCAACTTCAGGGAAGGTGCATGCTATGTGTAACGTGTCATCCATACCAACAGCCAAACTGGCCTTCTCTTCCAAAAGTTGGTGATGAGACCTTACATGTGTACAAGATGTTATGCATGCGTTCACACACGGAACCTCAGTTTATAGTCTCATTCGAAGGACTGTATGGGAAATGGGAGTCAGAACCAATGGTAACTCCGAGGGAAAAATCTCCCTGTACTGAAACAGCCTGGCGGAGATTCGAACCCGCAACACCAGGATCATTAAGATTACAAGTCCAACAATCTACCGCTGGGCTATTCCAGTCCTTTTGTGTTTGATTCAAAGTGTGCAAATATATGCGTAAGTGTGTGTGTGTGCGCCCGTACCAATGCTTTGATTCCACTTATGATCTTGATGTTTCTTCATTTGTGTGAGTGTGTGCGAGTGTGCGTGTGTGTGTGTGTGTGTATGTGTGTGTGTGTGTGTGTGTGTGAGAGAGAGAGAGGAGAGGGGTCAGAAAGGAAAACGTATGTGAGCATGCAAGCCTAAGTATATTTGTTTGCATTTACTTTTAAACAAAAGCTAAAGCTGCAGTTCTCCAAAAAGCAGTCTTTCTTTTTCACGACATGTTTGAGGCAAAAATCAATGTTAATGATATACTTGGTCTGTAAGAAAAGGTGTGCCACTGAAAGGAGTGAGAAAAACGAGCTTTCACTTTGCCATAGTCAACAATACCCAGGCCATGCTTTGGTATGTCAATAACCTGGAAAATGAATGTCAGTTATGTGGCCAGACCATTTTATAACTAACCGGTAGATGAAGCACTTCTGAAAGAAAAAAAAAGAAACACCTGTTGATTGAGTTAAAAGGTCAGCATTTCCCTGACAACCTCACAGCAAGTCTTTCAAATCAAACATTGATTCAGATCTGATATCTAACAGCTGATCACAATAAACATGGGTATTTCTACATGCATTCTGATCAGGACTTTTTTTTCAGTCTCAGGGTAATACAACATACTTTGCACAGCAATTTCATGGCGATTAGTGTTGAAAAAAACAAACAAAACTATTGACAGGCTATTCAAAGTCAATCTCAGACAAGTGATCTGAGCAAATATATGCCATGTTTTCAAAAACATTTCACTTCCACCCTCCTCTGAAGTTTAAAGATCTGAAGACAATGCAAACATAACAAAATGAAGAAAAACGAACACAGAAAAAGACAGAAAAAGACAATGTGCAAAACAAATTCACAAAAAAAAAAGAAGCAGTAAACATGGGGGGAAAAAAAAAATCCAATTCGACTTACGCTGGAGAAAGGAGTCTGCCTGAGATTTGCGGGGTGAGGATCGTGTGGCCATGCGAGTCATCATGGGCGACGTATCCATGGCAGCACTGGTGGACGGCTGTGTGGGACGAAGCGGGGACTTGGTTGGTGAACGCTACATACATGCAAAGGAAACCACAACTTGTTTAAACATAAACACAAACACAATCCCGTTTCTAGTGTTGAACATGATGCCTTCCTTTTTTATTTCGTTTATCTTCTGATATAAAATCTTAAATCCAACTGAGAAAACAATAAAATTTCATTAAAAGAGCAAAAGTCACTCTATGAGTTTACTGTGAATTATTTGCCCTGTTTCCATTTATTAAATGTTTGCAACTGTGCAAATTGCTGTCTGTGAGCACACATATGTGCTGGTGTGTATGTGAGAGTTTATGTGCTTGAGCACATCTTTTCAAGTGCCTCACCTTACTCCTGGCTCCCTTGCCCTCCGCAGCAACTGCAGCAGCAGCAGGAGTGGCAGCAGTGGTGGGCCCAGGGGCTGTGTTCTGGTTCTGTGTGTCTGTGCGAACAGCGGGAGGAGGGGGCACTTGAACGACAAAAGGTTTGTCCGAGTCAGCGTCCTTGTTCACCAGCAGCACGTTGATTGGCCCCGACTGACTCTTCAGGTGGATCTGATAGTTCTTCTTCAAGCCCGGCCCCTAGGCAACAAAGTGTGCAGCACAGGCTGTCATACATGCAGTTCTGAAATCATTTGGCTGATTTCAGAATTAGAGCTGACGTCTACAGAGACTTCTTTTTGTACATGAGCACACACACTAGCGCACATGCATGCACATACATAGTCCAGGCATGCACATAGACACTTATTTCGTAAACTCTCATTTCTGAGGGCGGTTGCTTAGAGGCTGCCATAAATCACTGAAATCCATACATTTTTTCCCCCTGTGATGTCGGCAGAGCAAAGTGCCTGCCTGCACTAACTGTCAGATCACTAACAATGTCTTTTAAAGCAACAACAATCTACCTTCGATTCACAAGAAGTGGATTAAACGTTGTGTGTAAGTAATACAATTCAGCTGAAAACAAGGGAAAACAAAAGCCAGCAACTCACAATCTCTGGTATAGGCACTTCCATCTGTGTTCCAGAAGGCGCCTGTATGGCTAGCAAGGTTTCCCCTTCAAAGCATTTGCACACATCATCATGCATGACATACGCCAACCTGAAAACACACAGGCAGTGACTTGCAACCTGAAATACTGTACCATGAAGAAGTTTTAAAACCTTTTTGGACTTGCACAATTGCAGTCTAAAAACATGGAACTCCATTAGTAGAGAAAAGATGTACTGTTTTGGAGATTTGCAGCCTAAAAATACAAAACTCCACCAAAGTAGCCAAACTTTTCTAAACTTCTTTGACTGTTTTGTTCAGTTTGTTAGTTTGTTTTCAGTTTCAGTCACATACACATTTACACACACTGAAAAATAATTTCTGAGTTAAAAAACATATAATTTTCTTCAAAGGGGAGCATGAAAAGGGGACTATGTAATGCATCTTTATCTATTTCTAATGATATGTAATGAATACAACACATTCATCACCATGCATGCCTAAACCCTCTTGCATTTGGATTCTTCAGTCAAACTCCTCCTTGATATCCTATTCTTTTTGTAGTTTTACTCTAAAAAGTAGGTGTGTATTCTTCACATTTACTACAAAATTCATGAATCTCTGGTTTAACAAAATCTGATGGGTTAAGTTCATATCACCCTGTACTGAAACTTGTTCTATATCTTGTCAGTCCAAGTGTGAAGTCACGTGACTGTCACCTTCATCCAGTGTGTCATAACCGTCGTCCAACGTGTCATATTTTATGTTGACAATGACGTTACAGCAAACAAACCGGTAGTTACACCATGCACACGCATGTTGATAGAATCTAACGGATGCAATGGCCTGTCTGATGTAGGTATCATCTTGTACAGAGTCACGAACATCAGTTACCACTATCACCACAAAGCACAGGTAGGCGAAAGTGGATCAGAGCTGCATTTCATATTGGCAACGTGGCCAGAATTCTCACTTGCTTTGCAAGTGTCAACGTTTCAAAGCACATCCTAGTGGCCAGCAGCACTAGGAACAGGCAAGAGTTCCCTTCATTGTCTTGGGGTCTCTTGCATGCATGGTAAAATGGACTAAAGTAGTAATATCCTATGATTAGTACTTGGAAAAGTTGTGAAGTTCTCAGATTGGTACATAAAACATTCAAAATGCAGATCCTTCACCAACAAGAGTTTGAAGCAGTGGTCACATTGTGAATCTGAATTTTTGTCTTGCACCCATTTCTTTATTCCCCTTACCTCTCGCATCCTTGTCTGCAAGGTTAAGCTTGCCACCTCACAAGTTCTCACTTTTATTAATCTCATCTCTGGTGTGTTCATAACTTGTTTCTGTTTTTTTTTTTTTCTTTTTATGTCACAAGTCCTGAAGACGGTCTATGACCCAAACATTGTCGATATTTGTTCTGTTTTCTTTTCTTTTTTTTTTCTTCTGAAAATCCTCAAAGACATTTATTATTCATATTTGTTTCGGTAAGTTTTGACTTCGCAAGCACGAGACAGAAAAAAAAAAAAATGCATGAAGCGGAAACAAAAACAAAAATTAAGGGGGGAGAAAAACAGTGTAGCAGTGTGTGTGGCTGTGAGTGTGTCCGACTGGTCGGCTGCAGAAGTTAAGTCATGCCGACAGATGTGTCATAGGTTGCCATGTGGTTTGCGACTTGGAGAGCGGTAGATCGCTTAGGGATAACTTTCCTCTGTGTATATCTATGTGTGTGTGTATGTGTGTGTGTGTGGGGGGGTGGGGGGAGGTGGAAAGGGGGGGGGGGGGGGAGGAAGTCCAGTTGGCACTTTGAAATGTTTGCTTTATCTGTCGGTCAGTGTGGACATCCACTCACCTGGTATTTGTGACCTCTTCTGTGACATTGCGGATGGACTGCTGCAGCCACAGCTTGTGCTGATCCAACTCCTGTTCCCGCCGTGACAGTTCCTCCAGCTCATCTTTCAGTAGCACCAAGCGGTCTGAGATTTCGCGCGAGTTGCATCCCGGCCCAGCTCCCCTGGAAAAAGACAATATTCCAGCTATTGCAGGCATGTTCTGTTTTGACAGCCTCTCTCTCCACCTCATCCTGTGTAAAGCTAGTTTCAGGGACTTTAGGTTGTTTTCTGGTCCACCCATATGCTTTAGAGGCTGTCTTTATCAGCCCCCCCCCTCCCCCCCGTCCCCCCCCCCCCCAGCTCTAACTACAAATATTCGTACACTTGCGGGAAAAAAAAAAACTGTCAAAATTAGGAACAACATTTATTAATATTAGTCTTGTTCACAGAATCAGCTGATAACACTGTGACATATGACTGATCTCTTGTCAAAAACATATTACCTTTTCCTAATGCCATCTCTCCTCTCTAAAGACATTGTTTTTCCGTTTTATTTCAGTCAGTAATTTCAGAGCAAATTCAGCTTTTATTTTTTTTAAACAATTATAAGAACATACCTTTAAACAAAATAAAGTAAAATGTGAGTGAATAAACCTTTTATTATATACACTTTTTCTAGACTCTGAGCACCAAAAAGAGAGAAAATATTCTTCCAGAAAAACTGACGGTGAAAGTTGCTTGGCACAGCCTAGTGTTTCAGTTTATACACTGATTTGCACAGCAGCCATAGTAACACTCACTTCCACTGTATACTGTTCTTGGACTTCTTTTCAATAAGTCCAATGCCTTCCAGGACATTGGTGATGTCATAGATCCTCCTCTTCTGTCTCACTGCCAGCTGATCTGCTGCCTGCAAAACACAATCGCAACCATTTTTGTTTATGTGGTTTCTGTCTCTTCTCATTTAAGCCCACAGAAGTTAACACTCTTTTCAAGTAAGAACCAATCAGGGTTTTCAAGAGAAACAAAAATGCAAGTGACTTTCATGACTGTCCATCAGTCTGCAAGTATTACTACTGTCACACTACCACTGCACCATATGGCAGGTAACATAGCAACTGGTATGTGCCTTATTACATCATATTTTTTGTCTTAGGGACAGGTTTTTTTTTCCCTCTTTCCTACTTCCGTGTGACTTCAACAGCACTGCTCCGCACCACTCATCCTAGCCCCTCTCCCCTCCCCCTTCACAGCCATATACTGTCATCCTCAGCACCAGCAATCTTGTATCAATGGGCATTAGGCAATTCACTAGAGAAGACGCTGCACTGTTCCTGAGTCACTTCAGTGATGTTTACAATTTGTAATACTGACAACTTCAACACAAAGAATGAAAAAGCCAACAAAATGAATGTTAGTTCTTTGGGACGCTGTACTGTTGAAAAAAAAACAGCATTATTTGATTGTTGCATTATCACTGAATAAGACAAGAATCTGATCTAAGTTTCTGAGCTGCTCATGAGGGACATCTAAAAATTTAAGATAGCGCAATACCACTGAAGATGGTAAGCTGCAAAAAAAAAAGCATGTACACACTGCTCTTTGACAGCAAGAGCCTGTTCTTCAAAATGGTCACTTACATGATTCATGGAATCTCTCTCTCTCTCTCTCTCTCTCTCTCACACACACACACACACACACACACACACACACACACACACACACACACACACACTCACTCACTCACACATACACATGCATACAAATAAACTGAAGAGACAAACACACAGGACAAAGATCAACTTCTTTTGTTTGTAAAGTAAGCGTTTTTTTTTTTTTTTTCTTTTCTGCCTTTTTTTTTCTTTTAGATTTATTATCATTGGTAGAGAGATACAAATATTCTTTTACTAAATAACAATTAACATTTTGAAGGAATGAGTGAATGAATGATTGTGGCTGAGAGAGAGAGAAAGAGAGAGTGAGTGTGTGTGTGTGTGTGTGTGTGCATGCATGTGTGTACGTGTGTGTGTGCGAATGTGTGTGTGTGTGCTCATATGCACGCACATAGTTGCATGAATGTACATGAACACACTTCTACGAATTAGCACAGAGCATTTTATGCTTCAGAGACTTGTAAAAAATATAAAATCTTGTTTAATGACGACTGTTAAAGCATTCAGAGTGTGTGTGTGTGTGTGTGTGTGTGTGTGTGTGTGTGTGTGTGTGTGTGTGTGTGTGTGTGTGTGTGTGTGCATGTAAGTGCGTATGCGTGTTGTCTGTGCGTGCACTTACGCTTGCATGTTTACAAAAAATAAGATCTCATAAATCATTAAAAAGTTAATTTTCATGGCACCTGTTGGCATAAACATGGCTCATGGTAAAGTCTTTGACTTACTATGACCATTTACAATTGAAGTGTAAGCACCCTTCATCATAAAAACTTCTCAATGAGGGCAAAGGTACAATGAAACACTCCCCATCAAGTGCCATGCTTTCATGTCAACTGTCAACTTCAGCATCCCAAAGTTATAAACCTTCTTTGACAGCTGCCAGTTAGAAGCTGATTAGTATGTCCCAAACACCTAGACAAATGCTCTGGCCTGTTCTCATACAAGTATTAAATTAAACACAGCACTTTGATGTGTGGCAAGGAGATTCAGGCTGGAGAGTAAACAACTGTCTGCAACACACACACACACACACCACACACACACACACACACACACACACACACACACACACCCTGCTCAAATAGTTCAGACAGCCCAGCACCACACTTCAACAGCTAAATCTGCCTTGGCATGGTCATCAATCACTACTATCACACAAACACAGCTCTCCACCCTCACCCTCCCCTCCACCCAATCCTCTCAACCCAAGGTGGCCGGCAGGCCGGCTTGGCTTGCCAGGCTGATGTTCAAATGAGAGAGCTGGGAGATTCAATCTTGGCCTGCTTGCTTGGGCCCATCCTGCTTGGGCCATTAGCCCTGTGAAAAGGCAACTGAACAAACCCATGGAGGGATGATGCAAGACAAGGGACAATCTCAGCCCTCCTTTCCCTGGGGCTCTACAATGGTCACAGTGTCTGTGGCTGGTCAGTCTCTTTCACTGGGGGTTTGTGGAATGGCTCCGCTCAAGTGATTTCTG
>CM065730.1:35127221-35187221 GCA_033310375.1 Conus canariensis | reverse complement strand
CCATCTTTGCCCAACTGTGAAAAAAGGTGCATTCATTTACTTTTATTCTTTTCTTTTGTGTGTGTGTGTGTGTGTGTGTGTGTTGTGTGTGTGTGTGTGTGTGTGTGTGTGTGTGTGTGCCTGTGTGTGTGAGAAAGAGAGACAGTGTATGTGTGTGTTTTTTTTTCAAGTAATACCAGTCCACAGCTGTAACAGTCAGTTTCCCCATTCTTCAGTCACAGACAGTTATTCCACTGTCAGTAGATATGTTTTGCATTATTAGCGTGTAATACAAACAGCAAAATCAATAAAAAATGCAGTGAAAACTCTGAGAAGACTGACAAACACGGTAAAATATCAAACCAAAGGTACACTAACACAACGAAACATCAAACAGGAAGTAGGATAAAGGAATGAAATTCTTCCAAAGGTATTCAATTTCAAGTACATAGTTAAACCTCCAGCTCAACGTTAACTTTAAAGCACCACAGCAAGCATGCACACAATTGGCAATTTAAATTATAAAAAAAGAGAAGAACCCAGCACAGAGTGGACTGGATCAGAACGGACATCACTGAACACCACTAAGCTGATTCAGCAGCTGTGCAGTATCTCCTCTGATGGGTTCCTTCGTGACCATAATATTGATTGCTCCCTGTAGACTGCCATACTGGGACTGGACAAGCTAAAGTGTGGCTGCGTATGGGCCACTGGAATGGGCAGATTAGCAGAAATACCACTTAAGAGGTAGCAACAAACAAAACACATGATGGAATAGTATTAAGCCAACAAAGAAAGAAAGAAACTTTATTAGCAATATGCTAATGTGGAGTACTGCTAATGCCATCTCTGCTCCGTCCTTTCCCTCCTCCTCCACTCTCCTCACAAGTCCTCCCCTTTCCCTCTCCCCCATCACCCCTCACCTTTAAACCTATATCAATGTTCACTTCCATTATAATGTGTCCATCCATGTGCCCTTCCTATCTCCCTGTCCCATATTTGACCACTACTCCTTCCACTTCCATAAACAAAATCAGAGCCGCCTTCAAGAACATGCTTGCAAAGGAATCTCCAACTTTTATTACTGTTACAATATTAGTCAGGTAACTTTTGGACCACAAATCTAGATATCTAATGTAATCTGGACTATCTTTGGTTTTTGTGAAAGGAAAATCTCACAACATAAGAACATGTTCTGGGAACTGACTAAGTGCACAAGTGGAAGCAACTATGAATAAGTTCTCTTGTAAATTTTATTAACAGGTTGACACTAAAACTCGCCTCATTGAAACCAATTTGTCAATGGCTGATATTAATTTGAATTCTCTATTTGAAAGTATTTATGTTTCATTCAAGATGGTTTAATTTCCAACAAATAAGTCAAATTTGGGACATCAATTTCAAAATGATTTCACAACCTGTTTCAAACGTTCTGAGCTCAGCAGGTCAAACGATCTCAGTCTTGTACAAGATCAGTTTTTCGAAAGTTATATTTTCTAGCACAAGATCAGTTTTTTGTAAGTTATATTTTCTACCTTGAGAAACAATCAGAATGAATTATAAAATTCTTAGCAATCTCTGCAAAGTAGATCAAGTAAGTAAGGAACTATGATTTGTCCCAAATCCAAAACCTAGTTTTGCAAACTAATTGTTCTTCCAATAAAAGAATGTCCTTGTCCTTGCATCAGAGTCAGACATGATCTGACCAACATGCTCATTGTGACAAAAGACCAGTCATTGGGTATATAAGTAAGCAAGTTCTTATTTCAATGTTCCTGTAGACTAGAGATGAGAGTGAAACTTAAAGTTTGCAACAATAAAATCAATCAAGAGGCACACAAAAAAGACTCTTAATACTTCTACATAAGTGCATTACTAAGCTGACTTTCATCTTTTTCAAATTATTCTGCCACAAAACCTAAGTACTCAAGGAAGAGGTCTACAATTTCCATCAAAGCAGACGATCTTGAAAGCAAAATGAAAATGAAACCAGCCAGAGTAAGGGCTGTGTTAAGGAAGTTTAACAAAAATGGTTTATATTCCTTAATCTTTGATGGAAAACAAAAGGATTAATAACTTCCTGTGTGGGGTGGGAGCAGACTGCACTGGATGTTCTTCTTCACTGAGAAGCTTATCTTGACATCTAGTCAAACCTAGGTCACTGATAAAGCACCTGAAAAACGATCAAGAGTTGTCTACCTTTATGTCACTTGTAGCGTAACTCCGGCATCGGGCATGGTTGCCGACTGCTGAGTAAACTTCGGTTCCAAGTTATGACCTTTCGTCACAAACGATAAAAACGCTTAGATAGACAGACATGTGCATCCAAACTTTAACTGTTGCTGTAAATAATGAATAGAAAAACACCCTAAATCCACTGCATGTTTCCAACAAACACAACTGTTAACTCAGTCACAGGGAACTTCAAACTCAAGCACTTGTGGTTGACGAACAATAACGGAGGCACTTACCACTTTCAAATCCAAAACGCCATCTTTTGCTTCTTGTAGGAGTGTTACAAACTTTGTGGTCAACAATCCAAGACTTTTCTCGTGTCGACTGGGTGCATGATCCTGACAATTATGATCCGGTAAACCTTTACCAACACGAACGATCTCCAAGCTCTGCATGGTCGCAGTTCTGCTGTGTTTGAAGTATGTAGCTTATTCGCGTTGCATTGTGGGTGTGGATCCTGTGTTTTCTCGACATGTCTCTTTCCATACGCGAAAGCTTGAGAATGAGAGTGTCTTTCCACTATGACGGCAATGAAAACGCCCTGTTTTACAAAAATTACTCCACGACTGCAGTCTGTGACGACGTATTATTTGCTTACGGCAGATTAGGTCCACAGACGTCAAAGGAACAGAGAAAAGATCGAAGGCACAATAGAACCGTCCAAGTAGGCCGAAAGGGGAATGTAGGGGAAGGACAGGGTTGTAGCAGACGCTGACAGAGGCTGCACTAAGGAGTTATGGGGAAATGTGTGTGTGTGTGTGTGTGTGTGTGTGTGTGTGTGTGTGTGTGTGTGTGTGTGTGTGTGTGTGTGTGCGTGCGTGCGTGCGTGCGTGTGTGTGTGTGTGTGTCGGGGCGGGGGGGGGGGGGGGTCAAGAGAAGGGGTGGAGTAGGAGCGAGTAAATGACGTTACATGCATTGCATTATGGAAGCGTTTGGTATTTTGATGGTGCACACCACTTTGGAAATGATGTGAACACTGCAATCGTTGATACAGAACAATCAGAAGCAAGAATCATACACACATTCTACAAGAAGATCTAAACGCTTTACAAGAGTGGGAAAGAACTTGGAAAATGGAATTTAATCCCCAGAAGTGCTAAGTATTGCGTATATGTAATAAACGCTCACTAACTAGATCAGAATACTCTATTCACAATACTATTCTTAAAGAAACCAATGCTGAAAAATATTTAGGCGTGATTATAGATAGTCGTCTCAAATGGAAAGAATAATACAATTTAGTATGTAAGAAAGCAAACAACATCTTAGCTTTCTTATACAGGAATATCAACGACTGCCCCCAAAAGGTTAAGGACGACTGCTATAAAACCCTGGTTTGACCAGTACTGGAATATGGTTGCTCAGTCTGGGATCCTTACAATCTAAAGGACATTGATAACCTTGAACAGATTCAGAAGAGAGCAGCACGGTTCGTGACAGGGAACCATATCAAAGAGAAAGGGAATACTAGGAAGAACATGAGGAAATTAGAATGGAAACCCTTAGAAGACAGAAGAGTTTTTATTAAACTTAATACCTTTTTCAAAGGCAGAGCTAAACTAATTGATATCCAAGTAGAACAACTAGTATTTAATAAAAGTAGCACCAGGAGTGGTGGTCAATCTTATGCCATACCTGCATCAAATATTGACAGCCATTTACATTCATTTTATCCTAGTTCTGTAAGGCTGTGGAATTTACTGGCGGGTGCCATCAAGATTGCCACAAATGCAGTCTCTTTTAAAAATCAAATTGATAAGACAATCTTGAGATCTGCATATTGATTAACTTTTCTATTTTAACTTCCCCATATATTTTATGGTTACCTGGGCCTTAACCTGGCCATTGCTTTTAACCTTTTAAATATCATGTGCGACCCCTTGTTGCCAAATTTTGCTCCAGGGGCCAACAGGCTGAGTCGCATTTTCTTTTTTTAACAAGCGCGCTGGTGACCTACTCAATTTTTGAGTGAACCAGTTTTTTAGGAAGAAGAAGATGTTGATATTTCGAATCCGTTCACTGATGTACAAGCTCTTATAAATTGATTGACTGTTCCTACAACAAGCATCAACTGTCATCAAGCATCCGTACTGAAGTTTCAAAATGCTCACAGCAAGCCAGGGTACTAATCTTATTAGATTTGACCCTTAGAATAGTGCTATAATGCTCTTTTTCTCCGCTTTAGTTGTCCCTCGATCCCCCTCCCCTTCCTTTCTGGCGTCCCTTCCCCCCCCCCCCCCCCCCCCCCCCTCAACCGTCCTCTTTGCAAGAAGCTTGACATTAAAACATAGGTAGTGTAGGTAGCAACAGTGCAATCACTCTTTTCCCAGCAGATCTGTTGTAAAGCGACAGAGACGGTTTGGTTCGATTTTAGGTGAGGGCTCATGTATTTGTATTTGGAATGAAGGCAAATTCAACACTTCTGATTGAAAGTTCACCTTGCCAGCCAAACTGTTTTACCTGCAAAATTTGAAATATAGGCCTACACAGCTTTACAGGTGAAAAGTAGTGCTAGTCTCGCCCACAAACATCAATGAAACTATTGTGACCATTATGCACGTGAAGCTCTGATGAGTAGTTGTGTGCCAAGCAACATTTTGTTTTCATGAGTGAGACAAACAACGTCTGTCTGTCTGTCTATGTATGTAGGCAGCATTCAGGAGTGCACACGCAAGTTAATTAGTTTTGTTTGTTTTGTTAATTTCGAAGGATCGAGACAGTGTTCTTACTTTTTATTCAGGAAGAACCCCCATGAAGAACAATAACTTCCTCACAGCTAGACTTCAGGAAAAGATGTGTATGTTTTCTCCCGGTTTCTTGTGTTTATGTCCACAAGAGTGGAAGAGTGTCGCCATGTGTCTGAAGACATTGAAACTTAAAACAACAGCAGATGGTGTAACAGCAGATGGCCTCCTCTCGGTTTGTTTATGTTTTTTTTTTTTTTTTTTTTAAATTCTGGGGGAGTTTATTACTTCAGTGTGGCGATGTGGAACAATAGGACGGCTGTCGTCAGACCTGCCTGAACACTAACAGTCCAGCAGCGAGAAAGCAGCAAGTTCCTCAACCAGCAAGTCATCAACTTCCCAGGCTGCTGAGCTGTCCATCCTTACGGACATGGTGTCCATGGTTCAGGAGCTGAACAGTAAAATCGACGGAATAAAAGCTGAAGTGCAGCTCTCACTCTAGCTTTTTTAAGCTGTTTGTACTCACAGGTTTCATTTTGTTGCTCAATATGGTGCAGAGTCAGGAGACTTGACAATGCAGCACTCCATTGCGAAAAACTGCGTTTGTTTGCTATTAAAAGATTCTTCGGCGTTGAAATGCGAACATCTGATGACCTGGTGTGTGGAGAAACAAACATATATTCTACCTACATAAACTCAGCTATAAAGTGCATTAGGTTTTGGTTGAAACTGACGACAGTAGACAAATGTAGATTATCTCATAAGGTGAAAAAGAATGCTTTTTGACTTGGATTTGCACGGGAGAAAACTGGGCCTCAAATATTCGCTGTAAAATTGTATATGTTTGGATTTGGATATGAACAGGTAAATGAAGATTTGGATATGAACAGGTAAATGAAGTCGTAGAAGGGATTAATGAGTGTCTGAACATTTTAAGGAAAGGTTGATTTCGTGCAGATGGCATATAAACAATGGTGATAGGTTTAACGTTTACATAATCCTTTGCACTGTTCCTAATGTCAAAATCATTTATCAATAGAAGTCGACAGGCATTTAAGATACATACTGACAAAATTTAGGTTTTGCATTTCTGAAATTGCAGTACATCGTTACTGTTATAGAACATACGTGAAGAAAAATTAAAATGTCCACTTTATCTAAAAGAGGAGAAAAAAACGAGGTACATTTCTCTCTGTTCTCCTGCTCTACATGCACAGTGCGCTCTGTTGAAATATTACAAGGTGCTAAGTCAGTTTAGATTTACATTGCTTACGGCATGTACACATGAAACAACAGCCTATATAAAGCTTTTAAATCTACGTTCCATTCTCAGTTCTTAAATTTACTGCTAAGAGGGTTGTGGACGATATCAGTGTTCATTATTACCAGCTCTGAAAAATGTTTGTATATGTGTACCTATTCATGAGGGGCAATGGCTTATACATGAATAAGCTTTCTGTGTTCCGCATTCTCTCTCTCTCTCATACACACACACGTGTGCGCGCGTGCACATGCACGCGCGTGTGCGTGCTCTTTGTTTTCCGTGTATCTCTTCTGAGGTGGTTGAGACAGTCGGTCAAGGTCACCTGTGCCATCCACTATCCGCTGGAACTGAAGGAGACCCTTCGACCTCGATTCTTCCCAGAACGTGCTTGGACACTTCTTGGGATGGGCATGCCTGCCTGAGCTCAACGGCTCGTCCTACTGGCGATTTTGTCATTTACCATTCCACGCGGATAAACTGAACTAAACTCCTGACCAAACAAACTAGCATGGAGACCATCAACAAGGTCAAAACAATGGCAACGGAAGATTTTCTGCATCTTCCAAATGTTCATAAAAACGGAGGGAAGGGGAGAGAGGGGATCATCTTTCAAATATTCATAAAAGCATGGTGTGTGTGTGTGTGTGTGTGTGTGTGTGTGTGTGTTGTGTGTGTGTGTGTGTGTGTGTGTGTGTGTGTGTAAAACTCTTGTAAAAGCAAGGGGGTGAGGTGGGTGTGGCTTATTTTTTGTAATTTTAGGGGTGTTATCTCATCTTTCAAAAGTACAGACGTGGAGGAGGGCAGGGGAAGGAGCGAACGCACCCAACTACATTTTTCGGCTTCAACTATTTAAGACTACCCCCTACCACCTTTCCACCCCCATCTTTCCTCCTTCGGATTCCAGATGTTGTGTTGACAGACAACAGAAGTCAATCCAGCAGCCAGAAATTTGCCAGCTTCGCATTATCACATAACTTCACTCCTGTGACCAGCTCACCTAAACACCCGTAAGTCAACGGACTGGCGGAGAGGGGTGACTAGGAAATGCAACTGTGCATTCATGTCTGGATTCCAGTCACAGGGAGCGAAGCGTAAACAGTCCCCACCAAACAACATCCAGCCCAACAGCAGTCCATGGCCAGCTCTACACCTGCAGCTGCACTGGCACACCAGCCGTCTCCAACAAGCCTGGTCAACTGTGTACCACATCAGGCAGGCCACTCATCAAACCCATGAAACTGAATCTGTGAAAGTGTGCCTAGAAAGATATGAGAAAGGCCTTTGTGGCTCGTCTGTCTGGGAAAAGCATACGTGTAGGCTGTGTGAACCAACTGTGTATGCATCCATGCAGATCAGAAGTCGAAGGATGAGATTAACGCCCCATTGGCTGAAGTCCTTAAAGGACATGGTTTTCACACAGATCGAAGTCTGTATTTTTGGTGGTAGGTCTGGTCGTCTGATTTCTTCGCCCCTTACCCCCAAAAGGCGTGTCTTTAGAGCCACCGGCCGCCTTCTTCATACACAGGGGCGATGGTCCTGTGCCGAGTGAGGCCGTATCAAAGAGGGAACAGGACAAAAGTCGCCGGAGCACTGCACAAGTCTCTGAAAAGACTAACAAAAAAGTCGCTGACTGCGGCCAAGAGGCAGTTTTATAGCCCAACCCCTTGAGAAGTGCCCACCATGCTTCCCTTGCAAAGCATGACTGCGCTGCCTGACACTGACCTCCCACATCAATGTCCCTCGAGAGAGATCTGCTACCTCTCCCCTGGCGCTGCCTGCTATACCACCTCGCAAGGAACTAAGAGAACCTGAGGCCCTTATGTATGGATCATTTGCCTCGGGAAAAAAGTGAAGTGGTAGGAAGGAGTTCTTCACATTTATTTTTGAAGAACGTGATGCTAGAGAGTAAAATCTAGTTATTTAGGATAATAGAATGTGCAGAATGTGAAGCCTGCTTTGTTTGCTTTTCCATCACACATGTTCCTGATCACAAGCAGTATCATTCAATAATTAAATGGCGAATTAGTCTGCATTCTAGTCAAGCCGTATATACAGGAATATAAACAATGTAAAA
Source organism: Conus canariensis (assembly GCA_033310375.1). Lineage (NCBI taxonomy): Eukaryota > Metazoa > Mollusca > Gastropoda > Neogastropoda > Conidae > Conus > Conus canariensis. The sequence continues at coordinate 35,178,985 of CM065730.1, read as the reverse complement.
TGATCGGAGACAATCAGTTTATGATTTCAGAATGATTGAAGACAATCAGTTTATGATTATAATGAAAGAAAAATTTAGAACAGGTTTGTAGCGTGAAATGAAATTATGTCAGTCATCATTTTCAAAGGTGAGAATAGCTTGTAGGAAAGTTACGTATTTTCACAGACGAAATTGCAGCAGACGAACCAAGGGATATACCTTGCTCGCAAGTCTAGTTTTGGGCAAGCCTCTTGGAAGATATTATGGGTTTCTTTGCTTATGATTAAAAAAAAATGCAAAACAAACATTGTTTATTTTTTCGTTGGGCAGCAACTCTGTTTTTATCTTGTTTCAATTTCTGCCTGCAGTCACCCCACTTCGAAACGACCTTTCTTTGCTTAGCTAAGTTAAGGTGGCATATCGCAAAACTGGTCTTGTTATTGTTCATATGCGTGGCTGACCAGATGATCGAGTGGACAGGCAGTACCACACTTTTCTTTTAATTTGCTACAGGTATATGTAAATTCGTTTCCTTTCTTTCTTTGTACACTTCTCTTTCTATGTCTTCTTCTTCTTGTCTTTCTTTGTTTGTTTGAAGTCTTCACAAAAGTTTGTACATATCATTTGCAAGCTGCTAGATTTGGTTGGTTTGCTGTTTTGATCATAAGAAATTCAAAATAGTATACACCCGCCGGATCTGACATGCACATCGATCTCACCACGACGGCGACCTTTGCACCACCACAATGGCCGCCAGCTCATCGTGCTTCCAGTAGCAGCATGACATCATCATACGTGCCTTGCTTATATCTTGAAAAATAAAAGAGAAGGAGGGTGGATGGGGGTGAGGTAGTAGATAAAAAGTATATAGACATACACAGATTGTAGAAAATCATATTTAGCCTACGAAGGTATGTTTCGTTTTTGTTTTCTTCATTCTGTTTATTTGTAGTAAAAAGATGTGGCTTGATGACAACAGACGCTTTACTCCCTGCAGGTGGCACTTTGCGTGTAAAGTCGTGTTTCATGCGTTGTGCGAAACAATGATTGTTGCGTGGTGTGTATTTTCTTTGTTTTGGTGAAAATGGCTTGGTTTGTTGAACAAGTTATTGTGGCATATAAATTCAAGAGTACGTGACAGATCTAGAGAAAATGCATCGCATTTTCTTTGATAAAAAAAAAAAAAAAAAAAGTATGCTGTGGGAGTCTGACTCGGACGGGACTCCGGTAACTGTCCATTGTCCAGTAATCTCAGTCACAGCTCCTGTTAAGTGTTGTCAGAGACTGGTAAACTCCTAGTAATAACTTTAGAGCCCCTCCCCTTCGCCCTACTTTGAGATATGATAGTCAGACAGTTACGCAGAGAATCTTTTTTTGCGAACAACCAAGAGAGGAGGACCCATGAGGAGGAACCAATCAGACATTGCCATACTAACGAAAGAAAGTCTTGTTTTGCTTTCAGAATTGCTAATTATTGGAATGCACTGCCTACTAACACCAAATATGCACCTGACATCAACATCTTTAAAAAAAACTCCTAGACGAAGACCCAAAATTGAAAGACCTTTTCTGTAGTGTGGATTGAATATAATGTTATTAAGATAGGCATGCAACCAGACCGAAATAAAAATTGAAAAATAATGAGAGGACGCAAATGGGCCGAGGCCAAAAAGCCGGTCCCTACTACTACTACTACTACTATTAAATTTAGTGAGTTGGATCATATTTTATCAAACGTTGCTCTTATCAAAGAAGAATATTAATGAAATAATTATTGAATGGGAAGGAGATGTGGCAGTGCAGTGACATGCAAATTAGAACATCTTCGTTGTGTGGAAGATTTTTGAAAGTTTTTCAGTGTGCAGAAAAACGAACAAACCGTGAAACAATCAAACGAAAAGGTAAAAACTTGTTGCACAGACTTTTTTAGAGACAGGATTCGGCTTAAGAGATTCAGCAAAAAATGCCCAACAGTGGCGAGTTTATGATGCTTACAGTTACGCTAAAGCCTATTGAAGCATGTGCTGTCGTTAAATGTCAATTAGAGAGCCCCAGAAAATAAACAGAAGCCTGGTGTTGCTGTCTTGCTGACTACCAGTGTCCATCGCTGCCGGAAGTTCCCATCTTCCTATTGATATCGAGGCTGGCGTATGTTTACGAAACTAAAAGTGTCACATGATTGGTCTACATCTCCCTTCTCAAAATGAACTTGATTAAAACAAAACAACACAAAACCGGAATTATCCAGTGCGTGTTCCACGCTTCACCAAATGAACCATACACTTGTTGTGGATGTCATCGCATAAATAAAATGTCAGCACTGTTCAGGCAAATCAAAGTATCAGGTATTTGTGAGTCTGTCTCTTTTTCTCTAAAAAATATAAGCAGCACAGTTCTGCCTAGACAATCATGGGTCAAAGTATCTTGGGTTAGGTTTGGAAATTCTACCATAGCGTGTCACCACAGGCGGGCGTCAATTCTGAACAGGGGTCTGTGCTGGCATGGACACTGGGCTGGTGGATACTGCAGGGAAGAACCAAGGGCAGGGACTGAGGATGATAGTATCAGGCGTGGGAGGGGAGGGGGGCTGGGTTGGCTACTGGCTGTATGGCTGGGTGTCTGGGAGGTAGGACGGGGTGGTGAGGCTGCACTAGGGGTAGGCAGAGCAGCCTGTTGGGACAGGGATGGAACTGCCAGGCAAGGAGGAATAGTTGTCGAAGCCTGCATCAAACTCTGTGGGCTGTAGTCTGGTGCATTGCATTGAGGTCTGGGTTCATTTACTGGAATCAGGTGCTGCCTGTTGCGGACATAATCGGCTCCCTCAAATGTGACTATATGACCTTGGAGTGTCACGTTGTGATTTGACCACACCTAGTTTTTTTAAACCCATGTCAGTTTGCAAGCGTACCACTTCTTTGGGTCTCAGTGGTCTCTGTTCTTTGGCGGTTCTGTCGTGATAATTCTTCTGCTGCTGTTGTGCCATTTTGAGATGTCTTTGAACTTGGATAGTACTCAGGGGCTTGGGCTTCAACAGCTTTGTTGATGTGGGAAGGGTAGTGCGGGTATGTCTGGACATAAGGCGCTGTGCTGGTGATCCCATCGAGTCCCTTGGCATGTTTCTCACGTTGAGCAGACCCAGCATGATGTCAGAGCCATCTCTCTTTGATTTCCCCAGGATTTGCTTGGCCTGTTTAACAGCATTTTCAGCCAGGCCATTTGACTTTGGGTAGTATGGGCTGCTCGTGGTGTGTGCAAAGTTCCATTCTTGTGAGAATTGTTCGAACTCACGACATACAAATTGTCTGCCATTGTCTGTCAGTAACTTCTCAGGTATGTCATGTGTGGCAAACAGATGCTGCATCTTTCTGATCACTGTGCGAGATGATGTGTCTGGTAGCAAATCCATTTCAAACCATCCATAATAAGAGTCTACTGTGACAAGGTACTGGCGGCCTTCCCAGTCGAAAATGTCAGCTGCAATAGTGGACCAGGGAAGCTCTGGAACCGGGTGGCTGATGAGGGGTTGTTGCTGAAGATGAGCTTTACAGCTGTTGCAAGCTGAACACTGAGAGACTGCGTTACTGATGTCTTGGCGCATCTTGGGCCAATAAACCATTTCGCAAGCGAGTTGTCTGGTGCGTTCAATCCCCTGTGGCCTTTTTGTGCAGGACAGCTATGTATGTCTGTCTCAGGGCTGCGGGTATGACTGCTCTTTGTCCTTTCATAATGACATCATTCTCGACTATCAGCTCATCTCGGAAAGGGAAGTAGGGTTTTAGATCTGGAGGAATGCTTTGTTCATGTTCAGGCCATCCTTCCTTGATGCAATTCGCCAATCTTTGCTGGGAAACGTCAGCCGGTGTCTCCTGCTGGAGTTCCGTCATCCTTGCAGGTGAAATGGAGAGCACAGTCATGACATCATATTTGAACTCTGCTTCTTCTGGGTATGCTCTGGAAAGTGTATCAGCAAGGTGGAGCTCCTTCCCTTTCTTGTACACAAATTGCAGGTTGTATTTCTGCAGTTGCAGAAGCATTCTTTGTAGGCGTGCAGGCGCAGCATGAAGAGGCTTCTTCACAATGCTGATCAGAGGCTTGTGGTCAGTGTCTATAGTCACCTGCCGACCATAGATGAAGTCATGAAACTTGCGGTATGCAAACACAGCAGCTAATAGCTCCTTTTCTATTTGTGCATATCTTGTCTCAACATCTGACAAGGCTCATGAAGCAAACGCCACTGGTGCCTCTTTCTGCAGGCATGCTGCACCCTGTCCATTCTTGGAAGCATCTACTGACAGTACCACAGGCATTGTGGGGTCAAAAAATTTCAACACTAGAGGATTTGCAAGCTCCTCCTTTAAATGATCAAAAGCTTGTTGATGAGATTCAGTCCAGTCCCACTTCACGTCTTTGTGCAGTAGTTCACGTAGAATAGCTGTCTTTTCACTGTAGCCTTTGATAAATTTGCTTAGGTAGTTCATCATACCTAGAAAACGCAGCAGTGCGGTCTTATCTTCAGGTGGTGGCATTTTGCGAACAGCTTTAGTTTTCTCTGGGTCTGGCTGTAAGCCTTTCTCTGTGAACTTGTGTCCGATATAGGTGACACTTGTGGCTCTGAACTTGCACTTGTTGAGGTTCAGCTTGAGTCCAACTTCACGTGCTCTTTCAAGTATATTCCTGAGGTTGGCGTCATGCTCTTCTTTGGTTGTACCCCAGATTAGAATGTCATCCATAATGATTGCACATGGGTAGCCCTCAAACAGTCTGTCCATTGTTTGTTGGAAAACTTCAGAGGCTGTATTTATGCCAAAGGGCATGTGAAGAAACCTCTATCTGCCGAGTGGGGTGCTGAAAGTTGTGAGCTTGGAGGACTTCTTATCCAACTTGATCTGCCAAAATCCAGCTTTCGCATCTAGGGTCGAGAAAACTTTTGCGTTCCCGATCCTAGATGCCACATCATCAGCCATGCGCATTGGGTAGTATGGTCGACGAAGAGCTTTATTGAGATCCCTGGGATCTAAGCAAATTCTGACATCCCCATTTTTTTTTCTGGCAGCGACCATTTGTGAAACCCACTCTGTGGGTTCAGTTTCATGGGTGATGACGCCTTTTCTGACCATGCTGTCGACTGTCGAGCTCTTCTTTGACTTTCTTTTCCATGGCCTGGTTTCACCACTGAAGGAACACTGGGATCAACTCTCATGATGTATGTTCCAGGTAGGCTTCCTAACTGTTCATCAAATAGATCTTCATACTCTGTGGTTATCATCTCGCTGAAACCGTCATCACTTCCATTGCCTATTTCATACACTGTCTTGTCCAATTCAATCAAGTGCAGGTGCAATGCATCATTCAGACCCAGAATGGGGTTGGCCTTTCTGTCAGTGACTTGAAATGTGGTCAGCTCTGTGGTGTTACCAATCCTGCAGCGAAAATTCACAGTGCCAAGTGTAGAGAATCGGTCACCACCGTATGCAACCAGATTTACTGCTTTGGACCTGTTGATACGCTCATTTGCTTTCACTCTACTGTAGATTTTCACAGGTAGTACATTGCATTTGGCACCAGTGTCAATTTTCAACTTGACATCATGTGTGTTGATGTTTGCTGTACAGTGGATTGCACTGTGGGGTTTGTGTGAAGGCCTCAATTTCAAAAGCTGCCTCAGGTTCATCAACACCAACAGCATTGATTCTTCCAGGTATCTTTCTGCATGTGGTCTTGCAGACCTTGGCAAAGTGGTTTGGCTTTGAACAGGAGGAACATGTCTTTTCAAATGCTGGGCAGAGTTCCTTCATTCTTGGGTGCAATCTGCCACAGCATATGCAGGATTTCTCCTTTATTACCCACGAATTCCCAACAGCACTAACTTCTGCTTGTTCTGTAATATGTGTGCTGTGTGCCTGTTGTGCCACCTGTATAATATGTGGCTCAGCAGATTTGTGAATTTGGCAGATTTGGATAGCTTTGTGGAGGGTTAGCTCTCTTTCTTTCAGCAGCTGCCATCTCAAGGTGTCTGAGGACACTCCACAGACAATTCTATCACGAATGAGTGAGGCCTTCAAAAGTCCATATTCACAATTATTAGCCAGAATTTTCAGTGACGTAATGAAGCTCTGCACAGGCTCTGCTGGTTGCTGAACTCTGGTATTAAATTTGTGCCGTTCAATGATGACATTAGTCAGTGGATTGCAGAGTTGTCTGAACTTGGTTTTGAGCACCGTGAGATTCTCACGACTCTCAGCAGCCTGGACAACATCACCAGCATCATTTCTCACCTCTGCTGCATATGTGAATGTCTTTTCTTTTTCAGTTGCCTCCCTGCTGGCTAAGTTCAGCAAAATGTAGGCCTCTGTGTGCTCGTCTTTGTCACCATATGCAGCCTGAACAAAGATGTCGAATTCAGCTTCAAAGTTTTTCCAATTTTCGGCCACGTTGCCCTCAGAGGACAATATCTCGGGCTTGCACAAAGCTTCCTTGTTTAAAAACAAAGAAAAATCAACAATATCTTAGTCTCTGCGCCACATACAGTAAATATTCAGCGAGGGTGTGAATGCAGCTTCTCAAGCGTTTCAGAAAGAAAAAAAAACGAAGCCAACAACGGAAAACGAATTATAGGTCAACTTGACTAGCTATTCGTCTACTTGCGCAAATGTAGGCGTTGGAGTTATGCTTCTGACACCATGAAGCATGTGCTGTCGTTAAATTATGTCAATTTGAGAGCCCCAGAAAATAAACAGAAGCCTGGTGTTGCTGTCTTGCTGACTACCAGTGTCCATCGCTGCCGGAAGCTCCCATCTTCCTATTGGTATCGAGGCTGGCGTACGTTTACGAAACTAAAAATGTCACATGATTGATCTACACCTATGGATGTTGAGTCTTGGTATCATAATATTCCAGTGGATGCTGTGTGATACAGATTTACACAAAGCATTTGGTATTGTGCCACATCGTATACTGATTAATGATTTACATGGTTATGGTATTAGAGGCAAATTGCAGAGTTTGATTTAAAGACTTTGCAAGTTGTGGGGTCTCATTATCACTTGGCCTTTACCATGTTGTTTTTTGTTTTTGTTTTTTGTTTTTTTTGTCTTCTAAGTTGGAAAGCAGTATTTGATGTAAAAGAGTTTGAGTGAGGTGTCGCTTAGACTGTTCAAGCAGATCAGCCCTAAGTGGCTGGTCAGCAAGAGGCTGCCAAGTCTGTAAACTCTGAAGGGTTGCCAGGGATGATCCAGTATTGTATTATAGTTTATGTTATATGAATTGTTTTCTTTGAACATTATAATAGATTCTTGATTTATCAGCAGAAATGTGCTAACAGTTACTATGTTCTTCATCACAGAATGGGTAGAAACTAAATATAAAATGCTGTAAAAAGTGTAATGACTGATGTTCGTTTAACCATTGGAAAATTGTTCACCAAAGGGACCCCTGTATGACCTGGCAGGGCTTACATCGATGCAATGTGCATCTACTTCTTAAATACAGAAAGGAAGCTTAGAAGTTCTGGCTCATGTGTCTGCAGCATAAAATAAAGTGAATGAATTCAGTCACTGATTTGATCACAAAAGAATCATAATTTGTGAGGTCAAGGTGTACATCAAGTATTGAAGCAATGTCAGTAGAGAACAGACTGCAGCATTACTGAAACGGGGCAAAACCCAAGGGTTGAATGCACAAAACAAGGTGCAAGAAGTAATGCAGATTCAATGACAGTATGAAGCAAACAAGCAAGTTAGTAGGTTGATTTACACATTTGCCCAGTAGTATAACTGTTCAGTTATTTTTAAAGTAATTTTTTCTGAGACTTAGAGTTTCTGACAATCCGTATTTCTTAAAAAGTGTCCACAGAACAGAACAAGTACTTCACAAGTCTCTGTCTCTGTCTGTCTGTCTCTGTCTGTCTGTCTCTCTCTCTCTCTCTCTCTCTCTCTCTCTGTGTGTCTCTGTCTCTCCTTTCCCCTCTTCCTTCTCTTTCTCCCACTCTCTCTGTCTGTCTGTCTGTCTCACGCTCTCGTCTCGCTCTTGTACTTTCTTTCTTTACCTGCATTGAAGGCCGGATACATGAGACAGCCAAGTTGTATGTATTGTGCATTTTCCTTTATATGAGACAAGTTTTGTTTGTTTTCTGCCCATGTCTGTACACTTCCCATCTCCACCCCCACCCCTGACACCCAGCCTTCTTTCCCTCTTCCTGGTACAATATATTAATTTATCAAATGCTACTGTCATCTAAGAAAAATATGAAAAGAAGTTTATATATATGAGAAAAAAAAACAGCAGTAGCTCCATAACCACATGTAAGAGAAGATAAATTTACAGAAAGCAGCTCATTGAATGATTCAGAAGATTCTTGTTTTTTCTTGGATTATCTTTTAGTTTATTTCTTGATCTTCTTTCCATCAATACATAAATAGCGCATACTCTCTTACCTTGCGCATACTCTCTTACCTTGCAGCCACTACCACGATTTTGATGTCTCTGTCTCTCTTTTTTTTTTTTTTCTTTTTTTGTTTTGTTATGTTGAGGGGATGATGGTGGTATTTTTTTAATAGTCCCGTCCCTTCCACCCTCTGAGTTTGAGCTCCACCTCCTCCTCCTCATTTTGCCTATTATCTGGACAGAGGCAGTGGGATTGGAATTGACATTAAGGTCGGTCACTGGGCAGGCCAGTCTTTATAATCATGTTAAACTGTGTGGATTTTGTTTGTTTGATTTGTGAAAAAGCTTAAGTAACTGTCATAGAAAATAAAAGCCAAATAAGTTACTTAATAAACCTGAAAACCCAAATTTTGCTTAAACAGTTCTTAGGTTAGAATGAGTCAATATAAGATGAGTCAAACAAGGCAAATTTTGCAGTTTTCTTACAAAAAGAAAAGAAGATCTTCATAATTAAGTATGGCTATTGAGGAAATATTTAACATGAATATGTCCAGTTAAAGCAGCATTAATATAGAGTTTGTATTTCAATTACAGCGTTATTGTTTTCTTTAAATATGTTTTCAGAATGGGCACTCTAGCGATCCAGCATGACAGGGTCAACATACTCCCGTGCAAAACGCCGCTGTCAGGACTCTGACTTCACACCCAGTGGTCAAAAGGTGGACAACTCTGGGACCACTTTAGAGAAGCTGTTCGAGTTATACCGCCAAGCAGAGCTGTGCGATGTGCAGCTGCAAGTGGGATCTTGTCTGTTCCATGCTCATAAGCTTATTCTGAGCATGAGCAGTGATGTCTTTAAAACGATGCTCACTGATGCCAAATGGCCAGATGCTCGCAAGGCTTGCATCATGCTCAGTGAGGAGCCAGAGTGTGTGGAGGTGAGTTAGACTGCTTAGAAGAAAGCGTTTTAATTTCTTAATTTGACGCCAGAAAGAGGGAGAGGGAATGGTCAGGAGGAGGCAAGGAATGGTGGTGGAGACGGAGGAGGAGTGATGGGTTTACAGAGAAAAGGTCATCTTAGATAGAAATTTATGTCCCTCTCTGTGTTGAAGACTAACTAGTCTTATAAATCAAACTGGAATGACTGCAAATGACCAGCAATTATTTTGATGATGCTCTTTTTTACTGTCATTATGATGATTGCAGGTGTTTGGAGAGTTTCTGCAGTACATGTATACAGGCAGCATCCACCTGACCAATGCCAGTGTTCTGCCGGTGCTGACGCTGGCTGATAAATACAACATTCACGACTTGGGCAGGGAGTGCAAGCACTACATGGCCTCACACTGCCACGCTGCCCTTCCTGACCTTAAGGTACTGGTTTTCAGCATCAGCATAGAAAATAATGAGGAGAGGTAGGCGTTCAGAGCTGGTACAGGTTGGGGTAAATGGCCTCTGTAATTATTGTTCTGCAGGGTGAAAGGTATTATTCATTAGTAATCATTGTTGTTCATTAAACTACACCACAGCTAGTTGGCTTAAGACACCCATTTTTCTTTCTCAAAACTTTTAATCTTTGTTTAACTGAATTAACCTCCATTTAAGACACCCTGCTTGTAAAACCTTGCTTTTGTCGAACAATTTTGCATGCTTGTTTGTTCGCTTTTTTTATATTGAATTGATATCCCTTTAAAGACTTCCTCCTTCATAGACCGAAAATGTTTAAGAATTTGAGGCAACAAAGACAAACATTCAGTGGTTTTCCTGTTTAATTATAGCAATAGATGCAAGTGTTGAGAGAACAGTTGTGAATTGTTCAGTAGGACAGCACAAAAAAAAAGGAAAAAAAAAAGGATAAATGCAAAAATGCAAAAAATCTTTCTGTCCCAAAACTAGGTGGTGTCCTGGCTGCAGTATGCTATGCTGTGCAATGACAAGTCACTGGAGTTGACAGTTCGTCACTACATGGAGTTGAATTTCAACCACGTGATGCAGAGCGAAGACTTCCTCACCATGCGTCTGGATGTTCTGGAAGAGCTGCTCAACTGCCCACGCCTTGTCATCAACAGTGAATTTGCCCTGTTTACCTGTTTGAAGAATTGGTTTCTGCACAGCTTAGGTCAGTCTCTCTCTCTCTCTCTCTCTCTCTCTCTCTCTCTCTCTCTCCACTCTCTCTCTCCTCCCCTCTCTCTTGCTCTATCTCTCTTGCTCTCTCTCTCATTGTCTGTCTCTTAGACTCTGTTTATCTCTTTTACAACCATTTAAACCAGGCAGATGACAAATTTCTCTAAGCTGGCCCATCTTAAAATATTGACATTTGTGTTTTGGAACCCCAAGGAAGAGACCATATTACCATATGATTGGATCTTTCTATTGGATGCAGTGATCATTATTTCCAGAAAATTAAGGGTCAGACTTTGGGAAACTTCATTTCCAAATTTTCAAGTGGTCACAAACATATTTAGGGAGTCGCATCTTATAACTGCTAGAAAATGTACTGAATGTACTGAGAACAACACACACTTACAGGCACATACACACACACACACACACACACACACACACACACACACACACACACACACACACAATCACGCTTTGACTGGCTCACACACAGAGAATACACAGAGAATGAGATAGAGATGGAGAAGAGGTGCTAATAACAAAATAATAAAACACTTCAGATTATGTTAAACATCATTTACTCAGATTTGTGTTTGAATGTTAGTAAAACAACTAAAGTGAATAAATCTAAACACCTACATATCAGGGTTTTACCGTGAAACTTAATGTTAGGGTGTCCTCTTCGATTATTGTCACAGGAATTCCACTATGTGAGCCGTTTCCAGTGTTAAAATATTTTATTGCTTAACCATCTTCCAGTCACCATGCAATGATCATCGGAAGCCTGATGACAGCCAGGAGGCGAGTGGTGAATATTTGTGGAACCTTTGATGAAACTATGTATGTCAGACACTCTTGCACTTTGCGTAACATTCTTGCATAAATAACGGAGATATTTTAATTATCCATACCAATTGTGTTGCATAGATTACAAAACTTTTGTTCCAATGGCTGGATTATCACCTTCAAGCCACAGCTGAACTGTCGATTTTGATTCTGAGATGTCCAGTTTCATATGGTTTTCCATGCTTTTCACGCTAGGCTGAATCACATGATATTGTGGTCCAGTCAAAGACTGTAGTATAGTCCATTTTGACGACTGCAGGTGGTTTTCAGTAGAGAAGAGTTCTTAAGGGGAAGTTGTAAATCAGTTCAGAATGTTCTAAAACGTTGAGGAAAGTTGTCTTCATTGACCTTGATTGTAGTTGATTGGAAGAAAGTGCTTTTACGTGATGCATTGCTTGAAGTTGTAATGCATACAGGAGAATATCATTGCGTCACGGTAAATTTATGTAAGTTGTAGTGATGCAGTGGCCTGAATTCCAGTGCATTAGATGGGCATTTTATGTGTCAGATGCACATTTGTGCATAAGAATGATCACCGGGATAGATGTCTCGCATATAAATTGAGATTTGAGTTTAGAAACTAAAAACTGGAAAACCACGTATTGTCAAAAGTCAGAATAAATTGGTTTATCATGAAGAAAATTAGCGAAAAGGCAGAAGAAAATTAATCTACAGACTTGGCTGTAAATTTTAAAGTATTTCAAGTTCTACAGAATTTTCAAAAGAAGCTTGTTCATGCTCATATAAACAATATCTGACTATACTGAATAATTTGATTAAAATTTTCAAAGTTAGGAAAAAATCATTTGTGTGAGCTGATGAGATACTGTCAGTCTGATACACTACACAAGGTTAACGTGAAGTCAAAACACTTTCTGACACAAATTTATTAGTTAAGTGGTAGAACAGGTTATCTTCAATGGTCATTCAATCACCTTTGCTAGGGAAAAAATGTACAGAAATCTGAAGAAAATTTGGGCTCTCGGGTGGATGTTGACTGTACAGGAAATGGTCAAAATCTGCCTCCCTAGATGAGAGAATTCCTGGTTCCTTAATAAGGTGTCAAAATAGTACAGATCGAGATCATGTAGTTCATCTTGTGGTGCAATAACGAAGGATATTAAGAGTTCAGTTCATCTTCTTTGAATGTTGGGAGTCGTATGGAAAATCAAATGGAAGCACCTGAGAGCAGACTCCTGAAAGATCCTGAGATCTTCCCTCAGATGTGTTTGTAAAAGCATTCAGTGTATTTCAGAAGTGAGGTGTATTTCTTCTTCTTCTTCTTCTGCGTTCGATTGAAGCTGGATGCGTCAGACTTGTAACCCGGCGGCCATGATGAAGCCCGCGGTCTTCTCCAGGTCAGAACAGGCTCCCCAAAGCTGCGCCTGTAACTCCGCTCCCCCGGCTAGGTTTTGTCCTTCCCCCGACCGTCAGGTTAACAGAGGCACCGGTCGCTTGGGTGGGCCCCTTTGAGGCTAAGGGCCCGGCTCCGTCCCTCCCCGGTTGTCGCTGATAGGGACGACGCCATGACAACAAGGTAGTCTGACGCATGACCATAATCGTTGATGCGTGTGTGCCCTAATTTATCCCCAGCGCCATAGCTGACACACACTGTCTTCGGCAGGCTGGATGCTTTTGCCATTTAACCCATGGCTGGGGTAAGGCTTGGAGCAGTGTCAGGGCGTATCCACGCGCCGGTGGGCCTTCACTCAGTCCCTTCCATTTTGGTGGGGGCCTTACTCCTCCATCTGGACTGGTCTGGCCTGCGGCTTTCCTTGATTGGAGAGGCCGGGATCTAGTTTTGATATAGCGCCAGTATTCCGCTCCCGTGCCGCGTTAGTGAAAACAACCTGCCCCATGTCCCCCTGAGGAAACACCCACATTAACGTGGCGAGAAGGTGCGACTACGGTGTTCACCCTTTCTTAATGGAAGAAAGGGATCTTCGCAGGTCGAGGTGTATTTCATCTTGTATGACCAATGCACAATTGAAAGATGTGTTTGCTTATTTTGTTTGACAGTCTATTGTGTGTTTGTTTGTTAATGTTGACATTTTTACTTGACCATAGTCCATAGTCTTTTGTTTTTTCTTTTTCTATTAGTCCATAGTCTCTTGTTTTTTACTTTTCTATTTCTTTTCTTTTCTATTTTTTTTTCTTTAGTTGATTTACAACCCTGATATGGCCTGCATGATTAGCTGGGTTATAAGCAACATGAATATATTAGATAGAAATTTTATCCTTGCAAGACCGTCAAAACGGTCTGTCTTGTTCTGTCAGTGGAGTTTTCCAGCTGAGATTCCAGTGTGTGTGTTACAGTGTTGACACTGCTGTTCCAGCTTTTATGAAAATCTCATCATGTCTCTCTGGGACTCCACAGCTGTTCAGTGTGTTCAAGATGGGAATTCAAAACTTGTGCTTTCAGGAATGCTGGGTGTCCACTTTTTTTCCCTTCAGAATTCTGCTGGAAAAAGTTCCATAGCCCGAAAGAAAAAGCAAAAATGAATTAAGAAATTATCAAGTTTTCAAATGCTTATCCCAGAAATTGTTGTCAGTCAGATTAAATAATATGGATGAAACTACAGGTCTGAAAATGCCAGAAACCAGAATTCGACCTCGCTGTTTGTCGGGAGATCCTGAAATCAGGAAATGTCTGGGTTGATTTTTTTTCCCGAACATTTTGGTAAGACTGCATTCTGATTACTCTGTCCGATCCAGGTTTTTCTTTTCCAAACTGATCATTCCTTTGTCATTTTGCTGAGAGAATGTGCAAATACTGCTTTGGCAGTAGTCACGATACCGTTCGTTCAGCCTAAAGAAGTTACATCTGTGATCGAATGCCAGTGTTCAGATCAAGGTTTGTTTTTACATATTACTTTCAAACCTGATTCATCAGCATACTTTGACATAGACTCATGCACTCTCACTGATCTTTTCAGTGTTTCTGGGGCATGTTGTCAAAAATTTGGCACAGCCTGACATCATTTTGTGTGTGGAAGTTAACAAGAGTTGTTGCTTTTCTGTCAGATTTCGTCTCCTACGGTTGGAATCCGCAAGTGCAAGTACCACTCAAGAATCTCATCTCTTGATTCTTCTTGTTGTTTTTTAAGTTCGTTGTATTCGTCATATTTTTGCCAATCATGGGAACAAAATTTGACAAAATTGTGAGGGCAATCAGGTCTGTATTTATGCGCTCGCCAAAAAGAAAAAAGAGAAAAAAACTAACATAATCCTAACTAATTACAAATACAAGTACATTCATTGCACTTAAATCTTGTCAGTTAATGCAAGCGTAAAAGCCACTTTAGATGGGCAATTTGTGATTCCTGGTTCTTGATTGTGTGACAAATCACCATTTGGTTAATAGTATCTAGCCGAGAGCGGCTTGTACGGTACAATTCCCTGCTGCCGCGCACTCGCGCATGGCACTCAGTCCCTGCTGACGCGCATATTTCGCCGCTTTTTAATTTATTTTTACGGTAGCTAGAAAACAACTGACAGTGTTGTGTTGGGTGTCATAGGAAAGAACAAACACTCAACTAATCGAACATAGTAATTTTGAATCATTTACTTTCATTGTGTAGACACGACTGTGCGTTGAAAACATGTCTGACAAGAAAAAAAAAATCTTTGTTTACATTCTATTCCGTTCTTTTGCAGCACCAAATCAGAAGATGAAGGGATGGCTGCATCTTCAAACAATTCACTTTCCTCTTTTCTTTCCTAGTTTTCTATCTCTCTATCACTCCCCTCATCACCAGATCCACTTTGTAATATGATTTCAAGCGCTTCATTGAGCCAGAAATCGCTACCACCCTTTCGTCTGACCGACATTTTTTCGCGCGCGCTTAGCGGCAAAGCCTGGAGACGTCAGTTCCTTTGTTTCAAAGCTGCTGGGGTCAGCCAAGGTCATGATAGAGCAGTGAAAGTAAGGTCTACAACTCGCTACGACATCCCCAAGACTAGTTACAGAGCTTATTTCCCTTGGATCATTTTATGAAAAGTGTAGGAATTTTTTTATGTTCCAGTCACCCGATAGAGGGTGACACGGCAGAATGTATTGTCTGTCCGTCACCAAGCTTGGGTGACGTGGCTCGAGGGAAAAAATCCCGTCACCTACTATTGGGTGACACGGGTGGAAAAGGTTAATTAGGTAGGCAAAATGAACAAATATTTTTTAATCTATGTTTTTAAACATTCTTTTATATGACAGATTTCATCTTGGTTTATCTCAGCAAAAGTCATGTCCGCTGGTCTTACAACTCTTGTTTTTTCACGCCTGATTTATGATAATCAGGAGATTGGTATTTCCTTTAAGCTTGTTACCCCAGTATATTATATATAAGATTTATTCAAACCTGTTTAATAACAAGTAAACAAAAATATGTACATTTCACATAACTATTTATTTTTTCTTCCACTAGAAATTAACTTGTGCCCAGAATTTAAGAATGTTCATTTTCCTTGTAAATTTATTGAAGTTTGTCTTGACTCTTCAAGAACTACACTTGTGGGGTTCAAGATTTAAATCCAAGTATCATAACTTCACAGATTAATTGTATGAGCCAAGTCACAAACGTGTCGCACCAGTTATCTCCACTCTTCCCACATGCCACTCCCACCCCTTTCCCCTGAGGTACATGGTTGCAGGCTGAACTTCCTGCTGGAATGAACATACTACACAAGTTTTCGGTTGAAGTGAAAGAGTCTAGTTTTCCATACAACACCAGATGCACAAATTCTGGTCACCACAATTCATTTTATGAGTTCAAACTGCAGGCTATCTTCATAAGTTTCAGAAGTGGTAAATACAAATTATAGTCAACAGAAATGATTGCTGCCTCTGGTTTCTTGAATTAAGTGAACTCCACTGCATTCAGGTCAGTAACATTAATGTCAGTTCTAATTGTGGTCTATGGACTGCATGGTGAAAAGTTGGTAAGGTGTCTCCAAATGCCCAGATTGTACTTATCTAAGGTGTAGAAACTCTTCAGCTTCAGGGGGCTTTGCCCCCTGACCCCGGACAAGGGGCTGTGCACTGTGACCCACCAGGGGGCCTCAGGCCCCCCCCCCCCCTCCCCGACCCTGGCCTTCCTGCTTTTCATTTTTTCCTGGTTTTACCCATGAAATAAGAAGCAGCAGAATAATTGTTAAAAACATTGAACAGAGTAATTCAGTAAGAACAGAGTAGAGAATCAAGTTTGCAATACAAAAAATGTGTTTTGAGCAGGTAGATTCTTCACTGGGTCACCCCAATTTCCTCAGACTTTAGGGGGTTATTTGTTTTGTTGCGGAAGCGAGTTGTTCTGTATTGTTTTCTATAAAAAAAAAATTTCTAAGGCAACTGGCATTTCTGAATTTCATCTGTCAAAACTGTTTTTTCCCATATTCTCTGTGTTTGTCTTGCAAAATGTTTGGCTAGCGAGTGTACACAGAGAGCGCTTTTTTCCTTGTTTCAGGATCTTCAACTGTAGGTGAGCTGGTTGGGACCAGAGATAGGGTGAGTGACCCATGTTGCATGTCAGAGACTTCCATAAAAAGCAGACAAACCATTGAGAAAACTTTCCTGCACTTGATGTCACACGTCCGCCTGCCTGTCATGAAACACGCGCAGCTGTTGGCTGTGTATTCAGACCCCTTGGTTCTGCAGTACACAGACCTCTTTCCTCACAGACTGGAGGGGGCTTTGAGTGTCGGTGTGTGTCCACAGCACAAGGAGAGACACTGTACATGTGGCACTGGTGACAACATTGCAACCTCAGAAGAAAGTAGTATGCATTGTCAGAATTGGAGGTTTAACATCAGCGCAAATCCTGGTCCCTCATACAGCAGAACTGTGTGTCGACAGAGGAGTGTTTCCAGTATGGTTCATCTGAGGCACGAGGATTTGTCAGAAAGGCCTTCCACGGTGGATGGACTACATAGTGCTGTACACGTAGTAGGTTTGGCCAATAAGTTGGGTAAAAAGCAGCCAGTATCATCAAGTGCTCAGAAAGGTGAAGGCTCGCATCAGACGGGTAGTGTTTCTGATGTAGTTGTAGCCAGTGTGATGTGTTGTCCTTTTTCTGGCAGGGAAAATTCAGTACACTGCACCCCAAGGAACTACACCTGTGATGATTGGAGCACCTTTTTGACCATTGAAGAGTTTGCTTCATTTCCGTGTTATGGGTCACAGGCTTATTTCTTCTCCACACCTGCATCGGCTGTTCTGTCATCTTCCTCCTCAAACAAATTGGAAAGTCACGAAGACATGGAGGACAGTTCCCTGCTTGAGTGGCAAGCTGAACTCTACCCACGAGGTGTCCGGTTTCCCCAAGCCAAAATGATTGGTATCCCTGATAACTATGACATTGATGAAAGTTGTAGGGATGTTGTTCGGCTGGCCATAAACTCGAAAACACACCATCACAAACCATGTCGTGTGGAGGTGATTGTGCTGGCCGTGGCATGTGGTCTGGCAGATGGGACGGAGTACGTGGAAACTCTGACTCAGCGGAGCTGTATTTTTGATGAAGAACACACTGTGCACAACATTGACAACATTGTGCCTTTCTGGGAACTGAACTGCCTGGGGTCAAGGTATTTGACTGACAGTGTCTTGTTTCCAGGTAAAAAGGACTCTTGTTTCAAACTTGTGGTCATCATCAAACCCACAGTTGGTACAAAATCAGTGTTTGGTGTAAACAAATGAACATGCACAGTGTGTTGAATTGGTTTATTGAACAGATGAAGGCATGAAAGAGAAAAATGTGTCCACTGCTTGGTAGGTAGTAATGAGCAGATGAGGGCCTTCATGGACAGGTGAATTTTAAAATCACAGCAACTTGATGGAAAAAAATTGTTGTTGGCTGTCCCAGCTGCATATTATGCATGTAAGCAGAAATTTATGCATGTTTTGTTCATTTGCAATCTAAACTCAGTGATTTGCTCAGTGTCAGTATTGCATGTTTAGATTTGATTGCCTTAACCTCCATCCTGATGTTTGTCCAACTGCAGTACAGCTTAACCGTTGTTGTGTGTTGTAAATATTGAATTATTCAGTCATGATTTTCATACCACAAAATTCAGTGACCTTGTTAGCATTGCATAGACCTGTATTGTTACCAAAAATAATTTATTTTTGTCTGTAAACATAGGAGTAAACAAAAAAATAAAACACCTAGTTGGTCGTGGGTCAGAGCAAGAGCTGTCAAGGTCTCAGAAATGCAAAGTGTGGCATTTTGACATTTTAAGCATAGCATTCCAAACTTAAGCATAACATTTCTCTGCGATGTGACGTCAGATTTAAAAGCACCTACAGGCATACTACGTTTCACACATGACATGATGGCAGACTAGCTAGTTACTGGATGGGTTTGACTGTACTAACAAAAAAATTTAGAAAAAGCAGTCGATGAGGCGGCAAAATTGCAATCATCTTAACCAATTGGTATGTGTTTTTTTTTAAATGAAGTAAGTAAACAGTGTAAAGACCCATGTTGTCTGAGTTCCATTTAAGCTGCCTGCAAGATCAAGAAGTGCTTTTAAAGTTGTTTGTTTTTTGTTTTTTTTTTTGGGGGGGGGGGGGAGGGGTTGGCATAGTATTTCATTACAAAGTGTCACAACGTAGCATTGTCAATGTGTAGCATTGTCAGTTAATAAAATGGCACTTTGCTTTGCCAAAAGTGTGGTACTTGACATCTTTGGCCTGAGCAGACCCGTCCTCTCAAAGAAACAGTACCAAGACTGCAGTACATTGTGGGTCTGGCCAGACTCATGCATTCAAAAGATGCAGACCCAGAACTTTTTTTAAGTTGCCCATTTCCTCCAGTGTGCTGGTTGGCTTCACTTTAACAAGCCTGAGAGTGCTGTGCATGCCCATGCAGCTGTGCTTTCAGGTACCATATGTGCACACAGTCAGGCAGTCCTTATCACATGCTCCCTCTCAAAATTACAGTTGTGCACTCACAATTTTGAGGTGCAAAACTCTGAAGCATTCTCTTTCAGCTCTTACTCATAAATATGAGTACATGCATACACACATGAATGAGCACGCACACACGCCTAGACCTACGGATGTATACACGCACTAACACAAGGCAGCGTACATATACATGCATGCATACTAGTTTGTACTAACACATTCACTCATACAGTGATATGCACACCAACATCTCCAACAACAACAATGCACATGTGCACACACACTCTCATGCATATGACATTATTTAAGAGAGTTCATATTACACAAAATCAGTGATGCACATCACATTTATCTTGAAATATGGCGCATGAGTGGCATATGTATCTAGCTAAATGTGTGCAGGAGCACACATATACTTTTGCAGATGGGCTAATTACGTGGTCAGCCACATGGAAACAATCAAGTTTGTCATCTTCATTGTCATTTCGTGTGCCGGTAAGCCTATCAGTACATGATCTGAACACACCCATACTGCTAAAAAAATGAAACCTTGAGACCCATATGTCATGGGTCTGGCCATGCTCATGCATTCTAATGATGCAGAATCTGAATATAAGCAGCCTTTTTCCAAGTTTCCTCAGTAAATTACATGTATGTGCTAACACTTCTGAGGTGCATTGTAAGCACACTTTGGATACTCAATCTCTTTTCCTTACACATATGCATGAATGCATACACACATGAACGTGTAAGCACATGAACACACATGCATAGATGCACGCTAGCACACACAAAGTAACACACACACATACACATGCTTGAACACTCATTTGCACATACACGCACACACTGCATCTGTATGAGCACATTTACATCATATTGGATGACATACAGTTCGCGACACACATCACAGTTGGTTTGAGTACCACGGCATGTGAGCGGCATGATGCTCAAACAGTGGCAAATCTATGTGTGGGTGAATGTGTACCAGTGTGTGCAGATGACCACTCGTAAAGAAACAAAAAAGCAAGCTTAGTAGCTTGATACGTTACAGCTTGATACAGCTTAATACATTCATCATTTGCTATCTTGGTGTCGTTTCATATATATATATATATACACTAATTAGCCAACATAAACACAACAAATGCAAAAAGAAAATTATTCTATTCCGTGTTTTAGAATGAGGTAAGTTTCAGTAGCTTTGTAAACAACCTCAACAACACCAAAGTCAGGTTGTTTCAGTAAATAGTACCGGTCAGGTCAGACCACCATATCCTGCAAGGTTTTCTTCTCTAAGAAAAAGCATGGGTCCCTGGAGTCCCAGAAGTGCAGCAAGCCTTTGATCTTTTAGGAAATGTATGGTCCCTGGAGGGTGACCCTTAATATTCGAAAAGGCTTGAATTCTTCAGAAAAAGCAAGGGTCCCTAGAGGTCCATGACATTTGGAAAGGTGAACGTTCTTTAAAAAAAAAAGAAAGAAAACCTTGGGTCCTAGGATGACTGTGAAGAATGGCAAGGCTTTTGCTGTTTTAAGAAAATGCATGGGTGTCTGAAGACCTACAGTGTTTCGCGCGTGAAGTTTTAGGCAATGTACAGTGAAGGTCAAGCATCATCTGACTTGCGGAGTGATGCAGCAGATTGTTTTTCTAGCAAGGTTTTGAAAATATATACCACTGCATGTTGGTGCACATCACAGATAATATTGTAGCAGTGACTGTGAGAGTAAATGGTATTACTGAAACTAAAGCAACATGGTCAGGCTGCGAACTGTTGCTGTGCAACAAATGATCCCACCGAACAAAGAAGCAACAACTCCTCCCTAGTCATTTTCCCCACTTCCATTTCCATCTCCTTGTCCTCCTAATTTTCCTACGAAGTGTTGACTTTTCAAATTCCTCCATGTCCTCATACTCTTCCCACTAATGTGTTGACTACAGCATCCCTAGATCCTGCATGTCCTCCTGCTCTTCCCAGTATGTGTTGATGACAGATTTTCTGAATACCAACTCCTTGTTTCCAGTGTTCATGCTTCCCAGGTCATTCCCACTCTCTGGTCTCCCTCTGTCATGCCTGTAGGTCCACTCATACCCTTCTCTGCCCCTCCTTCCAGTACAACACTGATTAGCTGGACAGGGTGGCAGAAGACGGCGAGGAGAGTTCACCTTTCAGCTCTGTTGTTCACTGGCTACATCAAAACTGGCACAGGAGTCTTGCCAGCCAGCTTCTTGCCCACTTCCACTCAACACTGTAATTTCAGTGTGGGCATATTCTGTGTGCCCTCTCCCACCCATTGTGTCATATACACATTTATCTTGTCGAAAAGGCATATGGCTTCTTTTTTTTCAGTTTGATGAATGAACTGATCAAAACATCTTTTATTTTTCTTCACGGCATATATTTAAAGTTGATCCGGGGCATTTGCGATTGATATTCAGATAAGTTACAAGAATTTTAATATCATGTCAATGTAAATTGCATTATAAATAAATAAACACAATCTTTTTCAGAATGGCAGAGATTGTGGAAATGATTTTCTTTTAATGTGAGCATCATGCAATAATGTTACAGTAACACTCGGCGTTAGAAAGTATTGCTTAAATAAAAAGTCATTGCATTTCGTATATGATATGGTCATTCATTTGATTCCAGTTAGCTGCCTTGAGAGAGAGCGTATTTATTAGATGAATGTATCAGATAACGTGGCTTTCTTTGTGATTAATTTTCACAAGATGCTGCATTCTGTGACTTATGGCATGCATCAGATAGCACATGTGGTATGGGGTGCCGAGATTCATTTTGACCGTGTTTTTTTTTTAAATTGCCCTTTATAACACTGCTCTGTTTTATAATTAACTCATGGCTTTCTGATTGGTTCAAGTCAGAAGGAAAGAAAACGTATAGACAATTTTAGGAACAAGACTGAAAAATGGATTAGGGATGCGGTGTCCTTAGGGACATTGTCCTGTTTGGTAATGGTAAAAAAAGGTGTGACACAGCAATAGATTATGCATTATTTGTCCCTGTCACTTTGTTTTTATAGTGCCCTTTTTGTGCAGGTGTTGATAAATGAATTATGCATTACTGTCCATGTGTGTGAACAGTTTGTTTGTGAGACTGTTTACTGTTTGTGGCGATACTGCTTGATTCTGAATATGTTCAAGCATATTAGATGTTTTTGACATGTATGTAGAGGATGTATTCTGCCCATTCATATGTGAGTGTGTGCAAAGTTACGCAGAGGGGAATGTAAATGAGAGCATGGTTGAAAGGCCATATAACTTTTTTATTCTTGACATAATCATGGTGATGATTAATGGGAAGTATGAAGATTTGGCGTTCCATTTTGATCTGAGATTTTATGATCCTGCCATCAACCAAGTCAGAGAGATTACAGACAAGGGTAGTATTGGTCAGAAAATTAGAGTCACACACATAGAGACTGTTAAGTGGTAAAGCTTGACTGCATGGTCCCAATTTGGGCCCAGAACACAGCAACTCGAATGAGAGCTGGATGAAGCTGAAAATCCCACCTATGTTTTTTTTTTGTTCATATAAATTCATTTATTTTATTTTTGCATTTATCCTCTGTTCTAACCCAATGGCATTACCGTCATGCCACACATTCGCCCTGCCCTGACACAGATCCCAGCTTGCCTTCTGTAGCCCCTGCACTGGCAATCCACAGGGAGCAGTCAGTGACAGGTAGTCATGAAGCAACCCACCAGAGGAGACAGTGCACTGCTGCCAAGTCACTTCAGTGATGTCCAGTGTTGCCAGTTCTGATCATATGCAGGACATCAACTACTAGCTTTCTATTAGCTAAGCCCCAAGAGCAATTATTTAGCCAGAGCACCAGTGTCGTTTAGCATCCCCCCCCCCCCCCCCCTCCAGAGGGCACCATCACATCCATCCAACAGCAACCACAACTTGTCTCAACTAACCCACAAATGTGGAAACAAATCGGAATGGAGAGCAAGGCTGCTTTTTTCAGTATGTTTGATGAAGATGAGCATGATGAAGATACTGTGAAGTTCTATTCTGGTCCGAGACTACGTGACAGAGCTGTATCCAAGTGTCGACCAGACCCGAGAGATAAAAACACCTGCAGTATTGGTCAGGAAGTTTGAGCAACACTGTCAGAGATGCATCTGTTAAATGGATGAAACTCGGCTGTGTGGTTCCATTCTCTCCAATTGAGCCCACAGGTAACTCTTGGTAGGAGCCAGTCATAGGCCAAAAAATCCCACAAATATGTAAATGGCTCTGAAGGGAATCAAAACCATGACCTCCCAGCCAGGAAGCCATGATGCTAACCACTGCACCATGGCAGCTCCCCACCAATATACTATGCCTTTGATGGGATTGAAACACACAAAGTCCCAGTCTACAACCCATGATAGTTAATATTAGCCGCAGTTTCATGATGGTTGGCAACCAAACATTCAGTTCTTAGTGAACGTTACCTCAATGCATGTGCAGGAAGTTAAGATTTTAACAATTGTGTGTGTGTTTATGACTCGATTTTATGAGTCAGCTTCTTGCAACTTGGTTTTTGTTGTGAAGTCTTTACATTTTCTGTTGTTTGGGCATTCAGGAACATGCTTGCAAGTTGTTGTTTGGTCGTTCCCAGCAAATGTTAATAAACTGAATATATCAAGTACTCCTGTTTGTAAGGAGTAAGATATTAATGATGGTTGCCAGAATTAATAGGGGGGGGGGGGGGGGGGGGGGGGGGGCTGTAGGAAAGCAACCTAAAGGAAACTGCTTGCTTACCATAGGAACGATACAAAGCTCTCGAAATTGACAAATTTCATTGTGTATTTGTATGTTTACAATGCCCATTCATGGTTTCCAAATAGATTGGAGAAGAAAGTAGTGTCCTTGAGTAGACATGATTTTTGTTTTCATGCTGTCCAGTTTGTACACTGGGTTGCTGCGAATAGTTAAGTTTAGAAATGTTTGGATTGTTCTGCTTTACTATGAGAGGTTTAGGTGTTCTTCTCACTGCTGTGTAGAGATGTCTCTGGGCTCTTTCAATATGAGCATATCCCAATCTTCTGGTAATTATGGGCTAGTAATCTCCCCTTTCTCACTCTCTTTGACTTTGCTTTTTTAATCTTTCTGTACAATGATCTGATTTTTTTCTGTTTGTGTGTACTGTTATCTGTCATAGTTGAAGAAGGTAAAGTTTTAACCAGCTGCCTTCACTGATGTGATGGGCCGACTAGGTAGCGAGATAGCAAATACTGGAATTACCTTTTTTTATATTCTCTGTTTTGAGCAAAGGGTCTTTTTGTGTCACTTACACACTGTTGATTTCTTACTCTCATTTTCTTTTTATCTTTTATTTTTTATTTTATTTTATTTTTTTTTCGAAATGGGTACGATAATGATGATTGATAGAATGGCTGAAGCACTCGTTCATCTTTATCAGATTCTACATGGTTTTGGGTTTCAATATGGAAGCATTGCTGCATGCAGAAAAGTATGCGCTGCAAGTGTGTGCTATGCTACAAGACTATGATGCACAAGTTTTAGTCAGTGAGAGAAAAGAATCAGGAAGAGGGGCTTATAGATGGAAGTCAGCAGATGCTGGAGCTAAGCATTAAACCAAAATGCACCGTCAGGTCTAGCTTGAATGCCTAGATAACATGCCCAGCACCAGTTCAGTGGGCATGTGCATGCAGTGAGGCACGCATATGTTAACATGCTTACGAGGAAGTATGTCTGTGGTGACATCTATGTGGAATGACAGTTCAGATGATTTCATAAGCTTGATTGTCATGTCAAGTCACTTTCCAGAAAGCCCCTTGGGATATATATGTGGGGCTGTTTCAGCATAGACAGCTCCATTGCCATCTGGAAGTTCTGTACTAGTAACTTCCTCATTTCTACGACTCTTTTTCCTTCTTGCTTTCTTTCTTGTCACCTATTGTTTTTCTGCCTTTGTGGACCATTCTTTTAGTTTTCCACTTTTTTTTTTTTTTTTTTAATCCGATCACAATTTATAGCAGTACCAGCTTTATTATTGTAGTTGTAGATTTTGTAGTAGTAATCTAGCAAATAAATGAGAATTGTTCAGTGTTCAGAGTGGACACTACCTGGCCATTCTGCAATGTTCAGTTGTCCATGTTTTTAAAATGGGGTGGGGGGGGGGGGGGGGGGCAGTTACATGTTTTTAATTGATTTGTTAAGTGGGAAATAAGGGGAATGCCTTGTACTCTCAGTACAGCCTATGTTTATAGACCTTGAAGTGTCAATAGTTCAGCTACCATGTCACAAATAGCTTTGGGTGTTTATTTTTCAGGATAGACATTTTTAGTCGTTTTTTTCAGGCTATATATATTTTTTTTAATGATCTGCATTGATACATTCAGGATGTCACATTTTTTTTCCTGTGCAAGTTCAACTGCCCTGAAAAGGCTTGTGTGTGGTCAGACAGGCTTTAATGATAAAATCTTGAAACTTCTAAGAAATGATTGAATGTGAGAACAAAAAATATAGAACTGATGCAAGGCCAAAGGAAGAACAGTTAGATTTGATTTATGTTTGGAAAAAGGAAGTATTTTGAGGCATGCAAAATGTACATCGTATGCTCAGGTGCTGTGTTCATTTTATCCTGTGCTCAAATGCAGTTTTCACTTGATCTTGATTTTTGTTGTTTGTTTTGTTTTTTAATATTTTTGTTGTTTGTTCATGCTTTATGAATGCTTCTATTTAAGTGATTTTGCGTGCACTCGCGCACGCACGTGCGCGCGTGTGTGTGTGTGTGTGGTGATATTGTTTGTTCTCTTTTGCTGAACTCACAACTGCATCATCATCTTGATACAAAACTGTAACAAGATACCAAGTTCTTACTGTGCCATCTTCAAGTATATCTGTGGTTTGACTTCTGTTGTGTCATATTACAAAGGTATGTGTTCTAAATATCCGGAGTGATGGTACTTTGTTTTAATTTTAAAAGTAGAGGAGACATAATTGACAGATTTTGTTTGTTTTGTTTTTAATGCAATCTGGTTCTTAGATTTGCTTTTTATATCATAGAAATATTTGTATAATTTAACTGCATGGAGGTTCCTGTATTTTTGTGACATCTTATTATCCATTAAAAAATTCAAAGCCTCTATGAGTATCGGTCAATATGTATATTTAAGTCGCTCGGTCATATTCATTTTATGAGGATAATATGGGCAATTCTAGAGCCAGGTCTCGAAAGGAGCGGGTACACATAAAGGCCTCGACAACTGTCAGTTCCTGTTTATTTCAAACCCCCCATGTCCTCAAAGAATGTCTGGATAGCACTAGTAGTTCAAATTAAACATCAGAAAACAGTTTGGTTTCACTCTGAACGTAGAATTAGAAATGATAAAAACAAGAACGGAATATGTACGTATACATGTGCACTGACAACTGTATAGTTCAGTTAGCATGGCATGAATTTCTCGGTGATTAATTTGAATTTCTTTATAAGTGAATTTGTACTGTGAATTTGAAGGTAGTGATTTGAAAATAGAGAATGTTTGCATGACCCTTCTGTTTTATTCTGAATTTGTGCTCATTGATGCAACCAAATAAAGGTGCTGAATCAACAAGTGTGTGATGTATGCGTGGCTGTGTTGGAATGTGTGTTTGCATATTATAAGTGAAAGCCTGAGTGGGTGCATGTAAAGTATGATAGGTAGTTTCTTTACTCTGAGGTCAAAACGGACAACACACAGAAAGATTTTATTTGGCCCTTTATGATTTGTGTTTTTTCCTTTTGCCTTTTTCTTGGGGGGAGAGGAAATTGTGATTTTTTTTTTTTTTTTTTTTTTTTTTTTTTTTTGCTGAAGTGCAGATCAACAAACCATATCAAATACTGTGGTCAAAAACGAAAACTCGGACACAAACGGGGACAATTTTTTTTTTTTTTTTTTTTGTAATGAAGATGGTAAACAAAAAGTAAATCCTCCCAACTGCAGTAAAATTTCATGTCATTTGCCTCTGCAAATGAAAAGTGCTGGCTCTATACAAGTCATCTTACAGCCATTTTACAATCGGGCATGAAAATTTTCCAGTTCCAGTAAAAAATCCCCTAACACTGACACTTCGCTTCACTAAACTGGGGATGATTAGAGGTTCTTTTCTGAAGAAACCAACAAAACGCCAGTAGGGAAGCCTAAAACACTGTTCCCAACGTTTGATTTATTCATTGCAGAGTACACACACCCACACATGTAGACATGCCTCGAAATCATAAACTGTAAAAGGAATTTAAAGTAACTCTGCCCATTAACATGGACAAATTACTTAACTTGGACAAACAAATTGCAAGACAAAATGCAATGCATTTCGACCTCGTAGGTCTTCTTCAGGCAAGATAATCAACATTCAAGACAATAAGAACGAGCAATCATGTATCTTCTGAAATTTGGCGCAAAGTGGGCGTTGAATGAAATAATAAATTTTGCAGAATGATAAAAAAAAAAAAAAAAAATTTGCAATCTTTTGTGCACACAGGAGATGCAACTGTCCAGACATGCTTTGAACAACCCCAGAAGAATAGGCAAGTGGGCCAATTTAACATCATACTAACACCAACTGAAAGACACCACTTTGAGACTGTTGTGGATATTCCGATTTTTATGTAGAATAACCCTTTTTTTTTTTTATATCACAACCTTCTGAATGTTGGGTTGACGTTCTAACCTACCAAGCCCTTGTGCCCCAAACTCTAGATTCAGCTGGCATGCCCTTGTGCCTCCAACTGTTCTACAGGGTTTTGAATGTTCGGAGTTTTCAGCAATCCTGGAGCTTACTGGCCCCTTGTTCAAAATCCCATTTGATAACTTCCCTTTGAAATGGAGCTGCTTTTATGACTAGATTACTTTATTAAAGTATGTTGGAATCCTGGCATTTGCAGAACACTTGAGGCATTTTCAGTTCACTTTCCTGTCGAAGGAAAGAAAACGGAATGCAGAGAAAATGTGTTTGAGAGGGAGCAAGTGTCATACTTTACATGCCACTATGTTTCAGTTTTGCAATAAGTGGATACAGAATATAACTGTACTACTGTCAATTCATATTGTTTCATTACAACTCCCCAGAGGCATTTCCATGCTTTTACTTATTTACAAAGACCACTTACATATAAAGACCCAGTCCTAGCATGTAGGAATATCCAGGTATTTTCAGTGGTGGCAGTTGAGAGTGAGATACAACTGCATGTGTGCAACTCCTTTCCGTTTTTGACAGAAATCTGTCTTTTGGGGAATACCCAGAGAAGTTCCATCTTAATAAAACAAACAGAGAAGATAGAGACAAAGAAAGACGGATAAAAAAAAAAAAGAAAGTGCAAAAAAATGTTTGGTTTTCCTATCCAGAAAAGGAACTTCTCTCTGTCCACCTGTAAGAACCCTGTGGGGCAAAATACCATTTTTGATGCTAAACATAACATGCTATTTGTTTTTCTCAGTCAGATGATTAACAGAAAGAAACTGCCCCTGAACCCCAACAAGGGCTTTTCAGGTTCATGGAACCCAACTTAAGGTTTTTCTTTAATATTTTCAGCAATTGCACCTGAGATCAGGATCTTACCCTCTCATAAAACCACCAACACGACATACAAAAATTAATGTTACTGGTATGCAAAATTATCAATACAGCATGTATGAGGCTGCCAAGGAGAATGAGTGGCATGTTTCTCTTTCCTCTCAAAATTCACTCCAGTTTCAACTCTCTTTGAAACAGACTGAGCTTGCTCCAAGTAACATTGCCAATCAGCAAGGAAGGAGCCATGACTTTCTGATCTGTTGGTAGGGAGAAAAGATGTTTGTCTCTCATTAGTTTACATGCTTGTGGTTTTGGCTTTTCTTTTTAGGTTGAACCCATAAAAATCCACCAATTGTTTTGAAGGCAATATCAGCAATGAGGATCATTCTGTTACTCTGTCAGCAATCTGGTCTTATCTGTGATTTTGAATAAACACAGAAAAGAATCCCAATGTGACTGTTAAACTGTGCTTGGACAGAAAAGAAACTGAATGTGATTGTTATTCTCAGACTGTGGTTGAATCATCTGCAATTTATACATAGAACAATTTGAACTCAAGGTTTTGCATGAACTCTTATTGTAATCATTGCTCAAGTTGTTCTGATAATGGTTGGATTCCTCTCAAGTGACAGGCAAAAAATTTGAGCAGCTCTCTCAAATAAGCATCTAGGGTGAATCCCACTCTTTTGAGCCCATAAGCCTGGCCAGACCCATGCAGTCCATGCCCCTAGAGAGCAAGACCTGTGCAGTCTCTACTCCTAGTCCTACTCCTAGCCAGACCTGTGCAGTCTCCACTCCTAGTCCTGGCCAAACCTGTGCTGTCAATACTCTTTATCTAGATCTGGGCAGTCCATACTCTTTGTCCTAACCAGACCTGTGCAGTCTCTACTCCTAGTCCTGACCAAACCTGTGCAGTCAATGCTCTTATCTAGATATGGGTAGTCCATACTCTTAATCCTAGACAGGCCTGTGCAGTCCTTTCTGAGACCAAGACAGAGCTGTGCTGCGGTCCATACGCCTAGACAGACCTGTACAATCCATTCCTAGTCCTGCACAGACCTGTGCAATCCATATTCCTGGTCCCAGACAGAACAGTGCAGACTACACTCCTTGACAGGCCAGTGCAGACCAAACTTGACAGACCAGTGCAGACCAAACTCTTGGACAGACCAGTGCAGATCAAACTCCTAAATAGACCAGTGCAGACTATACTTGACAAACCAGTGCAGACCAAACTTGACAGACCAGTGCAGACCAAACTCCTCAATAGACCAGTGCAGACTACACTTGACAGGCCAAACTCCTTGACAGACCAGTGCAGACCATACTCCTTGACAGACCAAACTCCTTGACAGACCAGAGCAGACCATACTCCTCCACAGACCAGTGCAGACCATACTCCTTGACAGACCATACTCATTGACAGACCAGTGAAGACCATACCCATTGACGGACCAGTGCAATCAATACTCCTTGACAGATCAGTGCAGACTATACTCAGAGTCCTTAACAGACTGTACACATCGTTCTTGACAGACCAGTGCAGACTACACTCATAGTCCTTGACTGATCAGTGCAGACTATACTCATTTGTCATAGTCCTTGACGATCAGTGCAGACTATACTCATAGACCTTGACAGACTATACTCATACAGTCATAGTCCTTGACAGACCAGTGCAGACTATACTCTTAGTCCTTGACAGACCAGTGCAGACCATACTCACAGTCCTTGACAGACCAGAGCAGACTACACTCATAATCCTTGACAGTTCAGTGCAGACTATACTCATAGTCCTTGACAGATCAGTGCAGACTATACTCATAGTCCTTGACAGATCAGTGCAGACTATACACATAGTCTTTTATAGATCAGTGCAGACTATACTTACAGTCCTTGACAGACCGATGCAGACCATACTCGTAGTCCTTGACAGACTAGTGCAGACTATACTCTTAGTCCCTGACAAGACTAGTGCAGACCATACTCGCAGTCCTTGACAGACCGGTGCAGACCATACTCATAGTCCTTGACAGATGCGCAGACCATACTCCTTTACAGACCAGTGCAGAGCATACTCCTTGACAAACCAGCGCAGACCATACTCCTCGACAGACCTCCATGGTCCATATTCTTAACTAGACCTCCACAGTCAGTACTCCTCATCCTAGCTAGATCTAGACAGTCAATACTTACAACCAGACCTGTGCTGGCCATAGTCCATTCCCTAGCCAGATCAGTTCAGTTCATAGCTCTAGTCCCAACCAGACCTATGCAGTCAATACTCACAGCCAGATTTCTGCAGTCCATAGTCCTAGCCAGACCAGTGCAGTCAACACTCTTGGCCAGACCTGTCCAATCTAAACTCCTAGCACTACCCAGATATGATAATAATAATTCAAATTCTGCTGTGGAGGAAACCCAAGCCTTGGCTTATGGGAGGTCCTCTCCATACCACAAATGAAATGGTTAAGTAGTTTTAAGTATTCGAATGATTAAATTTAATGATTTATTTGAAAATCCATTCATGTTCCACTGAGGTCCACACATACAGCAGATAAACTGAGTTTATGATGGTTACAGACTGACTTTTGTTTCTCTGAGACTAGTGAGAGGAAACTAGTAGATGTACTCATAAGTAATTTAAAACACGAGTCCAATTTAAAAGTGCAATTGACAAATCATCCAAATCACAGATTTTTCCTCTTATTCTTTTTTCTGTTGCTAGCTTTCATCCTTGCTTTGAAGGCAGCCAGTCTTTGCATACGCATTGCTGTCTGTTTCTTATTCTTCCCTGCCTTCATGGGCAGCAGCCCCAAACTTCGCTGTTTCATGTTTTCACGTCGCTTCTTCTTTTTGTTCCAAGCTCCCTCAAAACGAGGCTCGCCTTCAGAGACAGATTTGGAGAAGTCATAGTTGATATCAATCAAGGAGATGCCTGGGTCTTTAGGAAGCATTGTCTGGGCTGGCTGACTCTCTCCCAGCACGCAACAGGTAGCAGTCAGGGCCTCTGATAGCGGTATCTCTTTCGAATGCTTGTTAAAAACATGATCTTTGTAGCTGTTGTAGTTGACATGGATGATCTGGCAAAATGGACAGATAAAGATCATCATTGCCTGTGATGTCTTTTTACCAACATACAAAGTCATATGCTGGGTCTCCTTGACATGGGACCACAGTTCCTTGTCCTGAAATGTGATCCCACAAACTCTGCACTTGCCTGTGTCCTTGACCAGGTCAAAGGTTGATGACTCAATGACATCTCGAAATGAGTACAGGCCATCTCGTTCGTGGTTCTGTGAGGTGTGCTGTAAACACCTCTGCAGGCTGGGGTAGACAGTGTGACACAGAGGACAAACTGCTACTTTCTCTTTGTAAATGTGCTGCGGTTCAGTCACCAGTGATACTGCAGACAAGTAAACTGGATGCAGTTCCCCAGTCCCCTCCATTGTCGCCAGGTATCTGCTGGCAGAGTAGTGACCATCTTGTTTGAGGTGTTGTTGGATCAATGCTTTCTCACAGCTAAAGAAATCACACAAATCACACTGGAACACCACTTCATACTGCTGGTCCTCAACCTCATCACTGAGGTTGTCCAACTTTTCAAGCTTACTACTCTCCTTATCAGCTTCACAGCCACTAGCCTTGGGAATTTTTGCTTTGGATGCACTAACATTTTTGGATGAATTTTTTTTTTCTTTCACAGATTTTTTGTGCTTCTTCCGATTGATGTCATCATTGTGACCATCACCAGAGGCCACTAGAGTATCACTGTCGCTGTGGGCAAGGGCCTCTCTACTCCTTTTCCCTAAGAGTTTCTTGAAGGTGAAGTTTGTAGTGCCATCAACAGAAGATGGGCTTGAAGACGAGGATTCCACTGTGATTACTTGAGTTTCTGAGCCTGTGGGACACTCTTCCTTCCCACCTGTCTGTCTGTTCTCCTCTGATTCATCTCTCACTTCTGCTCCGTCATTCTCCTCAGCACTCTGATCATCTGTCCTGGATTCAGGTGCTGCTGTGGGGTCATGGAGTACAACAGGTGCTGACCAGAGGTTAGGGAGGGTAGGGGGTAGCCAAACATGGTCAGAGTCAAAGGTCCTCAGGCGTTGCCCGTTAGGAAGGATTCCAAGCTTGTATTTGATGCCCTGCCAGGCCATGGAGTTTTCCCTCTGCAAAGTGTGCAGCAGTGAGGCCCGAGCCACCACAATCTCATCACGGTTGTATGGCCCAAAATCCTCGTCCACATCATCAGCATATGGAGGAGGCACAAAATTCATCTGCAACATATCAATACTTCATGTCAATACTGTTTGACCATCCTCATCTCACATACATGTACATAATCCAAAGAGAGACAGCCATTCACTAAGAAATTCATGAGTATGCAGGCTTTAAGAAAAACACTTAAGGCTACAATTCCATGCTTCTTAAACCATTACTGACATGCACCTACACTTTTCTATTCAACTAACAGTACTACTGACCATGTTTGCTGAGCACATGCAACTGCAATAATGTTTCTTCCCATTCAGACCTAATGTTCATACACCAGTAATTGAAAGCTGGTGGGGAATCCCAAAGAAGGTGCACAAAGATGCAATAATTAAACTTAAAATTACACATTGAGGAAAACAGCCACAGGGAAAAGAAAACAAGCAAACAATTAATTCAGACTGCTGTGACAAATTGATTTTCACCACAGCAGGCCAGCATGAAATGCTGACATTCTTAATGGTAGACAATTCTCTTATCTTTTAACCAAGGAGTTACATGCTGTACTACTTAAAATTCTGAAACTTCAACAAAACTTTTTGCCAAGAGATATTCCACTTGGTTTGTAAAAGGGGGGGGGGGGGGGGGGGGGGGGGGGGGAGGCGTTGGGAATAACATGGCTGAGGAGGAGAGATATTCTAAGGATAATGTGCTGCTTGCCAATTTCCAGAAATCATGATCAATATTGCACCTGACAATTATGAATTAAACCTCCACATCCAGTGAAGCATTCGCTAAAACAACATTATTTCTTTTGGTTTTTATGTCAATTTTTCTTTGATACCACAATGAAAGGGGGAAAAAAACACTAACACCTTTTTTTCCATATGGCTACAAAAAGCATATCTGATTGACAGTAGGCAATCAAGATGTTGTGTGAGTGTGTGTGTCATGGTTGGGTGGATGGCAGTAAAAGGGTGTGTCCCAGACACATTGTTAAAAACTTTACCAGACATTGCTTTTGACTATATACTCCTGAGGGCAAGGTCGCCTATAATACATAATGTTTACATAGGCTTTATTATCAGTTTTTACAGTATTCATCCCTCCTGAGATGGTGAGGGTTGCACAAGACCCATACTGTTCAAAGTCTCTTGAGTTCATACCTTATTCGACAATGCTAGCTGTACTTGACCCCTAGTCAATATGCTGCCGCATTGAATTACTGTTTTTTACAGATGGGTCCTCCACAACTCACAATCATCAGAAGTGTTAGGTTAAATGATGCAACTGATTATTTTTCTATTTTCATGGACACAGATTCAAACTGGTTGACAAATAACTAATTGATCTTTTTTTTCAACTCATACTCAAAGAGTAAAATTTTAAATACTTAAAGAGAAACAATCACTTATTGTGTCTCTGGGTTGTGGACAATGTGGGAAACACAGTAAAGGTTACTACTTGTTAGGTGCACTGTCCACAAGTGTATCTGTTCCATAACAAAACTACCTTGATAAAACGGTCATCTAGGAAACTGCTGAAGGAGGGAGATAAAGGGGAAGACACAAAAAAATATGGTCTGACAATATTGCAGAATGGACCTGCTTGTAGGGAAAACACTTGCAGAAATCCAGGCCTTGGTGCTCAGTTAACACAGCTTTAAGGAACCTGATATCCAGTTCTTTTGTGTAGCACCCAAAATGGCTGTTCACAAAGTTAAGGAGAATCGGAAAGAAGGGATTTACAATTTGTATATATCTGAATTTTGTTGCTCAAATCTGCATGTAAATATCATTCATAAAACAACACTGGCTGATTTGAAATGAAATTCAAATGTTCAAGTTACAGACAGAGTAAATTATTCCCGCCCTCTTTGAATATATTTGAATACATGCACCCAAACACAGATACACATCTGGTAAGCAAACCAATATTTTTCAGTACCCTTTTCCTTTCAATGAGAAAGTTGGTCCCATCTAAAAGCATACTTAGTAGCTCAAACAAGGCAATCTTTGTTGTTGGGGGCTCAGAAAGGCGCACTAAAAAAAGTCACATATATGGCAGCGAAAACTGGCAAGCAAAAGCATAACTACAGCAAGTCTGTGTGACTCAGCCTGCAGGGATGGTAGTTGTCAATAAAAGATGGCACCTAAAGCTGATCAGAGCTCCGTACATCAGTATCACATGGCAGGTGCCTGTGTCGCGAGTCATGCACAGAAAATCTTTTCCAAATCTGTAATTCGAGAGCATCACTGAAAAAGCGGCCACTGGAGACTTACATTTTTTTTTCAAAATAAATTAAAAAAAAAAAAAAAAATGGAAAGAAAGAAGAGATATGGCTATGACTGACAAAGAAAAGAATATTTCAGGAACCATCGAAGAGAAATATCAAATAGCTGTTCTATGATAAAAAGAAAAACACCACTGCACTACTGGTGGCGTTCTGTAATTTCACTGCCGGTGAGCTTAAGTACTTTATTAAAAGTCTTTTTATGTAGAGAGGACACTACAAATACGGTGAGAAAATTAGATTTTTTTTTTTTTTAGCACACTTGCCCCCTAGACAACCTAAAATTAAGTGGGAATTTCTAGCCCTGAAAAGTACAAACATTTGTGTCTGTTGAAGAAATGCAAAAGTAAATCATATTCAGAAAGGTTTAAATACTTACTTCTCACCACTCTTTAATTCCATGAGTGCCCCAACAGGGATATTACTATTACTATATTAATGTTCAAAGCCATATTTGTGGAAAGGGATGTCCCTCTTTGCACCAGTCGGAAAGCTTGATGTATGAACTTGAATAATAAATGACCTAATTAATGACATATTACTGCCACAGAGAAGCCAAAGTTTGACTGGAATGCAAATACCCCCCATCCACCATTCTACCCGGTCATTCAGATCACTGGCCTTGCTAGCTGGTTTGTCATGAGGAATGCTAAACCTTGACTGATAATAGATGCAGCCTCAATGATCAAAAATAACTTTTCTTTGAGTATTTCTCACTTTGAAGTGGTAATGCCAGGTGGACACGATTTGCTGGGCATGAAAGAAATATATTTACCTCAGCTTCATGTGCAGAATACTGGTAAACTGTTTCGTGAATATCTCAAACAACTTAAATGGAAAATATACTTTACTTAAATATTCATCTTCCTAGTATTTTTGTTTAATTATCAACCTTTGAAGCTAAAATCACTGTGCAGTGAAGGACTTTAAAGAAGGAATATCAGCGAGGATAGTATCCAACTCCAAGCCTGCACAAGTTTCGTAGAACTGATAAGATTCATGTACTTTTTTTTTTCTGATTCACAGTTTAATAACAATTAACACAAGGAATTCACAAGACAAATTTTACATTCACCGCTGTAAGAGTTACACAGAATTTTTTTCTTGTTCTAACAGAGTTGCTGATCGCTGGAATG
This sequence comes from Conus canariensis, assembly GCA_033310375.1. Classification (NCBI taxonomy): domain Eukaryota; kingdom Metazoa; phylum Mollusca; class Gastropoda; order Neogastropoda; family Conidae; genus Conus; species Conus canariensis. Next base: position 35,142,580 of record CM065730.1, on the reverse strand, counting down.
AACTTCACACTAACATTTATAAATGCCAAATAAAATCACTTTCAGGAGTCTGGGACAATTTTTTTTAATTGTTGGTATGATTATAAGTACTAAAACATAAATGATTTATATCATCAATGTGAATAAACCCCCATTTAAAAGTCATCAAAGACAGGATGCTTCAAAGCCTAGGCTAATAGAAACAGTCCCAATCAATTACTGCAGCATGCCTTCATTATGAACAGCCTAACTGCTTCGTCACAGTGAGTGAGCTATTCTTAAAAGCTTTCCAGTCTGGGATGACTTCACTGGCATAATTTCTTTTGCTTCCTGCACACCCTTCCCCCTTCGTCTCCCCCCCCCTCCTCCTCCCCATGTTTCCAATCCACTCTCCATCCCTTCCCACTTCACACACTGTATTGTTGCCATCATGCAAACCAGATTACCAGTGTACACATGACCTGGAGGTGTATATTGCCAGGTTATTGATGGTTGGTGAGCAAAGATCTTGAAAGTAATCCCAAAAGTGGTGATATTTTTAAACTGGAGTTTGGCCTACACTGTCGTCAAGGTGGTCTCATTCAACAGCAGTATGACACTAACTGCATTCATGCCAACTGCAATCATACATTTCTTCCATCCTCCATGTGGTGCAGTGCTCACTATGTGGGCATGACTCAACACCAGGTTGATGCTGGCATCAATCATCAATGGTAGAGGTTAATTAGTATCACCCACTGTCACTGATGTCAGAGATCTAGATACCAAGTGGTTTCAAAGGCTACCCACCCAGTCCCCAAAGCCATTCACACGGTCTGGAAAACCGTTCATTTCCCCCACTTTCTCTGAATGTGGTGTGTGTGTGTGTGTGTGTGTGTGTGTGTGTGTGTGTGTGTGTGTATGACAGACAGAGAGAGAGAATGTGTGTGGGAGAGTATGTGTGTGGGGTGTGGGGGTTGGGGGGAGTGGGTAGGAGAGATGTGGGAATGGCATCCATAGGGAGTACATCCCCGAGAAAAGAACCGTTGGATTGGTGCTCGGTAACAGTAATCAATGCCTAGTGTTGGCACCATGTGTATATGATGCTGATCGATGCTCTACGTCTGAGAATGACTTCAGTGGTAATGATGATGATGAATCAGTATGTGTGATGGTGGTGGTGGTGATTCTCAGGCGGTTACAATTTTTTTTGTAAGAGATAGATCTTACAGTAACAGCGATGTGCTTGACCTAATGAAAAACAACAACAACAAAAAAGGAAATCAAGAAGAATTTACCTTAGTTATGTTGAGCAGTTTATGATATAAATGTAGTGAAACTTATACTAGCTTTTCGGTTTCAGCAAACACATTTTTCCTTTTCTTCAATGCGCATGTGCTGTGAATGCACGACTTCCGTAAACGTCATATTTTCGGTAGGTCCCAGTAAAAGGACAGATATGATAGAGCAATGAAGACAAGTGTGAAAATAGCGCACAAGACAACCAGAAACAAATATACTGACGAGGGTGGGGAATGGTCTCAGTCCTCAGACTTAAACATATAATTTAAGTTGTTAGCATTAAGCGTTTGAAATCAAGGACTGACTTGTGCGAAGAGGGGTCACTGACTTTGTTGACATGATAGCGTTGTTTTAATGAATCGGTCACACCTCAAATTTGCTCGTCCTCCTTCCTGAATGATGAAATCAAATCCCTGATATGATTGGTTACTCACTTTTCTTTGTTAATTTCTGAATGAGCGCTGTTAAGCTTATAAGCGGTTATTAATGTGTTACTTTAAGTATACTTCTATACGATGGGAATCCAATTCATAACATTTTAACATCGAGGTAAACAGCTGGGGGGAACTCACATGTACAGTTCAATGATAGGCCTACATCTGATATTACATTATCTTTATGGTATATGAAACGAACTCAAAGGTTAAATTGCATAGTCTCCCCGTGAGTTCTTGGAAAAAAACGATCCCAGGAGGCACACTGATCAGATCAGAGAGGGCATTAATAGCACCCCAGGAACACCACCGGCATCGGCAGTTGTCATATTGACATTGTAGGGATATAAGCCATGCCAGCTCTCCTGGGTAAGCTGGAAGCAAAGACAGAGGCCAGTGTCTGTTGGAAGCCAGCTGTTAACGCACAAGAGGTGGGAGAGGGTGCATGGTGGGCTCGTGTGGTCACATTCCGGACATACCGGAGGTTCTTGAGTTACGTTTGTTACGAACCAATGCGTGATTTGACTCCTACTTTACCTTCTGGGTTTAACCAAAGACTAGAGTGTCATACTAGTCCGACCCAATACAGTCCCACCTTAGTGAACTTTTTTGAGACAAACCCAGTAAGTGACAAAGACGAATATACTGGGTCGACCCAGTATATGTCAGATGACGAAATTCGTGAATACGTATTGAATTAGAAGGTGGGATGTGTGTGTGTGTATGTGTGTGTGTGTGTGTGTGTGTGTGTGTGTGTGTGTGTGTGTGTGTGTGTGTGTGTGTGATGTTATCATGTCGTGGTTTTTGCTATCACATTATAAAATTTCAAGTTCTGCATGCTCTAACCGAGTACTGAAAAGGGAAAGCGGCTTTTCGTAAAGTTTTAGCTGGATAATGCCAGTGCATTTCTGCGTGTGTGCAGGTGATATCAATAAATTTATGATCATATGTCATTATATTTGCAAGTTTGTGTCATTTCAAACAGAATTATAATGCAGTTAAAAACATGATTCGAAAACCGCCAAACTATCTACCCATCCCCTCACTCCCCACCTCTCCGCTTTCTTATCCGAGTCGCCCCAACTCCCATCTCCCTTTCCCCGCCCTCTCTCTCTCTCTCTCTCTCTCTCTCTCTCTCTCTCCCCACACACACACACACACACACACACACACACACACACATACACACGTGCGCGCACGCACGCACACACACACACACACACACATACACACACACACACACACATGCACGCACGCACGCACGCACACGCACGCACACACACAGACATGCTCTCATAAGCTCGCACACACACGTGTGCATGAGTGGTGTGCAATTGCGCTCAACACGTGTGTGTGTGTGTGTGTGTGTGTGTGTGTGTGTGTGTGTGTGTGTGTGTGTGTGTGTGCGCGCGCGCGCGCGCGCGCGCGCGCGCGTGTGTGTCCATTAAGTGGATGAAACTCGACTGTGAGGTCCTAGTCTTCCCAGTTGAGCTCGTAGCAAACTCAACTCTGAGTAGGAGCCGGTCGGGGCACAAAAATCTCACATGGCTTTGATGGGAATCAAACCCAAGACCTCCTAGCTGCTAACCACTTCGCCACGGCGGCTAGCATGTATGTGACTTTTTGTCAGTGATGAAGTGGTTAGTTTTGGGTCATTGAACTGAGACCTGAACCGATTTCACCATCATGAGAAACTGAATATACCTAGATGGGTTCAATGAGCTGGCTGAGTTGTCAATGATTATAGTAAACGATGCAGAGAAGTTCAGAAGACCATAGGCCTACTGCTCACATTCTCATGAGACTTTGCACTGTTGCCTAAGTAAAACAGCATCAGGTATAGCTAGGCAGTACAGTACATCCCGCCTCCTTAGTTTGCTTGGAACCGGCTCATGTGCATTTTCATTTGTATGAAATTAAAAACGTGAGGCAAAGATTCCAATACGGCACAATATGAGAAATTAACAGAACACCCCAGACTCTCCTATCTACATATTTTTTAGTTCCTATATATTTTGTGCGTGCATGGTTCGTGTGTGTGTTGTGTGTGTGTGTGTGTGTGTGTAGGAATTATCAGTGTGTTACCTGCCCGTGTGCTTGACATTGAGCTGCATGTATGCTATTTACAAACTTTAATGTATTTGCGACATATCACGTGACATGCATTCATGGAACACCTTCTTTCCGCCAAATATAGTCAATAGATGTCCATGGAATATAGTAATCCCTCATGGCAGAGAGTAACAATACGAGTTTGAAATACATCTAGCATTGCACAAGTGAGCCCAAATTTCAGTTCAGAGTATGTCACATGACATGTCATTTATACGATCTTGAAGATCCCGTGCGCAAGGACATTATTACCCGAAGGCTACTGCAGGTGTCACACGATAGATTAATACAGCAAGGCCAGGGTCAGTTGCTTTGAATATCTGCAGACAGGCACATGACTGGGTTATTCACAGATTTTCTTTTTTCTCTAGTGTCTGAAAGCTGATTCCTCTTCTTTTCTTTGATAAGCACATGATCTATACACTTTCTCTCATCTTCAGTTTCTTGTAAAACCACAAGAGGCATGGCATTGTAAGTTTATAAGTAATATAAAACACATGAATGTAATGATCTACACAAAAGTGGTTTTCATGTGTGAGTGTGTGGTGTTGTTTGAATGATCAAAAGAAACTAACATGTCAATCGGATGCGTGTACAGAAGCCCAAATATACGTTAAGAGTAAAATCATGGAACAGAAATTATTTTAAGTGATTGATACAGAACAAGTAGCCAGGTAGAACAGGAGTATGATAATGGAAGATTTCACTTTCCAGCAGTATGATGGGATGGAAGGCGATCAGTCACGAGTAGCGGGCCAGAATAGCTCAGTTGGTAGAGTGCCGGATTCGTGATTCTACTGATCCGGAAGTTGACGGTTCGAATCTTTTCCGGGTCAATTCGGTACAAGGGAGATTTCTTCCTCCGTAGTGGTTCTGACTCCATGACTACAAAGGCTCATCGAATGAGACTATAAACCGAGGTTCCGTGTCTGAACGAACGCATAAGATCTTGCGTATACGTAAATCTCATCACCAATTTTCATAACAGCTAGCGTTGAGTATGGATGACACCTATTCATATCGCAGGCATCCTCCGTAAAATTGAAGGAATGATCGAAAGTTGAGTGACTGGTGCGACTGAGTGACACGGGAAACCAATGACTAGTGCTAGTGGGCAGTTCTACCTATGCTCCATCTAGGAAGGATTGGTCAGTGCCCAAGTATGGATGACTGGACATTAGAAAAGGATTTTAAGCTGACATAGGAAAAATGTTCACCTTGGCGCTATAGGGGAAAGTAACTAAAATGGTATAAATCCATGAATTGCGTATATCAGAGGCATGTATTAATGGTAGTGTCACATGCAAGTATCAGTTAAAGCTGATTTCGATAGATCACAACATGATTAGAAATCATGACTCACACACTTCGACGCAAAAAACAAACAAACAAACAACAAGCAACCAAAAATACAAATTACATAAATTTACCATAGTAGAAAAGAAGGGAAGAGTGGAACAGGTGTGTGACTGAAATAAATGAATGTACAAAAGGATTTTAAAAAAAAAGAAAAAAGGTGGTGGTGGTGAGGGGGGGGGGGGGGGGGGGGGGGGGGGGCAAGAAAAACATACGAAAACAAAAATTATTGCGAAGGACTATAATGTGACGTCCAAAAACTCCCGGAGATATGCTCAACAGAGAGCATATGTATGTACAGGTATGAGTACATCTGATAAGATGGATTGCACACTTGCCGTTGATGAAGTTTAGAAAGCGGATATCTTAAATACATTCAAACGTAGAGAATATACTAAGTTCTGATGAACGTTCTTATTCAAATGGTGTAACTATGTGTGATACTAAGGTGTCACCTGATGCTGTTTCAAACTAATTGAAAAGATTATATGCCAGTGAGACGCAGGGATCTGGCGGAATTCCACCCAGAGTATTGAAAGACGTGTGTGAGGAATTATTCAGTCCTGTCGGTGCATTATTTGACATGTCATAAGAAACAGTTGAGTAGCTTAACACTGGAAATCAAAACAGGTAATTCCATTGTTTTGAAAAGAAGTAGTAAATTAGACCATGGAAACCATTGGCCACTGAGCCGGACATGTATTGTTTGTAAAGTTATAAAAAGACTAATAATGGATGCTATATTTGTTCATATTAGTAAAAAGAAAACAACAACAACAACAACAACAACAACAACAACAACAACAACAAAAACATAAACTGTACTCCACTAGCCACCACGGATTTAGAAAGAAAATGTTATGATTACCTGTTTCTCAATTATTCGAAGTTATGAATGATTCATATTAGTTGTTTGACGAAGGTAGGGATATTAATATAACTTACTCTGATTTATAGAAAAGAGAGAGAGAGAGAGAGAAAAAAAAAAGGCATTTGATCCCGTTCTATATAAAAGGCTTCAAACGGACTGCCTGCCTATGGTGTAAGTGATAACACGTTAAACGTTTTTTTTTTTTTTTCCTTCTTTTAAGGGAGAACTCAGCAGGTAGAAGCTGGAGCAGGAAATTGTAAGATTCACGTATTAAGTGGATTCCCCAGGCAATGTCTCAAGACCTATGTTTTAATTAGGTCTGTTTTTGTTACTGACATGCTCAGTGGCTTACAGGAAATACATATTGTTTTTGCCGTTGACACAAAAATAGACAGTAATACAAAGAATAATAATGTAAAAATTAAAAAAAAAACCTCCAGAGCAATACTTACAAATTACAAATGTGGTCAACTAAGTGAATTTTTGGGGCAACAATTTAAAGAGTGGTGCTATGCACTTACGTATAAAGAATAAAAGATCGGCGTACCTGATGGATTTGAATAAAGGTTCACGATTCTAAAGCCTTATAATGAAGAAAAATATCAAAACGCTATTTATTTATTTATTTTTTTTTTTTTTTTTTTTACCAAGAAGAGTCCTTTTCCCAACATATCTAACGTGCAGGTGTTTGGACTGATCAAGTCGTCTTTAATATTATTTTGTTTCATAAAGATGTATTCCTAATATTCAATGAATAGTTTATCCAGATACATGTTGAAAACAGATGTAATGTCATACCTCATCCTCAAAGAGCAATCTGTTATATATGTAAACGTTCAGAGAAGGACAACCCAACTGGTCAGAGAGCAAAATTATGAGCTATGAGGAAAGACTTTAGTACTTGCACGTGTATTCGTTGAAAGGAAGGAGAATGAGAATTGTCCTCATCTATATTTATAAGGGGATCATAAATGAGGCGGGAAATAGTAAACAGTATATAACAAACAAGTAGGGAAACATGATGAAATAAACACACGCCCATAACTCCAAACGAATGTCTCCTTGTTTGTTCTGTGCGCTCTGTGTTGTCATTTCTGCTAGAAGATTCGGTATCGTAACCAGCATTCGTTTGGAATCACGGGCGTGTGCATGCTTTCATCATTGGAGCAAGAGTCACCCTACTTGTTTGTTATATACCATATTCATAAGATTATAAATGATCTTCTAATACCGTATTTACTTCGCCTTTCAGTGAAATAACGAGAAATTCTGAAGGAACATTGATACACGTTTACATATGTATTTTTTTCTTGCTTACGGGGTTATTGATTGCTGGAATGAGTTACCATCTTGCACCAAGTTTGTACCCAAAACAGTCGTTTAAAAATCTATTTGGTGGCATATACATTTATGTCATGGTCTTGATTAAAGCTAATAACTTGCAATCAGATTTAATGTCAACGAGTGGACGTCGGAACAAGCATGATGACCTACAAACAACAACAACAACAACGACAACAACGACAACAACAACAACAACAACATCAACTACTACTACTACTACTACTACTACTACTACTACTACTACTACTACTACTACGATACATGCTTAGTGGTTCTCAGACAGATTAGAACGAAAGGAATTGCTATGGGAAGCCTAGGTGGTGCAAAGATAAAGCTATGGGTGAGTTCTTAGCGCCGAAATCTGACGTCAGATATGGTACAGTTACTGTATTCCTAGACGTTGCACCTGTTTAGCCGTTCCTTCCTTTCGCCTGGAAGCCCGTAAGTCTCCAAGTGCAAAAGAATCTGTTTGGCTATGTAGAACATGCCACTTGTCTGAAGGGGGTGGGGGTGGGGTGGGGGAGGGAGGTTCTTCTCCGAAGGCCTTCTGCTGTCAAGCTCTCCCTAGAGTTTCTTCCTACTTACACATAGTAAGATCATTAACTTCCAGAAATTTTCCGCATGAAAAACCATCAGGTGACTCTGTAAAAGATCGGATTTATGGGCTGTGTGCCTTGTCTTGCTTCAACTTACCACTAGTAACAAAAATGAAAGGCGCTTCCAGGATCCACAGAAAGGGGGAGGGGGAGGGGGGGGGGGAGGAGGAGGAAGTGGGGAGGAGATGATTAATCTGTCGGTGCCAACCTAGTCACGACTGGAAATCCACAAGGGACCATAACTAATGAACAGATTAAACCTCCATATGTCTTTGGAAATAAATTCTGCACTGAGCACAGCCTGAAGATCCACAGATCGAACAACGGTTGTATGAAGACTTTGATTAATGATGAACAGCCCACTGCACCAGTAGATAAGACATCGAAAAAAAAGGCCAGAATTCAAACCAAAGAGCGAAGGACGTCCACGCTGATTATTTAGACGAGAAATTTGACAGGCCAAACGCTAGAAACTCAGCTTGCCACTCGCAAGTGCAAAAGAAAAATTAGATAAAAAAAAAAGTCCACAAATTGGACGCACGGATAGGAAAGAGCACACTGGAGCACAAACTAGCCACAGTTGGAGATGCTGAACCTGTATGGACGCCTATGGAGCTAAACACACCGATGGTGAAGACACCTTCTAAATAATCCGGATGCAAGCGGGAGATGAGTAGCATCCAGAAGAGAAAGAAAAAACCCGAGAAACAGATAAAGGATACCTGAGAAAGTGAGAAGAAAAGGCTACAGAGGCTCTGGGAAGACCTGAAAGCACAATTCGGTGACCTCGGAATCAGCAAGAAGGAGAGGGAGCAAAAAGAAGAGCCAAGACTGCTTCTTCAGAGACCCTGTCCAGTTCGACAGCAAAGCACTTGAAATCCTGAGCTTGGTGCGGCCTGCAGTGTCACAGAAAAAGCTCAATGGCAGCTCCCCAACACTAGATAAAGTAAAGAAAGTGATAAAAACAAAAACTAAGCCAAATTTTTGCCTGGTTCGAGTAGAATACCCTATTTGTTATATCAGAAATGTCCCAATCTCCTTGAGTGCCTCCTCAAACTGATAAGATCAGCATGGAGGGACTTGATGATCAGCGACCAGTGGATTCAAGCTGACCGAGTAAACATTTAAAAAAAGCAAATCTCGGAGGACATCAACCAGTCCAGATCAGTATCACTTCTGAACGTTGAGGGGAAAATCTTCTCTATTGTGGCAGCGAGGCTGAGTAGGGAATATTTGGATTTTTCAGTCTTGAAAGGAAGTATTATCAGAGAATCCCGATGTATAGAACATGCCACTATGAACTAGGAAACGATCAAAAGAGCTAAGACAGAGAAAAGGATTTCGACATGGTGTGGCCCAGTCTGGCAAATGCGTATGGACAGTTCCACATAAGATGATTCAGCTAGCTTTCTTTGTGCCAAAGAACATCCGAGTAATGCTGAAGAAGTATCTTGATGGCTTCTCATTGAGGCTGTCCACGAAAGAGTATACAGCAGATCAGTCTGGAAACTAGCATTGCAAGGGCCTATGCAGTTTCATTAGCTCTGTGGTAATGAGCTCTTCTTCAAAACAGCCATGAGTCATGCAGGTTCAGCAGACCTCGGAAATGGATACCAAACGCACAAAAAGACGCAAAAATGGGAGATGAAACCAAGCAAATGGCACAAGAAAGCCTGTACATGAAAGACCGATGTGGCCTCCCCGGCAAATACAAGATCTGGTGTCTACAATCCATGCTGGTCCCGAAACTCCTCTTGTTTCTACTGATACACGATATCAGCATAAGGTCAATGGAATCAATGGAAACGAAATTCAACAGATACACAAGGAAATGACTCAGTGTCCTACCTGTTACACTGACGATGCGCTCCACTGTCGCTAGGCAAGACTGAAATTACCCCTGAAATCTATCCTTGATTAGTACAAAGTGAGCAAAGCCTGAGGACACGGGAGACAAGGTTGTGCAATCAGTCTAGTGCAAGCTAAAGACTGTCAGAAAATGGAAAGGTCAAGACGCATTGGGTATGGCAAAATAAAACCTCAAGATCGGGGAAATAACAGGACACACACGATCCAAAAGACAGGGGCTGAGGTCAACAGAAATGAAATAGTGGTTAAAGGCAAAAGAAGAGGGTGCAAAGAGAATCCAGAAAGCAGTGCAGCAAGACCAAAAGGGGTAGTGGACTACTAGGGAAAACACACTTCAGGGAAGTCTCAGCTAAAAACATATGTGACATATGGCACCCCTCAGGATTAGTTTCATCCTCAGATCTCTATCTGACCTCCTGCCATCGAATACAAACATGGTGAAATGGGGGAAATGAGATGACCCCCTGATCCTGCTCTGTTGGGGAAAGCAAACAACGGCACATGTTCTGAGCTCACTCAGAGCAGCAGTAACTCAGGGGAGGTAAACATGGAAATAACAAAGTGCTTAAGGATATCGCACTTGTAGTTAGTACTCGAGGGGAAACATTACGCCCCCAGAAGCTCCAGCAACACATTATACGTGCAGCAGGAGGCCACAAATCTTGGTCTGGAGGAGCTGCAACATCAAAGCATGGAACAGGGCTTTATTGGATGGAGTGAATGAGTGGGATGCACAGCAGAGCTTCGAGAATGGGAAAACTATCAAGATATTATATTTTAAAAAAATGCATCAGACAGGATATTGTACTCAAGTCAGGTTCATAACAATGAATGATTCTAACTGAACTCATTTGCACTATATGAAAGCAAAATTGAGGATGATCACCGCTACGAAACTGAGAGGTATCCCAGTGTAACCAGCAGCTTAAGGAAACTGTCTCCTAAGCTTATGTCATCGCTATAGATGTCCGAGTAAGGGTGTAAGGGGCAGGGGAAAAGGATAGGCTCATCAGCCGGTGATCTTATGAAACAGCTCGGGATTTCTGTCAAGAAGAGGACCAGAACTTTAAAGACAATAGCAGAGGCAGCTGGAAAGTACTGCAGCTGGATCTGGCCAAGGAGGAACAAAAGTCAACTTTATAAGGCTTACATTTCCTAACTTAGTACAGTTGTCAAATAGCGATGTAGATAAGACATCTACTTAGAAAGGCAATGCTGTAAGACACCCATCCATTTGGAAGATGCTGATTCCAGTGCCGGTAGCATCAGGAAGAAAATCTGTCAGCAGGAGGACCCCTGGATACGGACCAGCCCCCTTAGAATGTATGGAGTTCAGTGCCGAAAAATTTGTTTGGGGAGTGTTATGTCCCTGAAGAAATTTACTGTCAATGTTTACATAGAGTTTCTACTCAGGATGCTGAGCTCGGCTGCCTGCGATAAAGAAGATTGTGTCTGACGTCCTATTTGGGGTTCCTAAAAACATGAAATTGTTGGTAAGGGGTTGTTCAGTGTGAGCTGTATTCAATAAGATTTTCTTTTAATGCAACGAGAGTATGCTAGGCCTCGAAACGCATAGATCATTAAGCTGAGATAGCGTTTTGATGCACATCCTAATTATGGCGTGTAGCCTGCAGGTGGGCGTCTTTGGTATTTTGAAATAACAGGTGTGTGGCCTAAATCGGTGGTTGGCCCAGAAGTTCCGCTAGGGCCTACCTGCGGAATACGCATGCGCTTAGTGTCCTAAGGATAACTTCAGTCGGTAGGTCCCGATCGAACTGGGTTCGCTAAAGGTAAGGTCTTCTTTATCATTATCGTTAATATTAACTTAAAATGATTATTTTCATACTTGATATGGAGAATATCGTTTGAGTGAAGATTGAGAAAGCTTCCTATTAGCCAGTGTGAGAATTCAGGTAAGATTCCCACAGTTGATTTTGTGATGTTTGAGTTAGTGTGATACTTCGTTCATCATTAGCCTCTGTGTTGAGCCCACGAACTAGGTGACTGTCATTGTGACTTCGACTTCACTTGTGAGTCAACCAGTGTGACGGTGTCAGTTTTGTTTGTTTGAAGTCGTTGTTTTTCCACGCTTGACCAGATCTCGCTGTTTATTTTCGACCAGTACATTGAAACTGTCAGCTTTTAAACTGTATCCTTTAGTTGGCTTCTGGACATTCACTGTACGTTCTCATGCTTTCTTGACTCAGGCCTTTGGTACGTAGTAACAAAACACACACACACCCCACACACACACACAAAAGAAAAACACAAAAACAAAACAAAACAAAAAAAAAAAACTGCGTCAGATTCAGTTAGTAGGCCTTCAAAGTTTACTAAAATTACAATTGTTTGAAGTTAGGGTGTCATTTTGAATCTCACAGAACATATAGTTGGTTTGGCATAAAAAAAAAAAAAAAAGTGGCAATGGAATTCACACATGTCCATTTCATTGGATCATCTGTGCCCACTGACTGTCTCATCTTGTCCTCTTCAGTGGGCTGCTCATGTAAATCTTAATGGGTATTAATTTTGGTTACAGGTCTATTACTTCTTGCAGGGCAGCCCGCACAATTTTAATCAGTTCGTACCAACTTTTTTTTTGTTACTGTTGCGAAATGGTTTCAATTGTTCATGCACACATACCATTTAAGTGTGATTTCTGATGACATTTGTCGTATTGATCAGTGATCCCATACTGTTTAAAAGGAAGATTTTTTTAAAAACTAGTTATGAGGCATTCTCTTTAACTAAAAGAGAGAACAAGATAGAAACATTCACAATGTTGACTGTGATGCAGACAGTTTTGCGGCAGTGATGCGTGCATTTATGCCGCACTGACCAGAGTATGTAGTGCTGGCTGTTAACAAATTACTTTCAACAGAATAGACTGGAGAATGAGCTTGGCAATATTTAAGATTGTTGACTCGATGCAACAAGGTAAAACCATAGTTTGCACTTGTTTGTATTTCGCCTTTTTTTTTCTACCAAATATAACCAGCAATAACTGAGACTTGACTTTATGCAGCCAGAGTAAATCAGTGCTATGGCTTTCATGTAGCTTTTTTTTTTTCTCATCAAAATGCAAAACCAGTTGTGGCATGTATACATTGTCAACAAGGCTGGTGATCATGTGAATGGAGAAGGCAGCTGTTGCTAGGGAATATTAGTGAGACATTGGATAGTGTAGGGGAGTGCAAGTAATGTGATACGCATATATATGCCTACACGCATGTGTAGGGATCAAAATACCCACCTGTCTGACTGCCTAGGACAACTAAAATTTGTGGCAAACATATGGAAATGCTCTCTCCACTTGTCCACTGGGCAACTTATTTTTGACTGTGTCAGTGAAAAGGGTGACATAGCATTCTGATTCGACTTCAGTACCACAGCTGGTGTCACTGTCAGTCACATCCTTTCTCCCTTTTTCACTTGCACACTGCCAGCTGCATCAGTTTTTCTCAGTTCTCTAACAGAACCTTGGCTCAGAAAGGATAGATCTACTTATACACATTATATATTCCCTCCACATGTAAACATCACACATGACCTGTGAAGAGCATGCCATTTTGGCACATACTGAGACTTCGGCCATTACTTTTATTGACTGTGTAATTTATTTATCTTAGGGACAGCCTGAGCAGGAAGAAATTGTTAGGGACAAGATGATTTTTTAACCATTTGTCCCACTTCAGGGGAATTAAAAATTATCGCAGAATCTACCCAGATGTGCCACGTACATGGTTGTGTGGTGTGTGTGTGTGTGTGTGTGTGTGTGTGTGTGTGTGTGTGTGTGTGTGTGTGTATTTTCCATGTTTTTCAAGTATATATAGCTGTATACTTGCATAAAATCAAAATGTTAAGTGTGTGCAGAATGTTCATGCACAATCTCCTAATCCTATGCAGTTAGTCTCCCTCTCTCTCTCTCTCTCTCTCTCTCTCTCTCTGTGTCTCTCTCTCTCACTTTCTTTCTCTGTCTGTCTGTGTGTCTGTCTCACCTGCATGCACAGATTTATTCTTTCAGTCTGTCCATCTGTCTGTTGGTCGGTCTGTCTGTCTCTCTCTCTGTTTGTTTCTCTGTCTCTCTCCAACAGTTACCTGGAACTGTTTCCCCTTCTCATAGGTATTGGTTGTTGGGCAAGGTGCAGTAGCTGATAAAGACCTAAGCTTTAGTTATGGGTATGTGTGTTCTAAGTAAGAAGGAAAAAAAGGGAGAGTACCAAATCAATAATTTATGTCCCATCAGTCATTCTTTTGAACAGTTTAAAGCGTTTCTTGTGGCTGCTTGGTGCCTTTACGCTGCTGATTAGACAGACTTTGGTGTTGTCTCTTGTTGTAGTACACTGTTTAGGCTTGTAATATGATAAACATTAGGTTATTTTTTTTTCATTGTAGTGTTGCTTTCACGTTCATTTGAGAGCAGTATGTAAATTTATATTTTGTCTAGAAAACTAGGGTGTAGTCATATGTCCAGCAAGAATTTTCAGGGGTACGGATTAAACAAAACAAATTTTAAAAATCCTGAAAGTTTCATTCACTTAATACACTGCCATCTATAGACACTTTTAAAAGTTTAAACTCTCAGTTGAGTTTGACTTCATGATAGGGTGGAAGCTTTCAAAGGAGTATACACTTTTGGTACTGGTCACAGTCATTTTGGCCAGCGCCAGAGAAGCCAAGGCTGGACAGTTTTTGTCAAGCAAGTGTTTATGTTTATTAATCGCTCATCGACTAACAGTTTTTGAGGATTGTGGAATTTAAACACTAACTTTAACGTTAAACTTTAAGTCTTGCGAGTCCGATGGGATTGATGACATTTTGTTCACTCCACACAGACCTGCACATCCAGTTATCAGAATGTGATGAAACTGAACTGAAAAATGATAGAATGTATAATTTTACCATTTTCATCCAGGTGATTTTCAGGTTGAAAGGGTACTGCTGTACCTGCATTTCTGTATCATCTAAAACATTGAGTTTGGCTATAAGAATTGATTGATGATAGTCAGTATATCCACTGAGTTGTGATATCATTCAGTATATTTTCTTTCTGATAAGGCTTTGTCACGTTATTGACAGTACAAATTTCAGTATCATTATCCATCTGTTCGTCTCTTTCGCTGTGTCTTGTGTTGTATGCATATTTGTGATCTCAGTATCTGTGTGTGTGCATGTACGTGTGTTTGTGTGTGTGTGCATGTCATTGTCACTGTGTGTGCGTGTGTGTGTATTGTTCGTGGGTGCTTGTGTCTCTGAATATTAAGATGTTGCTTTCCACTTTGACTTTTTATGATCAATTAATGCTTTCAAACTCTCATAATTCAATGTTAAGATAGTCATGTATGCCAGTTTCAGCATAGATTAATTAAGTTTCAACACTATACTGGCTGGACACAGTATTCATCGTCTTCTTCATCATCATCATCATCATCATCATTGTCTTGGAGATCACCTTGAAGGTTATCAAAAGGAAACAAGAATAACCAAGGTCTAAGAATTAATTATCGTCAACTCTCC
>CM065730.1:35104721-35122221 GCA_033310375.1 Conus canariensis | reverse complement strand
CATTTAACTGACTCTCTGTCTCTGCTCTTTCTTTGTCACCTAAGTCATGGCCACTTGACTTCGAATTGATTTCATATTTGTGTCAGATTTTGTCATTTATCCACAGTCATTTTAATTGTTGCCTTTGTGAAATATTGCCACAATATTGGGAGTTTTAATTTTTCTGGCTCCACATACTTCACAATTGAGCCTTATTGACAATTTTACTGCTGATACTGTCATTCTGTTGGTGGCAAAGTAGCACCATGAAATTTGTTGTGATCCTTCTCCCCTGTCTGCCATGTCGTGTTTTACAGTTTAGTGACATATTAAACAGGAATGATCGAGCCAAAGCAAAGGTGTACTTTTTTCTTTGTTCCTTGTTAAAGAAAAGTCCAAACCTGGGCGGTCTCTGGTTCTCCTGAAAGGTCAGTAAATCTGCTTTGACTCAAATTAGTAGCTTGACCCCATCTGCAAAGTCAGCACTTTGTCATCTGCCTTGATTGTTCTTCAGACCACGTTCTCTCTCTTTCATGCTTTTTCAGCACCTCATTTCCAATCTTGTGTATCATTAAGGCATGAAAAAAAGACAGCAAAACCCAACAAGAAACAAGTTAAACCGCATTCTAGCCTTTGTAGAAGAGTAGGCCATTTTGAGCCAGGTGGATGAATGACACCCGACACCACCTGAAAGAAAAAAGAATCAAGAGGTAGGGGAAAAAAACTGAAAAAAAAAAAAATGCACACTGGTGTCATTTGTGGCAGTCTTTATGGTGAGATTAAATACGGTCCCATGAAGAAAGATCTCACTAGTAGTGAATCTGGGAGTTCTAGTTGAAGGGGGGAGAATAAGTTGGTAATCTGAAACCCTGTTGTTGCTTTGGTTTCAACATTTTTTTTTTCCCAAATGTTTACCTCTGGGTGCTTTCCTCTACAAGTTGGTTGCATATGCATGATTATTTTTGTCAGTCAGTCAGGAGGGTAGGGGATGAGGGGTAAGGGTGACATCTATTTGGCTTTCAGTTTGTGTCAGTATGTGGGAAGTTGGTTGGATAGACTCTTACCTTAGAGATAAATTATGCATGCAATTGATTTACAATTTGATCTTTATTGTGTTTAGATGAATTATGCATGCAATTGATTTACAGTTTGATCTTTATTGAGTCCTTACGGAGAGATCAGCCATCAACAGTCGAGCATAAAAGTGGTGTGCTGTTTCTTGCTTTGTCATGTTTTTGTCCTGTTTTCATATGTGGCTGTTCCATGACAGGACACTTCAAAACGCAGTTGGAGTGTGTGTAGTTTTTTTTTCTCTCTCTCCCTTTGTGTTGGGAGAGCCACTTGTTTTAAGAGGCGTGTTTCTGTGAGACACCACAGGTAGTGATCACCTCTGTAAGACTCGACAAGAGTTGAACATAGCGAAAAGCCAGGTACAACAGATATTTTTGTTCTCCCCAGAAAGGACGGGCCAGTATATGCTGCTGTTGAAAGGTTTGAATGTTGCTATTCCCATTGTACTGTCCTCTTCTTAGTTCATAGCTACCAACCCCTTCTGAATTCCTTTTTTCAGGTGTTGAGGAAAAAAATCATTCTGAAGTTCTGAATTGATGGTTGTAAATCATTCTTCAGTTCTGAATTCGATGGTTGTAAATCATTCTTCAGTTCTGAATTCGATGGTTGTAAAATCTAGAATTTCAAACAATATTGTTGAAAAGTGTGAGGTTTGGGGGTCAAGATTTTTAAAACTACAATAAAAGGCTGATGAAATATATGGTTGTGGCTTAAAGCCAAAATGATTATGTATGGGTAATGCGTGTTCTTTGTATGTCCTGCATCAATCTGTTGAAACAATAAAGCAATAAAGATTCAAAGTGCTTTCAGTTCAAAACTAAGCTGCCCTTTTCATAATCTGGTTCATCACAGAACGAACGTTCTTTGTTTAGTCATTTTCACACATTTTGACAGAGAAGTTGTTTTGCTAAATTTGGCTTCCTCAGTTGCTTAGTTGCACAGTAAAAACAGTTTGATATTATGGACAAGTTGAGTACCACATTAATCAAATAATGGTATGAACAAGAGGAGGGATCTGGCCATGTAAACTTGATTGCCTGCTCGGCTCAGTTGTCATTCTGGTGGAGTAGTGTACGGGAAAGTAGGCCTCCTTCCCCTTCTCTGGGATAGATATTCACTGCTGCCCTGTCGCTATAGATGGATGTGGACATTGAACCTAAATGCAACTAACAACATGTAAATTGTGGCATTGCTACAAGGCAGGCTGATGACAGTCTTAACAGAGGAGAAATGAAATCAGTATGGTGACCTAACCTGCCTTCAAATTGTGCGAGTAAAGAATTTCTTTTCAGCTCCGTTTTTGGCGTCGGGGTGGTGTTCATTTTCACCAGCTAATCAGCTGTCTGTAGCATGTCAAAGTGAAAGACTGATTGTGCTCATGGAGTAGTGTGAGTAAAGAATTTTTCAACTTACCTTTTTCATATGGGGTGGTGTTCATTTTCACTAGCTAATCAGCCATCTAGCAAGTCAAAATGAAAGACTGATATTGCTTATTATCTGCATATTATCAGTCCTTAAGAACTTGTTAGAATTTTTTAAAAGATCACAATAATTCTTTGATTTTGAAACTTCCCGTTAGGGTTTGCGTTTCTTTCTTTGACTTAAAGTAAAACATAATGCTGATTAGTGCTTGACGTATTTCATGACATATTGAGCATGTTAAAAAAGTTAGTATTTGTTCTGCTGTTTGCTTTTTCTTGTTCTCTAGGTTACAGTTGTTTTGTGTTTTTTTTTTCATCATTTCAGTCCATCCGCCAGTAAAATGTATCATTCAAGTTAACTTGTATGTGTGAGTGTGTGTGTGAATGTTTGTGTGTGTGTGTGTGTAGTGCTATCCATTTGTTCTTTTCACAATGTATCCCACACACCCAGGTTCATGTGATCTAATTGGTTCATCTCAGCAGAATGTGCATCAGAAAACAAAAGCAAAAAACGAAATCAAAATCGAAAAAGAAAAAAAAGAAGGGCAGGTGTATTTGCTGTGACGTAGCCCACAATTCACGTGTCAGATACCATTGTCATTATGAACTGTTGTATGCAGGAGCACGTGAAAGGAATCTGCCCTCGTGCATGACTTAGCCCTGCTGAGAAGGAATAGTTCGGAACTGATGACATACTGGGTTTTGTCCACACGGATTGTATTACAGACCTACATCAGACTGTTTTAAACACACACCTACTCTCTAATTTCAAGTAGCTTCTATTATGTCAGTCAGTATGTCATTTTGTGAAAGTCTGCCTGTGTGCAGTCTGCGGTTTTTCTTATTAGTTACACAAATCTACAAGTTTTCATCTGATCTTCTCCAGAGTTGGCATTGTGTCTCATTAGCATACAGGGCAGGTCAAGGGTGAATCAGTTTTGTACTGTAAAAATAGTTGAATAAGTCATATTTTTGATGTGACCATGTGGCAAAATGAAGCCGTATCAGGATTTGATGACGGTCAAAAGTGCCTCGCCAGAACACCATGCTTTGTGTCAGCAGAATAGCTCAGTTGGGAAAGCATTGGACTGAAGATCTTTTTTCTTTCTGCATGGAATTTAAAGTATGTCTAATGCAAAGGTTGGAAGCTGGAAGAGTAGTGGAGGGAGGGTGGGTTGAGGGGGAGGGGTGGTGTAAGGAGGAGGGGAAGGGGAGATGGGAGGGGATGTAGGGGACAGGGGAAGGTGGAAAAGTAAATGGGGGGGGGGGGGGGGGGGGACAAGGGGGGGGGGGGGAGGGGAGAAAGGGGATGGAACAGTGGGGGACACAGAAGGGGACTGAGGACTGGAGAGGTGGTGATAAGGGGTGGGGTTGGAGTTGGCTAATTTGTTGTATGATAAAAACATGAAGTCTGTTCACAGTTAAAGCCAGTTTCTCTCTCTTTATGGTTGGTTTATGGTTTCACAATCGTATGGGACAGTTTTAAAATCATTGCACTCTAACAGAACTTTGTATTCATATGGTAAACTGGTGTAATCAGGCCCAAATTTGTTCACCTGTAAATCATTACAAACACTCAATGAAAATATAGAGAAAAGAAGAAGAAAAAAAAATTTAGTAAAGGGATGGCTGGGAGCAAAAACCTTTCCATAAATATCAGTTCACCGGATTTCAAAAGTCAAGAAAATACTTAGATGACAAATACTCCAACAGCAAATGTCTGGTACACTGGTCTAGCACTGCAGGCAGACAGAAAGGGTGTTGTTGCATTGTGTTCGACACATCGTGTTTTGTTGCGTTCCTATGATGTTGAAAACGTCAGTCATGGTATAGAACACAGTTCAGGTGAAATTCAGTCATAACTGGAAAAAAGAGTATGCCAGAGGGAAAGAAAAACCAAGCAATTGGGGACACCGAGTCGGTATTTTTTCACGCTCTAATTCTAACTTCAAAGAAAGAGGAAAAACAAATGAAGTCCTATGCTACATGCTGTGTGCCTATGCATATTATGTGCATTCTTAATACTATGTAATAGTGAAATGAACAAATCTGATGTGTACTGGTGAACCTCAGAGTTTTCTACTTTCAGTTGAGGAATGGAAAAGAAGCAGTTAGTGAGTTACATTCTAATGGAGAGAGAACTGAATCGCTGATGAAAGGATGGATTTTTCTATCTGTCTATATATCTGTATCTGTCTGTCAGTTTATGTCTTCCTGTCACTGAATTATTGAACAAAGGATGGATTCATCTATCATTCAATATTTGTACCTGTCTTATCTGTCTCTGTTTACATATCTCATTTTCTCTCAGCCTTTCTGTCTGTCTGTCTATCTATATATCTTTCTTTCTATTTATCTATATCTATCTGTCTATCTACCTATCCATCCGTCTGTCTATCTATCTATATGTCTATGTGTTTCTTTTGTAAAGAAAAAAGGAAACACATAGACAGATATATAGATAGATTGAGATATAGATAGATAGATTGATATATGTATATATATATATATATATATGTATGTATGTATGTATGTATGTATATAGGACAAGGGAAACAGTGGAGGCCTACCAAGTGGATCCAGTTTGTCCTTTCCACCTTGCAGGCCCACTTGTCTAGACTCCTGTCTCTGTGCCTGCATTCAGTTGTTTACTTGTCAGAGTGGATTCTGTTTGTCCAACATTTAGCCAGAGACACTGCATTTGTCTGCTGTCATCTGTTTGCTAACTTCATTTTTTGCAACTCGAGGATCCGGATGTCGGTCAAAGTCAGATGAAGGTTGAGTGAGGGGAAAGAAAAGGGGAAAGGTGCTAGAGAGAAAGGCTGAAACAGTGTTGGGTGTTTTTGTACAACTGGAGATGGAAAAGTGTATGGGTTTTGTGCAAGCAGGGTTGAACAAGCAGTTGATTTCTGATAATGTCCAACGCCCAGTTTGGCTTTACATGTGGCAGATCCTGTATGAGACAGCTGCTATACACAATAGTTGGCTGAATCATATAATCTGACTTGGTGCTTGGATTTCCGAAAAGTGTTCCACATAAAAGATTATTGTATATAAAGGTTATGGTAGACAGGATAATTTTCTGGACTGGATTCAAAATTTTTTTGACAGGTAGATTTCAGTGTGTCAGTATTGGTAAAACAAGCGCTATAAGATGTGTTCCTAAATTAAGTGTTTAAAGACTAACTTGCTTGGTATATATTTCATAAATGATGTGCATGATTTTGTAAACTTTGTAAAGAAAAAGTTTTGCTGATGACAGTGAATAGCGTTCTTCACAGTGAAGGCAGATTTAAGTCACAAACCTGTGTAGACAAGTTATTTAAGTGACTAAATGACTAGATTATGAAATTTAGTGGTGAAAATGCAAAATCTTGTACATTGATAAAAAAAAAGAAGTAAAATTGATGGCTGCAAATAATATTTTGCAAATACCAAAAGACTATGGGGTGATGGTTGACAGGTATCTTACTTTTGAACAGCAAAAGATTACAGTTACAGTCTGAAAGGCGAGAAAATAGCTGGTACGATTGCACACCATATTCAGTTCAAGAGTAAAGATACTGTGGTATCATTTTTCATATTCTAATAAGGCCAGTTCTGGACCAGCCGCCGTGGCGAAGTGGTTAGCGTCGCGGATTCCCGGCTGGGAGGTCGTGGGTTCGAATCCCATCAGACGTCATGTGGGTTTTTCTGCCCCGACCGGCTCCTACCCAGAGTTGAGTTGCTGCGGACTCAGTTGGGAAGACTGGGACCACACAGTCGAGTTTCATCCACTTAATGGATGCGTTTCTGAGAGTGTTGCTCAAATTTCCTGACCAACACTGCAGGTGCCTGTATCTCTCGGGCCTGGTTGACGCCGGGATATATTATGAAAGGAAGCATAGAGTACAGCCCTGTCATGTAGTCTCAGACCGAAATGGAAATCCGTAGCATCATCTTAATCATCCTCATTGTCATCGATCAGCATAAAAAATGTCTCAAATTCTGTGGCCCTTCATGCCCTGCTCTCATGGTGACCTCAATTTCGATGTCCTCTCCACGTCTGTGGCCTTGGTTTGGTTCCGTCGGGGTCACCGGTATCGGCGAGTCCATGGGGGCTGTCGTTGGACGGACGTGGTGGCGCCCTCCGGAGGGAGAGCTCACTCACGCCGGCTCCGCGACTAAGCAATTATTGTCGTCAGTAGGGGGCTTAGTAGGTGGTGTCCTGCGTATGTTAGATCAGAACAGGCGCCACTGAACACCACCGAAGTGACTCGGCAGCAGTGCAGTGTCTCCTCCGGTGGGTTGCCTCTTGACGACTTGACATTGACTGCTCCCTGTGGATTGCCGGTGCCGGGGCTGCGGCGAGGCCGACCGGGCTGTGGCTGCGGACGGGTGTCGGAATGAGCGGCGTGGGTGCACTGCCTCTGATGTGGCGCAGAGGTTGGGACAGCAAAAAAAAAAAAAAAAAAAAAAAAAAAGGCCAGTTCTGGAATATGGTAACGTGGTATACTCCCCTAATCTCAGGAAGCCTAACTTTTGTTTCAGAAAATATGCAGATTTACGTTGAAAATCATAAGCTAAAAGAATTTTAGTCGTGAAGAGCATTTACAGTCACAAAAAACAGCCCACCCAGCAGAAGATGATTTGACTGAGACTTAAAATTGTGAATGGTTATTTGTATATCAAAACCAATAACAACCATTTTACTTTGACTGAACAATGAGCAGACATTCTATGAAAACTAAAGTTTTGCAAAACGAGTGTACTTTCACATTAAAAAAAAAAAATTTTTTGTTTTGTTTTGTACTAACAGGGTTATCTTTGAAATTCATTGTCAGGTTCTTTTGTTACCATGGGAACACCTACCAATATTTAAAAAAGTAAAATGGTCAAGCATTGGGAAGAATTTAGCTTCCAGACAAATTTCAGTTTTGGACGTTAGTGGTTCATAGTATAAAAGCTGTCTGCTCTCAATTTACTTTTAAGGGGGGGGGGGGGGGGGGGGGGGATAAAAATCTTTAAAAAAAAACGAGACATCCTTCAGCGCTATGAGAGTAAGAGAGCAATGAGCAAGATAGAGAGTTGAGTGGAAAGAGAGAGAGAGAGAGAAAGTAAGAGATCAAGGAGCAAGAGAGAGAGAGAGTTCAAGGTTCAGCGATTAAGACACAGGATACGTCTACTCCAGTAGGCCTGACATACATTTCATAGTTCTCTGGCCCAGGCGTTGACACCACTAATTATGGTGAAAGCAAAGAGCGACATGTAAGGAGCCTCAGCGCTGGGCTTGCTGCAAACAAGGTTTAGTGTGTTTTGGTTGGCAGTTTTGCTGGGTTTTGGTTGTTTGTAACATCTATATGATTGATCATGTCTTTTTTTTCTTTTTTATCTTGGTTGGTAAGTATAGCTTGTATAAAATGTATAAGTATCAGAACATTCATTTTTGTGGAAACTTTGAAATTGTAATGAATTGTGTTTAAGTGCATTTTTTATGCTCGCTGTAGAGGTGACAGGGTTTTGTGTTGGATTCTGTGGTATGGTTTACCATTTTAGGGGTTTAGTTGGAGTGTGAAGCATCCTGTGAAATAAGTTGTTTTGGTGTTGATGATAATCTGAGCACTTATTTTGATGACATAATTGCTGTGAGGCAGAGTTTCACTGGCAGGTCAGGTTTGAATGGATTTAAGTCAAAGCAGTTTATATTCTTCTTTTTATTTTCATACTTTACTGATCTCTGCCAGATTCTTTTTTTTTTTTTAATTTTTTTTATGTGTTTGGATTTTTTTTTTAAAATCAACTTTGAAATAATTTGTTTTTATTTTTTAACAATTATTCTGGCATGTTTATAACATGGTGACAGCCCAGATACGGCCCTATATGGTTGGCAGGGCTGTAAGCAATATGACTTGACATGTGGTGCATGCATACAAAGCTGGACAGGGTAGTTTTTGTTGAAGAGAATATCATAATATCCATTTCTTATGCATTGGTGTATGTGTGAGGACGTGTGTGTGACTGTGTATATGAATGTGTGTGTATATGTGTATTAGCACACAAGTGTGTGTGAGTGCACACATGCACTTACACACACAAATGCATAAATAATGTACAGGCGAATAGCATGCTGCTTCTTGCTATTGAAGCAGACATTAAAACAATGTGTGTGTGTGTATGTACATGTGCGTGCGTGCGTGTGTGTGTGTGTTTGTGTGTGTGTGTGTTTTGGAGTGGAGTTGAGGAGGAGGGTGATTGGTAGTGAATAGAAAGGAATGTCATGTAATGCCACAAAGCTGTTTTAGGATTAATGATATAAAAGTGCTCATCATAATTTTATTACAATAATAATAATAGATCATTATTATTATTATTATTCAGAACATTGACATTTTTCTTGTGTTGAAGGAATCGCTGTCAACTGTGACACGGATACAACTCTTGTTGAACTGAACATTGATAAATTTGGAAGGGAGAGCACTTTGTAGTCAATATCAGCAGCTATTGTTGATGGAACATTGATGTAACTGATCAAAGAGGCAGCACTTTGTAATCAACATCAGCAATAATGGTCAACAGAATATTACTGCAGTTCTGTTTAAGGAACAACACTTTGTAACCAACATCAGCAACTATCATTCAACACAACATTGATGCGATTTCATTGAAGAGGCAAACTTTTGTAATCAACATCAGCACAAAAATTTGAACAAAATATAGATGCTATTTTATTGAAGAGCTGACACCTTGTTATCATCATGAATAATTGTTCTTGAAAATAACATAATTCAATTAAAAAAAACAATTGAAATCTATATCAGCAACTGTCGCTGAACAGAACTTTAATACCACTTAACTAAATGGACAGTTTGTAATCACTTACGATTAACAACAGCTAATGTACCTAATTAAATGGACAGTTTGTGATCACTTATGATTAACAACAGCTTTTTTGGAACTTTGATACAATTTCATTGTTGGGACAGTTGTAATCTGGACTGTAAGAGCAACTGTTGTTGAACACAATAATGGTACAGTTTCTTTCAGTGGACAGTTGTTAAGCAGCAGCAGTAGCTATTATCGAATAGAACATTGATACATAATGTAGGGCAGCATCAGGAGTGAATGACCGTTGAACAGAATGTTGATGCTGTTTGATCTTCAGTGAAAAGGCAAGGGTAATCAGCATCTGTGAGTATTGTTGAACAGAACACAGAACATCAATGTTTGTTATCCGTCGAGACGACGAAGACCATCTAGTCATTCTGGGATGGGGGGTGAGTTCGTAGATGGCTGGTCAGGCCGATCTGCGCCCGGAAAGATCTATCACAGTACGGACAGGGGATGGTGGCAGCAGATGGAGATCTGTTGACACTGGTCTTCCTCATCATCCTGCGCTGCTCAGCTGCAGCAAGAACAATCAATACAATTTGATTGAACAGCCAGATGCCGTCATCATCAGAACGATTGTTGAACAGAAGATAAATGCAATTTCATTGAAGTGACTTATAAACAACAGAAACTTTTTAAAGAACATTGATAGTTTCATTGGAGGGTCAGTTATCATCATTAGCTATTATTAACTGGAAGATTAATACAATTTCAGTGGAGGAACTGTTGTAAACTACATTTTTGTTGTTGCCCCAAACATTCACTGAAGGTAGAGTTGTACACAGCATCAGTGTCTGTTTCTGAACTGAACATTGATCCAGCTTCATTGAAGTGGCAGTTGTAATCAGTACCATCAGCTGCTTCCATGTTCTGATAAAGGACTATAGGAAACAGAGAGTGCAAGGGAAGTAGGACGGGGATTTTTTTTTTCTCTGAGGTGTACTTTGTTCCCTTACTGACCTTGCTTCGCCAACTAGTGACAATGGTCTACTCTTCTCACATGACTAGTGTAAATTAAGCTTCTCTCTCTCTCTCTCTCTCTCTCTCTCTCTCTCTCTCTGGCACATGCGATAGGGTGTGGTTAACTGGTCATGGTATGTGGTGTGTGTGTGTGTGTGTGTGTGTGTGTGTGTTTGCGTGCCTTTGCTCTCCCCACATGCACTTGAAAAGCTTACGTGACCCATTTCAAAGACAGATGTCAGGAGATATATTTGGGCTGCCTTTGGCTGATGCTTGCATTGTCAAATCTGAAATGGTGTGGCACAGTTCAATTGCGTGTCACTCATGGTTTCGCGAGATTAGTTTGCAAATGATAGTGGGTTATCACTTGTGATAAGATATTCATATTTAGCTGATGATGATTACAACATCATGTTTAGTAAGATAAGAGACTGGCTCAGCTTATAGCAGCTAGCCCTATATTGATTTGGTAATTGTGCATAGGGAGAGAGAGAGTTGGACAAGAGAATACAACAGGCAAATTTTATAGGTGTAGGTAGCCAGTAACCATGGAAAGGGGAGGGGAAGGGGTGGGGATGGAGGAGTTGGTACATGGTTGGATGAGGGTGCAGTGTAGAAATACATGAAATAGGATATTAACAAATATAAAATTTGATCAAGGCTACAACTACTACCCTTACCACTACCAATAATAGCC
Organism: Conus canariensis; assembly: GCA_033310375.1. Classification (NCBI taxonomy): domain Eukaryota; kingdom Metazoa; phylum Mollusca; class Gastropoda; order Neogastropoda; family Conidae; genus Conus; species Conus canariensis. The sequence goes on along the minus strand of CM065730.1, from coordinate 35,111,226 downwards.
ATCTTCATTTTAAAAGAAAAAAAAAACAGGACTCTTCATAACTTGTGAACACACACACACACACACACGCACACACACACACACACACACACACACACACACACACACACACACACACACACACACACACACATGTACATATGCATGTGCACAGATAGACACACATCCATGCACCCACACACACTAACACGCACATAGGCACACAGGCACACGGACACAGGCGCACGCACACACACACACACACACACACACACACACACACACACACACACACACACACGTACACATACACGCACACACACACACACACACGCACACACACACACACATACACACACACACACACACACACATACACACACACACACACACACACACACACACACACACACACACACACACACTCTCACACATACATGCATGCATGCACACATATACACACATTCATATATCACCATTACCATCATCATCATTATCATCTTTCATCATCAGAAGATGATGGATGATCTTCACAATCAAGAGCAGAATGAATTTATATGTAAGAGAGGGGTAGAATGGGGCAGGGGGGAGGGTGGGGATGACAGAATTCTCTGCTAAGTGTATATTTGGTTAACTTGACTACATGTTTCACAGAACACTGCACCCAGACACCCACACACGTGCATGCACACAGCATGACGATTTCCTATCCTCCTGCCTTCCATTCAGAGGTGTGTATTACACATGACCTCATGCAAACAGTGTCCACCTCATCCGCCCACCCCTCCCCACTGACACATTTTATTCATAGCCGAACAGCGGAACATTCAGCCATAGGCGATGAGGGAAGGGATTAAATAGAATAGAGGAGAATATGATAGGAGGATAATTGGACAGCATTTTTTTTTTTTTTTTTTTGGTATTCTTTTCACTGGAGTACATCGTAAAATGCTGTCTGTTGTTGGATGTACATATTTAGCAGTGTCAGATGGTTGGTTTGATATGCTGATGTTCATGTGAAATAATTTATATTTGTCTTATAGCATACCTTTGTGTTTTTTTCCATGCAAAAATAGCCTTCTTTTCAAGGGAGATTTGGGGAGGTGATAGAGGATGGGGATGGGTAGGGGGAAAGGGGTGGGGGGGGGGGATGAAATAAAACAAAGATCTGCAAACAACATGATAAGTAAAAACATTTTCAGGTTGTCATGAACAATAAAAACACTTTGAGTTTTTGTCAGTGAATTTCTGGGTGCTTCATATCTGTGACCGAGTGATTGCATGGCATACATGTATCGGTGCAGGTGTGCGATCTTACTGCAGAGCATGTATGTACACGCCTGTGGATGTTTTTGTTATTTGTTTATTTACCTGGTGGTTGTTTTTTTTGTTAAGTTACAAAATGTTGTTTTCTGTTTCCTTCTTTTTGATTTTCTTTTTAATTCATTGTTAATAACCATCATTTCCAGTAAATCAGTGTTCTCTGGACTGCCTTTCTGCACAGATATGTGCATGTGTGTACTGCCCTCACACTTGCATGAGCAGATGTTTGCAAGCATGTTCTGCATGCACACGTGTGTTCACATATATATACAAATGCATTTGAACAAGCACATACATTTGCGCATGCACACATGCACACACAGGCTATTTCAAGCATCCCCTTCCCCTTCCCCATATACACCCCTCCCTCCACCCTCCTGCCTACCTAGACCCCCTCCCTCAACACACACACACACACACACACACACACACACACACACACACACCAAATCAGCATGCAGAGGCAAACATACACCAGCACGCATGCACTCATGCAACACGCACGCATGCTCACACACATGCACACACACACATGCACGCACGCACGCACGCATGCATGCACGCACGCACGCACGCACGCACATACACGCACACGCACACACACACACACACACTCCACTCTTTCTCTTTCTCTCTTGCGCTTTCTCTGTTTCACTCCTTCCTTCTCTCTCACATACACACTCACATGCCTATAGCGGTGGTGCAGACCTTGTTATTAACTAGGCTTCCTTAGCCTGACCAGCATGTTGGGTTTACGTACAGGTGAAAGGTCTGTCAAGTCTCATCGATGAGATCACCTTCCCAGTTCTTTTCTTATGCATGTACTCATTTATTTATTTAGCTGCTACCCCTGTGCAGCGTGGTCTCTTTGCCTGTTTAGTCATTCATCTGTGTACTTAGCTGTTACCTCAGTGCACGAAGTGTGGCCTTATGCAGTTGCTTTAGTGTAGTGTGTATGGGGTTGTCAGCATGCTGTGCTGCTGCCTTGATGAAACTGAAACGGACTACTGAATGGCTGCTCACAGTATTGTAAAAAATAAAATAAAATGTGTAAAGTCTGAATCCAGTCTTTCTGTCAGCTTTTCTTCTGGGGGACGATTTATAGTAGAACATTCAACATCTCGCTGAAATTGTCACTGTGCACACATCATGATCACAGACTTTTGAGGTAACAGTCTCTCTCTATCTGTCTGTCTGTGTCTGTACCTCTCTCTTTCTGTCTTTCTCTCTCTGTCTCTCGTTGTCACTCTGTCTCTTTGTCGGTCTCTCATGAGAGAGAAAGAGAGAGAGAGCGCTGTGGTTTTAGATTTTCCTTATATTGTTTAATCTAGATGAGTATCTTGAAAAAACATTATATGCATGCACGCGCGTGCGTGCATGCACACACACACACACACACACACACTCGCTCACTCTTTCTTTCTCTTTTCCAAACTCAGGCACACACACCCATACACGCACCCACCCACCCACCCGTCCACATACTCTCACGCTTGTGTCTCACACTTGCACATAAACACACATGCACACAAACACACGCACACACACACACACACACACATGCAAAATTTCATGATTCCTTCTTTTTATTCCATTCAGATGACTGTGTTGAAAAGCATTCTGTACCTTGTACGCATGCTTGTGCTTATGCTGGTCAGCCTACCTTAAAAACACCCATTTCAACAAAGACTGATTCCAAGGCTGTTATACAGATGTTCCACTCAAACAGCAACTTTAAAAAGTGTTACAGTTCACTGTCTTGTTTTTGACAGCATACCTGCATGGTCAGTGAAGTCACATTCAGCAAAATTTCCACCCATTTGTCAAATCTTCCATGAAAATATTGATGGTTTGAAATTTTGTAGGTTCTGAGATCACTGCCCAAGTTTGTGTCATTTTGATAAAATCTTGAGGCTAGATCCTCATGCTGTGTTCAGCATTGAGTATTCTGTAGGATGGTGTGCTTCCGTGGGCTGGGTCTCTGGGGACCTGAGAGGGCAGGGTCATTGGGAGGGATGTCAGGTTGGTCTGGAGTGACATTCACACTGCAGTCCACTCACGAGGTTTCAGGAAAGCAGGCGTACCACTGTTTGGTATACCAAAGGGGCGATGTATCCGATTTTATGGGCTTGCAGAGTCTTTGGTGACCAACCTGCCTGCTTTGTAGGAGGTATCCACCCCCCCTATTCCTCTGTTCTTTGAGGACTGCTGTCTGTCAAGTGGTAAGGTACCTGGCTACCTTAATGCTGTTTTTCTGCAGGGCAACCTTTTCTCTGTCATGTGGTAAGGTACCTGGCTACCTTGATGGGTTGGTTTATGTTCCTATGTGGTGTGCTTGAACAGTCATGAGCAACTGTTTGTTTTTTAAGGAGCTGTATTTTGCAGTGCATACACAACTTTGTCAGCACAGAATTTGCCACTTTCATCTGGATGTTCTTGGATTTTGAAACATTTAGGTTGTCTTTAAGTGAAGAATGCCTCTCAATTAGGCAGTTCTTTATTTTCTTAGTTTTTTGTTTGTTTTTAGCTGCATTATGTCTTCTTCAGGATCCTCCACTCTCCACTGAAGTTGTCGCTGACTGGAATTTTGTGTTTACCTTACAATATATGGATGAGTGAAGAGGTAACAAAATTTGTCAATAATGCCCCTGCAAGTACATTTTGCGCACAGTCTTTCATTTCTGGGATTCTTCAAGTTGTTGTTTGACATACATTTTTGTAATGTTTGTATGAAACTGTGCCAAGAGGAAAAATCAGTAGCTGACATGGAGATTTTTTTTTTTCGGTCATGAGACTTCTTTCAGACTTTGGATATTTCTGAAATTGGTTTTGTTCACATCTTTATGTCATTTTATAGTCTGGGTGTGGACAAACATCTTTTGATTATACATTAAAAAAAAAAAAAAGATTAAATGTCATGTTTTTCTTGTTTATCTGAAGCTACTGAAACCACATTCCTCAGTGCCAGGTAACAAAAACACTTACTACACGTGCAAATGTGCATGTGCGCGCACGCGCGCACACACACACACACACACACACACACACACACAACACACACACACACATGCACACATGCTCTCACACACACAGAGAAATAAACAGAGAGGGAGCAGTGCAAGTAATCAGCTATTGCCTGAGGAAACTGAACTTGACAATGATCACAGATTAGTTTTTCTCGACTGTCATTTGAATATCTAAGCCCATGTGGCTGTGCCCTGCCCATCAAATGAAAAACCTTGAAGTTTTCTTTGTTTTATATTACCTGCAGCTCACGAGACCACTGACCTTATTTGTGTGGTAAGATACATTTTGCAGTCATACAGTCACAGTATCACACTGCTTCCATTTTTGTTTTTTTAATTGATTTGTGTTTTATTTTAATCTCATGTAACAGAACTGCAGATTGTTCAACTGGATGGCCAATTCCCCCCCCCCCCCCCCCCCCCCCCCCGAATATATTTAAAGAAAATTGTTTTCTATTCATTGCGCATGGCATTTTATTTACTGTTGATTATGTTTACAGTTTGTGTGGTTTGTGACATAATGGGCATTGACAGTCCTGTTGAAGCTGGTCTGCTCTCAGGCTGCAGCCATGTTTCTTCTGTGGCCACGGACTGTGAAGGTATGAGGATATGGATGTGATAGTGGAGTATGTTCTGGTCAAGTTCACATGAAGAAACAAGATACTTTGGCATTTCGTTGTCAGAGAAAATTGCTGACATGTTTCTTCATGCTGAACAAGCCCTGTGATGAGTGCTTTGAGGGGAAAAAATCCCCCAGTACCAAAATGGCTCAGTGGAGATTCGAGCCTTCAACCCCAGGATCACCAGGATCATGAGACTGTTGCTCTACAAACTGATTTATTCATCAAGATTACACAAGCAAGTATCAAACCACCACAGTGAATTCTGGTGGAAGATGGGATGTGGTCCAAAGTGAACCCATGAAGTTGAATTCATTGAAATTATTACTGTTTATTGCTATTGTTATCACTATTACTTTTATTTCGTGAAGACACACCCACCATTCCTGCATGGTTTAGCAATGTAGGTTACAACTTTCTCTGCCCAGCATTGAGGTGTCTGAATGCTGTGAAACATGAATTGTGAATCATTGATCAATATTCAGAGCTGAGGAGTGGGACAAGACACACAAAGGTGCTTTGAATGGGGAAAGGTGTAGCTTGGCTTCATGCAGGTGATCAGAATTAAGGACAGGTGCAGGTAGGAGACATACATCGTCTCCATATATTTCAAAAAGTTTCTGAGTTAAAACAGCCGTGATATGGCTCTTTGTGGTCGGTTGGGCTATAAGCAACATTATCTCTCTGTTATCTCCTGAGTTAAGAGATAATTTCCCAAATCTCGCATTTGGTTAAAAAGAAATCCACAGTTTTAAAATGTTTAGAAACATGATTATTTTGGGATTGTTCTGGGGCATGTTGTGGTAAGAAGTAGGCAAGTAGAGCTCTGTGATACTAAGAAAACAGTTAAAGGTAGATTTCCTTTGTCATGCCTCAGTGGATCATTGAAAGCCTAGGGAGTAATGATGCTTTCAGTTCAAAGCCAGACTCCCCTTCATGTCATCGGGGCATCTGGAATTTTTGACTCCACAGGTTTGGTAACTGCGGATATGATGAAGGTTGTGTGCATGTTAGCACTCCTTCAGACACTTAAGACACAGACACATTTTGCTCATGTATGCTTTATCTGTTCCCACTCTCTTATGCAGTATATGTTACAGTGTGTGAAGTGTTTGCAAATACATCCGTGTGGTCCTTTTTCTTCCAGTTAAACATGAACATCTTGAATACAAACTGATTGCCATACAGATACATTCCTGCCTTCATGACCCCCCCCACCCCCCCTTCTCTCTCTCTCTCTCCCCTTCCCTGCCTCCCCCTTCTCACTCTGTCTTACACAGGCACACACACACACACACACACACACACACACACACACACACACACACACACACACACACACACACACACACACTGCCCCCAGGGTTTCACATCAGTTACAGACAGAGTGTGACAGGTTAGAGATAAGAAGCTCTCTTCTAAATCAGAGGGGCCGGAATGCAAGGTCTGGCAGTGCCTGGGGAGGGGGGGGGTGTGGAACTGGGTTTTTGTGTAGAAACCTGCAGAAGTTCGCATATTGCATGCTAAAGATCAAATCGTCCAGTACGCACCTGAGTA
>CM065730.1:35039721-35099721 GCA_033310375.1 Conus canariensis | reverse complement strand
CTTGTTTATTTATGCTTTAATAGTTCCCTCTTTAGTGCCCAATTCGAAAGATTTTGTGTTGTAGAAGTTGTCTTTGTTGTCTGTTTTTTTGTTTGTTTGTTTTTTTTCTCAGGACAAGACCTTTTTCTCTGTGTGGTTTGAGTCTTGAGAGAGGCCAGAATGGTTGGTTGGGCTGTAATCACACCGAAACTGAAACAGTCATTCAGAGCTCCTTCCTGCACAGCTGCATTCAGGCCCGTTCCGTTGTGGTCTGAAACTTCGTGCTAGTAGTCCGTTCTGAAATAATATGAAGAACACTCGCGTCTGCATTACTGTCTTGTCTCGATGTCTGTTGATGGGAGTATCGTTAGCTCCCTGTGCCTTGCCTGTGCCAGGACTGCAAGTGGAAGACGCTGAATGTGGCTGTGTGTGGAAGAAATGGAAGCAGCAGCACGGCATGAGTTTGTTGTGGCACCCAACAACTTGTGGTGGTCAAACGATGATGCGATACAAATGATGATACAGTATTCATTGATCGAAGCTGCATCAAAATCAAGCCAGTAGTTTTTGTAAGAAACTAGTGTCCGTGGACCGACAGATTGAAACAGACTGCATGAAATGGGACACACGTGCACAAAGTGACAACTCCGTGTGTGCATGCACACACATATTATATGCACACCATCTCTTGTTCAGTAGAAAAGTCGGAAGGCAGAAGGTGGCTGGGAAAGATTAGGACAGGTGGAAGTGGGACAGGAGCGGGGAAGAGGGAGATGGGGGAGGTGAGGTTGGAAGTTCGGTAAAAGGGGAGGGAGAGAGCAGATCAAAACATTATGTTGTTATAATTGGTTATTGCAATAACTTGTGTGCATGTGGCTTAGAACTCACTTAAACACAAATATGCATGCATGCATTCATTCAAGCGTACGCATGCACGCACGCACGCACGCACACACACACACACACACACACACACACACACACACACACACACACACACACACACACACACACACAAGGGGTCACATGACATACCCATTGCATATTATTATGCATATTGAAATGCTTGTATGTGTGCTTACTCAAAAACTGTACATGCTGGGAGTATAAAGAAAGGTGAAAAAAAAAATTGTCTCTCAACAAGTCGGTGTCCTCTGGCTGGTTGTCTGTCTGTCTCTCTCTATTAATTATATTTTTTGTTCACAACACATTTGTTTACTACCTCAGGCAGGGAGGTAATGTTTTCATTGATGTTTGTAGGTGGGTTTGTCTAACTGCGGGCCAGGTGTATGCTGAAGTGATTTTAAAGATACTTGGTGGACAGGTAGAGAAATGTGGCCCAAGGACAAGGGCATCACATTTTGGGGCAGATCCACATTAAAGAACGGATCCAGGAAAGGTTTAGGTGCTGTGGAATGGAATCTGATTTAGGATTTCATTGAAATTAAGAGGGCTGTTTGGCACTTCACTGAACTGAGTGCCTTCCAATTTTTTTTAATTAATTTTATTATATATATATATATATTATATATATGTTCTACCCAGCAGGGAAGGTTCTGTGTCAAATAAGAATGTTTAATTTCAACCATCCTGATTCATTTTTCCAGTGATAGCAGCTTCACTCAAAATGTTTTCTCCCACAGATTCCACATACATTGATAATTCTTTTCAAGTACTTAGACATTATCTTTGTGGTGCAGAGTGTGACTTGGTGGTATACAGATTAAAAATGTCACCGATTGCAACTTACCTCACATGTTAACCAATAATCTCTCGCTCTCTGTTGCTCTCTCTTTCTCTCTCTCTCTCTCTCTCTGTTGCTTCTCTTTCTCTCTCTCTCTCTCTCTCTCTCTCTCTCTCTCTCTCTCTCTCTCTCTCTGTTCTGTTCCTCCCATATTGTTTTTGTTTGTGTTTTTTTTCACATTAATCACCTCACACATACATGAGATGACTAAAATCTGGCCACTGCCGCAAGTGTCACGCCAAAATGGAAAGGGTGCTGGATTTAAGAAGACTAATCATGCGAGTAATATGAAGAAGATAAAACTCCGGACTCTTGTGACCACAATTTTTTTTGGGCTAAATTAGCCATCTTGGGAGCTGTCTCAAAATGAAAAGTGCACACATTAGGCAGCATCATGAAAGGCATCATTTTGTTAAGTTTGGAACAAATGAACAAAGATAGGAGAGGAGAACCCAAAGGAACTCATGCTGAAGGAGAAAATGAGAAGAGGGAAAATTGACAAACACACTTCCAACTATGACAAGATTGCCCGACTATCTGGCCTCAGATGTATGCGGTATTGAAAAAGATACCTGAACTGACAAAGCTTTTATATTGTGTTTATAAAAACCCAGGTTGTCAACACTGACTGGGCTGCAGGACTAGAACAGTCATTTTGGGCAATGTTTCACATTAAATCATACATTGTTTTAGTTTCAGTTGTACTGAAATCTAAAAGTTTAATGTATAAAACTGATAGTATATGACCATGTCTCATAGTCCTTTTTTGTTTTCTAAACTGAAATCTTCTGAGCAACCCCAGTGGTGATACTACCATGCCACTCTTCCCTTCTACATACAGACCCCCATGTTGTTTTTTTTCCTTTTGCTGTCCTGGCATGGCAGTGTACAAGAGCAGTCAGTAGTAAATCATCATGAGGTAACCTGACCAGAGGAGACACTGTGCTGATGCTAAGCTCCTATATTGGTGCTTTTTGGTGTTAACTGTTTTGATCCAGCATATGTAGGATATCATCCACTAAACTTCCCACCTACAACAATAGTTGGTCAGTTGCTTAATCAGTGGGAGTGAGCCTCTCCCTCTTGAGGGTATCTCCATGCCCGTCCATGAACTTGGCAATACTGTTGACTTTAACTTGAAGTTGCCAAAGGCACAGACATGGAAAGAAAATCAAAATGAGGTTGTCACGAGAATAGGGCTTGAAAGGCAACAGAATTTGCGATCGTTTTTGTCTCATGGTTGATGAGGATGAGGACGATGAAGTTGATGCTGCAGAGTTGCATTCTGTGCAGAGACTACGTGGCAAGTCTGCACTCTCTGCTTCCTTTCATGAATATTCTGGCATCATTGGTCAGGAAATTGGAACAACACTGTCAGAGATGCACCCTGCTGAGAGGATGAACCTCATCCATGTGGTTCAAGTCTTTCCATTTTTTACTTGAGGCCTTAGAACATTCAAATCTGGGTAGGTACTAGCCAGGTTACAAAAAACTCAACAAATAAATGGGTCTGATGAGTTTACAATGCTAACCACTACACCATGATGGCCAGTGGTGATGCGTGATTTATCTGGGCTGCTGAGGTCAATGTGCTGTGTCACCTATACTGTAGTGATTGCACTGTACAGGGAAAGCTCTCCTCTTGTTCTGATTAGACAAGGCTGTGAAGACAAAATTCTTGCTGATTGTGCAGGGTCATGAATGATACTGTCACCATGTCTTACATTATGGCCTTTGATGGTGTGTATGAAATATGGGATGTCAGTACTTGGCGTTTGTGTGTTGATGTATCTGTTACTTCATTTGTGCGTGGAACATTTTATCATTTTAGTCAGGCTAGAAGGACTGCAGCATATTCTTGGGTTTCCGTTTCGTTTCTCTCTCACACTGGAGAGTTCTCGGAAGTTGGTTGCTTAGATACATCTTTGTCAGATCAGGGTCCAATGGAAGTTGAAATGAAGTTTGCTGTGTACCACGCCAAATGCCAGTACACATGTATCCTAAGACTTTGAATTATCCTACTACACTATCATCACATTACTTGCTTGTAATAGTCTCGGGGTCATGCAGCTTGATTGTTTCGTTTTTGTTTTGTGTGTATGTGTGTGTGTTCTGTTTTGATTCAAAGCGTGAAAGCGTGTGCGTGCATGTGTGTGTGTGGATGGATAAGGATTTAACCATCTTTTTTTCTTTCTTTTTTGTTTTTTTGCCTCTTCCATTCAAAGAATTTGTTTCATTCTCTTTTTTCTTTTTACCCTTCTTTTTTGGTTCTTTCATTGAAAGCAAATTTACATTACTCCTCCTCTGATTAATATCCATTGGCTTCCAGGCTTCCAGGGAACTCGATAGAAGTTTGCATTCATCTGGTATGATGTAGTTGTAGATTGTTGTCCAGACTGTCCTGAGACGCATCAAACCAGCAGTCAGTCCCTTTTCCCTTGCCTCCCAGCAGATACCTGCATTTAATTCTTCCCCTTCGTGCAGAACAAAACAGTGGCGACTGTCAGCTTTGTCCTTTATTCAACCCCGTCTCTTGGAACAAACTTCCTCACTCTGTCCACCTTGCGCCAAATTATTTTTTATTTTAAGAAAACCTTGAAAAAAAACTTCTTTTTTTTTTTTTTTTTTTTCAAACAGCACATTCTAAGTAATATTCATCCTTGTGATACCAAAATGTGTGCCCTTTTCCCATATGCTATCCTTCCCTTTGTCTGAACATTGCATGTGCTCTCAGGTGACGCACACGCGCATGTGCGTGTGTGTGTGTGGTGTGTGTGTGTGTGTGTGTGTGTGTGTGTGTGTGTGTGTGTGTGTGTGTGTGTGTGTGTGTGCATGAAGGCGGGAGTCGAAGGGGTGGGGTGTGATGGGCTGTGCAGGGGTAGTTTCGAAATGGAGATCTGGATGAAACTGGGGACTGACAGGTTTTTGTTGGGGGGATACAGATTTTTGTTTTTCTTTCCATCCATTTTCTCACATTTCAACTATGCCTTGAACTTCTAGGGTTACTTATGAGGTAAGCGTGTCTGTACTTCTTCGTTATTGCAGTTATTATGAAAATGGTTTGTGTGTGAAGTGGTTGTGTGTTTTATGCTATCTTCACAGGCAGAAAGATGTAAATTTTTTGCATTTTTGTTGTTGTTGCAGGGTAGCCGAAGAAAATGTCTTCCAACTACACAAGATTACCCTCCTATGTGAATGTATGGGACATTGATGAGCCTGGTTGCCTTTGCTTACCTGGAGTTTTCTGATGCACGCTTTGATCCACAGTCATCTCAACAATACTCCATGATCTTCTGATACGCTGTTATGATCTCCAGGTGTTACAAAATGTGAACAGCATTTAGACTGTAACCGATAAACAACTCATGGAGTTCGTGTGATCTGTTTTGATTTTATTGATTATATCTGGTGGAGCGATACGTAATGGGAGCAGTCAACAGTTGTTGCATTCCTCATCATCTCCATGATGAGCCCAAACAGAATGGATCCCTACGGGGATCCAAGTTTAAGAGCCATCGCCGCAACCTCAGTGCCACGTTCAACATGTCTGTGGCTGATGATGACAATGAGTCCCAGAGCTTTGTCAATATTAACTCCGCCAATGAGGAGGAGCTGATGACCCTTCCAGGGATTACTCGTAACATTGCCGCAAACATTGTGGATTATCGCCGGCAGATTGGCGGGTTCCGTAGGGTGGAAGATCTGGCATTGGTGTCAGGAGTCGGGGCTGACAAGCTCAGCCGTATTCGCTGTGATATAACCACTGGGCTGCGTTATACACCTAGCTCTAGGGACAGCTCTTTCCGGGAGAGTCGTTTAGACGGGGAAAGTGTGGGCCGAGGAGCGAAATCCCTTCTGATCAATGTCAACACGGCCAACATTTTTCAGCTCATCAAGATCAAAGGAGTGGGCATGACTCTGGCAGAGAACATTGTGACCTACCGGGAGAAGAACGGTCCGTACAAGTCCCTGGATGATTTGGTGAAAGTGAAGGGCATTGGTGCAGGAATTCTTAGTGCAATACGACCATATCTGTGTGTAGATAGTTCACCTGAAGAGCCTTCTGCCACAACCCCCTTAATCTACCCCAGTCTAAACCCATGTCCTACACCCAATGGAAAGCTACCCAAAGGTGGGGGAGACGATTCTGCCGCTTTGCTACCCTCACCCAGACCTTTGAGTGATTATGAACGGAAATCAACGGCTTCCCTGGAAAACCTTCTGCAGACTCTAGGGCCCTTGGCAGATACTCCCAAGAGGCCTCAGGTGGTGGAGCCCTTTAAGTTCCGGCACAAAAATCGTCGGGTAGTGCGTGTGGCTTCGTGGAATTTGGAGCAGTGTTCTTTGGACAAAGTCAGCAATCCTGGGGTGAAGGACGTTGTGTGCATGACCATTTTGGAAAATGGGTAAGGCACAAGAAGAGTTAGATATCTGTCCTTTTTGTTGTTCTGCAGTTATTTATACCTTGGCCAAGAATGTGAGGGGGGGGGGGGGTGGTTGGGAAGATGGAAAAGAGGGGAGGTTGGGGGAAAGTTGTTGGGGTGTATGTGTGGAGTAAGTGTAGTCTTTTTTGGTTTTGTCTCATGTACACGCGTGCACCTCTCTGTGTGTGCGCGTGTGTGTGTGTTGTGTATGTGTGTGGTGTGTTGGTGTTTGAGAGAACATCTTTAAATGTGATTACCTTGATTTGCTTGATTTATAGAGAAACCATCCAGTTTCTGTGTTAATGTAGTAATAGTGTGTAGAATGATTTCATTTTGGAATCATGTTACATGTGCGCATGCGTACACCCGCCCATCCACCCACACGCCCACACACTCACACACACACACACACACACACACACACACTCACACTCGCACACACACTCTCTCTCTCTCTCTCTCTCTCTCTCTCTCTCTCTCTCTCTCTCTCTCTCACACACACACACACACACAGTGACACACACACACACACACACACACACACACACACACACACACACACACACACACAAGTTCAGTTGCAAGTCTGTGCATCCTTACCATCAGGCTTCATGCATCTCAATGCTTTTTTTTAACATTCATTCTTTCATTTTATTTATTTTGGGGGCTTACTAAGTAAATTGGTGATTTTGTGCTTAAATTTTGGATCGGAGCAGGCACCACTGAACATTATTGAAATGACTCGGCCGAGGTGCAGTGTCTCCTCAGCTGGGTTGCCTGAAGACAGTAAGACATGGATTGCTCCATGTGGACTGCAGTTGCTTTGGGTGCAGGACAAACTCAAATGTGGTTGTGTATTGGTTGGACGGAAAGAGCGGTGTGGGAGTAATGTCACTGGCATAGAGGAGGGTAGGACTCGAGAGATGAGACCGGGAAAAAAATGTTTAAATTCACTTTCAGAAATTCAACTATGGCAGTTTGTACATGGATACTGATGTAAGTATTTTTTGATGTCAGTGTTTTGATGATGATGACTCCCGTCTTCCACAGTGTTGCGAGGAGGAGGGGTGTGGCCTCATGGATAATGGTAGAGGCTTTGGGACGGAGTAGATCCCCCCAGGCCATCATGTTTAGAGACTGTCAGTATCACAGGGTAGTTTCCCCCTCCCTTCCCCCTCTTCTCTCCACTAGATCTTTAGCTGTGGTCTGCTGCTGGTACTAGGTATTACTATTAGCCTGACAAAAAAGAGAGAGAGCTTATATGTTAATGATAGGGAGATGGAGAGAGAGAGGAGAGAGAGAGAGAGAGAGAGAGAGAGAGAGAGAGAGAGAGAGAGAGAGCAATTGGTTGAGGGAAGGAAAGAGAGAGAGTTTGGGGAGGGATGGGGGGGGGGGGGTAGTGAGGAAAGAGAACGAGAGTGAGAATAACAAGCTTTGATTAGTTTGATCTGTTTGAATTTCGTATAGAGAACTCGGTTTTAAATTCAAAGTGTAATTTCATCTTCACAGCAGGTATTTTCTCTGCAGGTGTAAAAATTTTTGCTGCTGTTTCAGGTGGAGAACTCATGACCGTAGTGCATTGCCATACTTTCTTTTTTCTCCATTCCTATGGTTCCTTTTGCCTGTCAAAGTGAATTTTTGCATGCACAGTTTTGCCATGGATAGTTCCCTTGTCCTGGTGGATTCTTGTGCGTGTATTCAGTGCATACTGTGTACAGGATCTCAGGATTATTGTTTACAGGTTGATTGGTATTCCAACCACCACTATAAATATGGAAAATGACGAGAGGGGAAAAAAAAAAGGGGGGGGGGGGGGGGGGGGGGGGGCTATACGAGACTCTAACCATGGACCTGGAATTCTTATGGTTTCTAGGCCACTATCCACAGGACCATCTTGTATTGTTATCAGGATAGGAAGAGCTGCACACTATGTGTTGCAAAGTTCTACAGTCAAGAGTTTTATGCAGAACAATACAAAAATACATAATGCACAACAACAACAACAAAACCAGCATGAAACTAAAAGCAGTGGACTGCATATTAATGTAGTTAACACTTGAATAACACTAGGCGTACAAAATGGCAGTTGGCAATGTGCCATCCAGCGTAAAACCACCTGATTCAGGACCACAATTAATTAGTCTGGAATCCAGATTTTGGGTGAAACTTTCACTGAAAGGAGTCATTGAGTTCGACTGGAACGAGGAGTAGGGGAGTAGAAAAAATAGGAACGAAATGAGGAAAGGCAGCAACTCATTGATAATGTCCCTTTCTTAGTTGGCTTCTTTTCATCCATCAGATGGTTTTTTTTCATCGCATTGATATTGCACACTTATACTGTTTCAGTCTATGTGCAATGCTGTTTGTGCTGGCAATATGGCAGACATAGGAAATGAACTTGACCATTAATAGTGTCAAGCTGAAAAATGTACTCTGCTTCAATTACGTTAGATCTATTGAACATTGATATGTTCAGGTGCGTAAAACTGTGAATCTGAAATTAATGTTTTAAAGGAAATTGCGTGTTTGCTTTGTTTTCTTGCAAAATAAAGTTAAGGGATTGGGGTGTTATGGAACTGAACTATATACTACAGTTCCAAATGTGGTGATTATTGTAAAGTGGCTGAGTGAGACTGAGAGCAATATGGAAATTGAAATTGAACAATGCATACATTTTTATTGTGACTTGCTCCCTTCCTCTCCTCCTCCCTGCCCTCACTACTCTCTATCTCTCCCTCTCACTTGAACACTATGCATCTAGGGATGTACACAACAAGAGCAATTTTTAAAGTTTGTGGCAGGAATCTTCTGTACAATTTCATTGGTCATCTGTGTTAAATCATACCTTGTTGGAAACCACTGAACAATGAACATTGAAATGTTTTTTGAAAGAAGATAGTAATTATTACAGTGTAAGCTGCATTCTGTTGATTACTGTTGTACTAACTACTCTGAAGGAAATAAAAAAACACTCTTGAAGTTGAAATTAAGAAATTCTGCTTTGCAACTCCAAAAGGACTGAGAAGGAATTGGGGAGTCTGCACAGTTGTAAACTCTGAATGGACTGAGAGGGAATTGGGGAGTCTGTACAGGTGTAAACTCTGAATGGACTGAGAGGGAATTGGAGAGTCTGCGCAGTTGTAAACTCTGAATGGACTGAGAGGGAATTGGAGAGTCTGTACAGGTGTAAACTCTGAATGGACTGAGAGGGAATTGGGGAGTCTGACAGTGT
Source organism: Conus canariensis (assembly GCA_033310375.1). Classification (NCBI taxonomy): domain Eukaryota; kingdom Metazoa; phylum Mollusca; class Gastropoda; order Neogastropoda; family Conidae; genus Conus; species Conus canariensis. The sequence continues at coordinate 35,090,342 of CM065730.1, read as the reverse complement.
AAACTCTGAATGGATGAGAGGAATTGGGAGTCTGTACAGGTGTAAACTCTGAATGACTGAGGGAATTGAGAGTCTGCGCAGTTGTAATCTGAATGGACTGAGGGAATTGGGGAGTCTGTACAGTGTAAACTCTGAATGGACTGAGAGGGAATTGGGGAGTCTGTACAGGTGTAAACTCTGAATGGACTGAGAGGGAATTGGGGAGTCTGTACAGGTGTAAACTCTGAAGGACTGAGAGGGAATTGGGAGTCTGTACAGGTGTAAATCTGAATGGACTGAGAGGATTGGGGAGTCTGTACAGGTGTAAACTCTGAAAGGACTGAGGGGAAATTGGGGAGCCTGCACAGGTGTAAACTCTGAAAGGACTGAGGGGAAATTGGGGAGCCTGCACAGGTGTAAACTCTGAAAGGACTGAGGGGAAATTGGGGAGTCTGCACAGATGTAAACTCTGAAAGGACTGAGGGAGAACTGGGGAGCCTGCACAGGTGTAAACTCTGAAAGGACTGAGGGGAAATTGGGGAGCCTGCACAGGTGTAAACTCTGAAAGGACTGAGGGGAAATTGGGGAGTCTGCACAGATGCAGACTGTAAAAGGACGTACAGGGAGTTGGACTCTGCACAGTTATAGAGGGTGCTTAGAGGGAGCTGGAGTCTACACAGGTGTCAGCACAGGTGTAGACTCTGAAAAGGAAAACCACCTAGAGCTCCCCTTAAGCCTTAGTGTAGATTGAACTCATGACCTATGGATCAGATCTGCCGGGCCCCACCAGTCGCTCCTTCAGGGGCAGCACCCTCCTGATGAACCCCATCCCCCTTGGGATTAACTGCTGGTTAATGGTAACTGCATATCTTTGAGAGAGAGAAAAAAAGGTGGCTGAGCAGTTTGTGTAGCTTGCATTTCAGTTTGAAGGATGAACAGTGAGCGCTTTGTGATACCTTGCCCCAGACGGATGGTCTCTCGGAATAGGTTGCAGGATCTCAGCTGAAAGTGTGCATGTTGCAGGTTCGGCATTGTGGCTGTGCAAGAGCTGTCACATGATAAGGCCCTGGAAGAGGTACATCATGCTGATGTGGTGCTTTATTCTGTATCCAGTGTCTGTCATGTGTGGCATGTGTGCGAGTGTGTTAGTGTAAGCGTGTGTGTGTGTGTGTGTGTGTGTGTGTGTGTGTGTGTGTGAGAGTGAGAGGAGGGAGAGGGAGATGGTGGGGGATGGGGGGTGGGGGGAGAGAGAGAGAGGGAGATAGTGAGGGAGTAAGGGCTAAGTCTTTGTTATGAAACCCCCCCCCCCCCCCCCCCCCCCCCCTCCCCCATGTCCACCCCCCAATTGTTTGACTGTTGACAAGTGACAGGAAAGTGTAATGACAGTCTTGAAAGATGATGATTCAGAGCTGCACATCAGAGGGAAAATAGCTTGTCAGGGCTCTGTGTGTGTGTGTGTGTGTGGGAGAGAGAGAGAGAGAGAGGGGACTGAGAGAGAGCTTGCATGGGTTTATGTTTCTGTGTGTGTGCATGACTAGACTCTGTCAGAGTACTTTCTCACTCTCTCTCTCTCCTGTTGCCCCTATCTCTCTCTCTTTTTAGTCAGTCTGTGTGTAAGTTTGTGTGTGTGTGTGTGTTCACATTTGTGTGTTGTAGGGCTCTTTAGTATATTTATTGTAAGGTGCATAGAGTCCACTTCATGTAGACTAGTCATTCACATCCCAAAACGACACTGCTGACATCTGTTGTTATTGAAGTTTTTGGCACTTTTAATTTCTGTGCTGTCTTCAGATTTGTCAGGAGCTGAATGAACCAACATTGCCAAACATCAAAAAGTGGAAAGGTCATCGAGGCAGGTGGAGGTGTGCAGTTTCGGAGGTGGCTGGAAGGATGTATAAGGTAAAAACTGACTTTTCCCCTGTTACATCTTTAAAAATCAGTTTCACTTCTAGTTGTTTTTTTTTTTCTCAGTTTGAGTTGTTTGGTTATTTTGTAAATGCTTTTTTTGGTGCTGCAGTCTTTTTTTTTCTTTTTCTCAGCAATGCACAATGCGATTTATGGACAATGGATTGTGATTTGTTTCAGAAAGTTTCAAAAATGCTTTTTGTCAATTCTTTAGAATTATGCTTGAAAATGATGCTATACACTTCCCCTTTGAAAATGAAGCTCAGAGGAAGTCATGGAGGGTAAGAAAGCTTGGGAGGGGAAAACATGTTTTATTAAACAGTGAAATCTTGCAATGATGATTGTTGAATGAAGACTTTGTCATTTTAAAGGTGAGTGTGTTTTTGTTGTTGTTGTTGTTGTGTGTTGTTGTTGTTGTTGTTGTTGTGTTGTGTGTGTGTGTGTGGTGTGGTTGTGTGTGTGGTGTGTGTGTGTGTGTGTGTGTGACATTGATTCCCAACAAAGACTCTCTCTCTGAACTGGAAGTCATTCTTTGGTTGGGTACCTTTGTGTAATCAGAATCTTTTATAAGTACTCAGGGGGGAAAAGGGATGATTGAAAGTATCATTTTATGTGTGTGGATGATTTAAAATGATAATTATTTTTGTCCATATGGGGGAAGATTGGTAATGTTGCTGTGATATTTGTGGCAAAGTTCAGCAGTAAAGTGATTAATGCCATGCCTGTTTTCATGCTAAAGGCTTTCAAGATTTCCTACTGCATTTCTGGACTAGTTTGTTCTTTGTTTTAATGTCTGTAGCATGCTTCCTTCTATTTAACACTCATATTTTTTAGGATTGCTGAAGGTCCATGTCAACAGATTCAACTGTACCTTTTGCCACTAACCTTTCACACACACACACACACTCGCACACACAAATACTCACCCATGAACAAGAAGGCAGGTAGGCACACACACACACACACACACACACACACACACACACACACACACACACACACACACACACATTTAATTCATATGCATGCTATTTTTATCATTCCAGTCTGCAGAATACAATGGGTTCCTGTACGACAGCTCCCAGAAGATCGAGCTGCTGAGCGCCAGTCTGTTGGAAAAAGCAAAGAATGGCAGACCTCCATTTGCCAGAATGCCTTACATGGGATTCTTCAAAGTAAAGACCAGGCTTCTTTTGTTTGTTTATTTCATTTGAAAGTGATAAATGGTTGACGAGTATCAGTACAACAGAAGTCTTTAACCATTTTTTTTCTGCCATGAAACAACGTTAACATATTTATCTGTCAAATTCACTCGACAGAACTCGATGGTTGTCATTGCCACTGATGAAGGATTTATATCAAGTACACTGTAGCATCCCCTTTTTCCATTCTGTTCTCCCCCTCCTCCCCTCCTCTCCTCCTTCCTCTCTCTCCTTTCAGAATCCTTGTGAAGTCATTTCTATCAGTGGCTGAAAACTTTTTTTATCTGCACTTGTTTATCTACCTTGTAACTTGGAGTGTGACTTGTTTGGATGCCTATTGACTCCCTGGCAGTATCTCTCTGTCTGCTGTGGTTCTCTTCAGCCCTCTGAGCAGTGGTGCTTGTTCTGATCCAGCACTTGCAAAGCCACCTTCTTACAATGGTTATTGCTTTGTCATAGCACAAACATGAGTGAACTTCGCCCACCCGAGGATATCACTATGTCCACTCTAGGTCAGTCCGTGTGAACTTGTTGACACTGATGACTTTGAGATGAATTCACAGTGGGCATGGAGGTGGAGAGGACATTGAAACTGGGATCACCATAAAAGGACATGCAGGGTCGTAGAGTTTATGAATGTTGTGTATAATTTATGTAAAGAAGATATTCAAGGCGTTACTGTTGAGACTGCAGGACACAACAGAGATTACAGGATAGGGCTGTACTTGGAGGAATAGTATGTCTGGACATGAACCAGGCGCGAGAAATATGGAGGCTTGTAGTGTTTGTCAGGAAATTTGAATGACATTCTTGGAGATGCTTCCTTTATGTGGATAATTTCAGTGTTTTGTTCCTTTCTTCTCCTTTGAGCACATTTTACCGAGTTTGAGAGGCAGCTGGGGCCGACAAATCCCACAAAAAAATGCCTGTGGTGGGACTCGAACCCATAATCTGCCAACATGCCGGTTGCAACACATACCAACTGTACCACAGCAGCAAAAACTGACACTGTCGCTTTATTTATTTTTTTTTAATATATATATGTTTTATTCCTCCTCTCTCATCCCTCCACTCCACAGTTCCTTCACTCTTTCTTTCTTCATGCTCTCATCCCTCAACATGGATTGAACAATTTGACATGAGCGTGTCCAGTACATGTACCAATATATAAATGTGTAATTATGAATAATAAATGAATTATGAATAGTAAATACAGTCGTTACAGTCTGGCAATTTTTCTTTGTGCTTTACTCAGTTTGAACGAGTGAAAAAAAAAAAAGAAAAAAAGTAGTAGTTACAAGGAGGTTTGTTTTTCATTTTCAGTTACAAACAAACAAACAAACTGACAAACACAGAACATTAAGTGACAATACAGTAATACCAGGTACTATGAATTTGAGAAAATAGCATGCACACACACAATATATATATATATACATATACATACATATATGTATGTATATATGTATACATACACATACATACATATACATACACATACATACATATACCCATACATACATACACATACATATACACATATACATACATATATACACACACATATATACACATACATACATATGCACACACATATATATGCAAATACACATACCAATACATATAAATAAATACATATACAAATACATGTCGCTTTATTTTAGTTTTAGTTTGTTACTTTTTTTTAATTGAAAATATGATTCAGGTGACTGGTTAATTGGATAGTGTAATGATCAGTGTTTACTCAAAGGCCAGAGGGCTAGAAGACGAGGACTAGCAAGACACCATTTTTGTTGATTGTAGTTATTTTATTGAAACTTGAGTGAGGTGACTGATCAGTTGGATTGTATTGTGATACATGCTGATGAACAGAGATTGTGGGTGAGATCTGCAAGACACCTTAAGTTGATTGTAGTGCTTTTTGTTATCAGACTGAAGTGACTGGTCATTAGGTTGTGTAGCCATAAGTGCTGAGGGCAAGAAGATGAGGATCAGCAACGCACCATTCATTTATTTAATTTTTGTTTGGTTCAGGTGAACGGTCAGTTGGATTGTGTGGTGATCAGCGTTCACCTGAAGGCCACAGGGTTATCAGATGAGGATCTGCATCGCACTAAGGCGGAGGTGGCCTCCATGTCAGATGTGCTGGACTGTGTGTCTGCACATGTGCCTGGTGAGTGTGTGAAACCAAAGGGGAAAGGGGGGTGGTGTTGGAGGGAAGCATACAGCATGGACGTGAATGATTGTTAACAAGTTCTTTTTGTCTGCACTGGATTTGTCTCTTGGGTCGTGTAACCATGATGTCATGAGATACTACAGAAACTCTGCGATGTGAAGACATATTGAAAGGGCTGGACAGGACCCCATCCATTTCGAAATTTATTGTATGGTTTGCTTAGATTTTCAGTTTTAAGATTTGGCATTACTACTTAATTCAGGTCTTGACCATGCTAGGGGGCTGTCGGTCATTCCGGTCCCTAAGTCAAAGCAGATTGTACTGGTGTTGATCGTTTGTGTGCTTTGTTGGAGTGACGGTGCATGGCATCTCCCCTTTGCTGTCTGGAGGACTGTTCAGTTGTGGATTTGATCAGTTCTATGGTGACAGATGGTCTATCATTGTACTGTCTGATTGTATGGAATGAAGCCCCCAGGTCATCCTTTGTTAGTTCTGATGATTAAATCTCAGGTGAGGTCAAGTGATTTGATTAACTATATCTCTTATCTTGGCTGGAGAGGTGTGATCAGGATTGTTTTTTGTTGTTTTTTGTGTGTTCAGAGTGAGCTGTGTACTGTTGGTGAAGCACACTGTCAGAGAAGGGCTGTTGACCCAGTCTGATAAGCAGGTGGGAAAAAATGAGGACAATAGACAGATCTCAGCATCATCACTTCCTGCGTGGTTGACAGGGGTTCCAAGTGAAATAAACCCATGACGTGAACAGATGTGCGTTTTGGACTTCATGTTGCAAACAAGAAACACTGAGACACCGCAGTACCAGAAAATACGTCAAATAAAAATGATGTGAAGAGCATTCGTAGCGAGTGTGAAGGCAGTTTCTTTTTCTTGAGGTTTTGATTTTGAGAAGAGATATTTTAGAGTGAGTGTGTGTGCGTGTGCGTGTATGTGTGCACTATTTTAGTGTGGTGTGTGTGTTTTCTTTTTCTTCAAATAAATAAGCATTTATTTTCAAATGGAAACAGTGTTACAAAACATCAAGATTTGAACAGCAACAAGCTAGTGCTTATGCTGTGGTGAAAAAAGGTCTTAAGTTACCTATGCAACAAAAGCTCCAGTGGGGAGAAATGCAAGCAATCCAGTACACATTAAAGTATGTGCTGTTATTTTCTTTAATGCAAAGTTTTCAAGGGAAGAGAGGGTGGGTGTGTGTGTGGGGGGGGGGGGGGGGGGTTGGGGGGAAGGGATGGAGACAGAGGAGGGGGTAGCATCTCAGTAATGAATCACATGCATCACAAAAACATAGAGTGACCAGATTTATCTGTGAAATTGAGGTAGTGGTATGGTGTTCAGTCGTAGCTCCCTTAGCCGTACTCTCATAGCAGGCTGTAATGGATCAGATTCAAATTTGCTTGAAGTATTCACACATCAGGAGTGTCTGACTGGGTTTTCAAGCTCAACTGCAACATTTGGTGCTGCACATCCATGTAATCATTATTTAAACTGTTTCACTTCAGTAAATTTCAACATGAAATTGTTTTTTTTCCCCCTCAAAGTCGGAGTGTGGCTGCCCACATAGCAGGGTAATCAAAAACGATCACACACATAATGTTCTCATCCGTAGCTGATGCATTTGTACCATACTGTTCAAGTGCTTCGGCTGTTCGGTTGATCCCTGGAGTCTTTTAGCCAGGGTATGTTGTTGAAAGAACGGAGAGAGTAAATAGAAAGGTAAGAAAATAAAAGCCCAAAACAGACAAACAGAAATCTTCAATCATCAAGAGAGATTGTCCAGCGGGTGCAAAACTATTCAGGATTTTTCTTCCCATTTAGTAATATTTTCCTCATGGATGTTATATAATGGATGAACGGATGTCGTATGTTATGTGGTGGTATCGTGGATAAAATACAAAGGCACTTTTTTTCTGCCTTTGTCAACATATAGACATGACTCCACAGCACCTACCTATCCTCTTCTCCATTCCAAAGGTCATGAAAATGAAAAGTAAACAAAAATATGCATGTATATTGATGAAAAGACTAAGCCAGTGATAAAAAAGCAAACAAAACAAGAGAAAAGACAACAGTTTTGTGGGGTATGAATGAATCACGTACATGTACGCACACAAAAGGGTTTTATCTTCCATTTCAGATAATTTTTGTAGGTTTATGCCAGATGGACGCTAACAGCTTTTGAGTGATAAAAAGGGGGCTGGTTAAGTGGATGAGAGGTTGGTGGCTTGTAAGGGTAGAGAGATAGGAAGCATGGCATGCAAAAAAAGAAGTTTTATCCAGGGCAGTTGTACTGATATAATAGAGGTGAACATAGGTCAGTGCTAGTTATCTTTAATTAAACGCATAGAAAGGAGGACATACCTTACATTCCATTGTGACTTCTGTCTTATGAACCATTGTTTTGAAAAGCAAAATTCTAATTTTACTAGGAAAAAGGTAGTTTATGAATAATTTGGATCTTGGTGTGAATCCTCAGTCTAGCTCTGTGTGCATGTGAGAGAGAGAGAGACAGAGAGAGACAGAGAGAGAGAGAGAGTCAGTGATTATTTAGACTTTTATATCTTTTCTAATGTCTGAGAGTGTGAGTTTACTGTCTTGTCTCGTTTTTAGTCGCGTTGACATTGATGTGTGTTTTGTTTTCTAGCAGCTGAGACTTTAATATCTGTTCTAATTTCTAACAGCAGCGACTTTTAAATCTGTCCAGATTCCTAACAGAGGTGACTTTGACATCTGTTTTTATTTCTAATGGCTGTGACTTTGAAGTCTTTCTAATACTTAATAGCTGTGACTTTGATTGATAGTAATTGTAATTTCTAACACCTGTGACTTTGATATATGTTCTTATTTCTGACAATATTGACTTCAATATCTGTTAAGATTCTTAACATTAATGTCTGTGACTTTGATTGATATTAATTGTAATTTCTAACACCTGTGACTTTGATATCTGTTCTTATTTCTGACAATATTGACTTCAATATCTGTTAAGATTCTTAACAGCAATGACTTTGATATCTGTTCTTATTTTTCACAGGTGTGGCTTTGATGTCTGTTTAAATTTCTAACAGCAATTACTTTGACAAGCCCTAATTTCAAAGAGCAGTGGCTTTGATATGTTTTCAAATTTCAAACAGCTGTGGCTTTTATATCTGTTCTAGTTTATGACAGGAATGACATTGATATGTACTCTAATTTCTAACAGGGGTGATTTTTAAATCTGTTTTAATTTCAGACAGCAGTGATTATGATAGCTGTGTTAATTTCTGACAGCATTGACTCAGACATATGTTCTAATTTCATATGGCGATGACTGTGGTGTCTGTTCCCAGATGAAAAGGACATAATTTTTGTCGGTGACTTCAATCTAGGTCCAGACACACAAGGTATGAAGTAATATTTTAACCTGATATAACGTTAAAGAGAGAAACTTGAGTCTTTGTGTATTCATGTTGAGTTAAATGGAGATGGACTTTGGCCTTAATGTATGTATGTTGTTTTAGGTTGATATAGATTGTCTTGAGTCTTAATATGTATAATGCATCGAACAGAGATGGACTCGTGTCTTCATGTGAATGATGTGTCAAACGGATAAAGACTAAATCTTCATATAGATATATGTATATATATATGTTAAGTGAAACAGAGAGAGACTTTAGTCTTCATGTATGAGTTAAACAGACAAAGATTAAGTCTCCTTACGGTGATGTATCTACTGAGTTGACAGAGGAAGACTAGAGGCTTCTTATAAATGTTGAGTTAAACATAGACTCAAGTCTTCATATGTTTACCAAGTTAAGTAGAGATAGTCAAAAGTCTTCGTAAATATGTTAGTTAAACAGAGATAGATTGATCATTATTTTGTATATATAGAGTTAAACAGACATTACAGTGATCTTCTATATGTAGAGTTAAACAGATATGAGCTTAGTCTTCCTGTGTCTGTTGAGTAAAACTGAGATAGACTTGAATGACTGTATTGGTGTTGAATTAAAACATCAATAGACTAGTGTCTGTGATTTCACTCTAATGAAGGTAGGCTTGTCTGGAAATATGTAAAAGTAAAGTAGAATAAATTGAATGTCACTGGGACAATTATAACATTAAGTTATTGGAATAATCCCCCCCCCCCCCCCCCCCCCCCCCCCCGTGGTGCTTGCAGAGTTTGACCGGCTGCGTAGTAAGGGTTACCTGAACATGATCCCAGAGGACACGCCTACCAACATCAGCAGCAGCAATCCAGGGGGCAGCAGGTGCTACGACAACATCTGGATCGGTCGCCAGACCCAAAAGGTGCACTCTGGTGAGTCCTGGTCACTCCTGGGCCTGTGACATGAGGTCCTCTGTGCTCATCTGCACTTTCCCTGTCTGGTTAAGCCTTTCGCTTCCAGCTGCGGATATAGCCGCGGTTCATGCTTGTGAGTTATCTCATCCTGTCAACATGAAACATATAATAATTATATTCTCTATTCATTTTCCTTCAGTAAAATGTATACTTTTGTATACTTTAGAGCAATACTTGAATTTTTGTGATTGTTTTGTAAGGTTGGTGCTTTTTTCCCAAAAATTACAAATAGTTCTCGGAGTCAAAGGGTTAAGACAGTGTCATATTTGCAGTGTGTGCACGCTCTTTTTAAAAAAAAATTAAGATACTTTTTTAAGGCATGTTTGTGCATGTATATAGTGCTTGTGTTTGAGTGAGAAAAAGAGAGAGAATGTGTTTGAGTGTTGAAGAGAGTGAGTGTGTGTCTTCAGGTGTGCATGTATATAGTGCTTGTGTTTGAGTGAGAAAAAGAGAGAGAATGTGTATGAGTGTTGAAGAGAGTGAATGTGTGTCTGCAGCTTGACTATTCTATGATGCCAGTATGGTGCACACAGATGCCAGTATGGTGAGTGTGTGCCTGAAAGTGTACACGAGTTCAGGCTTGTCAGCGTGTTCGTGGGGTTTTGTGTATGTGTTTGTGTGTATGTTTGTGCTTGAATGCAAGTATATTTTATTTTTCAGTTTTGACATTCTAAAGAAGAAATGTTACACTGTATTCTTTTCCTTTGTATGATTTATGATGTGTAATATATATATATATCTACCCCTTTTGCTTATGCCACGATCATTCTGTAGCGCTGATTCTTTCCCTTCACACAGTTGACCTTCCCTCTGGTGTGTGTGTGTGTGTGTGTGTGTGTGTGTGTGTGTGTGTGTGTGTGTGTGTGCAGGCAACAAAGGGGTGGTGAGGGAGGGCCTGAGCAGTCCCTGGATACCTGACGGCTGGAAGTGGGGTGGGATGGTCAGTGACCACTGCCCTGTCTACACCGAGCTCTACACCAACCAGGACCTGGACAAGGGAGACCTGTCCATCGGTGCTGAGGATATACGATTCATCATTGGCGCAGACTCTGGGTGATTCGTTGTCCTGGGCATGAGCGATCATTCAGGGTGGAGGATGATTCAGCAGATAGCTGGGGATGCAGGGGGTGGTAATGATTCAAGGGGTAGACATGGTTCATGGGGTAGTTGATGATACAGGGGTATGGTCGATGATTAAGGGTACAGCAGGTGATTCAGGGTACAGCAGATGATTCCTTAAACAGCGGATGATCCATGGGATAATTGATGGTTCAAAGGAATTTGATGAATCAGGGGACAGCTCATCATTTAAGGGACACCTCATGAATCAGGAGATAGCTTATGATTCAAGGGACAACTGATAAAAGAAGGGATAGCTTTTAATTTGAGGGAATTGCTGATGAATCAGGAAGTAACTGACGATCGAAGGGACAACTGACGAATCATGGAATAATCAATGATTCAAGGGTTAGCTAATGATTTGCTTGGAGTAGGTAATGGTTTATGGTAGTGAGGACTGCAGATGATTTTTCATATTGAGGGCCAGTAATTAGTTGTCATTGATGGAGTTGTTGCTGTTCTGTGACAGCAAGGGACATTTCATACTGTAGCAGCCAATCATAGGTATTGAATGTCATGTGTGTTCTATGGGATGATCCGCTTCGAAGGAGATGGTTGAAATTATGTGAGACAGATCATTGGGAGAAAGCATTGCACAGTTTACTAAGAGATTTTGGGAGATGGCTCAAAAGAAATTGTGTTAGATAGGTCACTAGGAGATTGTATTAGACAAATCATCAAGAGGTGGTATCAGAACATCACCAGATTGAATTAGATCACGGGGAAGATGTATTAGGTCATCAGCAGATTGTGTTAGATTAGTTGGAAATTATATAAGACATAGCTCAAGGAGATGGTATCAGACAGATTATCGGGAGATTGTATTAGACAGATTAGCTGGAAATTACATGAGATGGATCACAAGCTTATTGTATCCAGTAAATCACCAACAGATTGCATCAGACAGATCGTCAGGAGATTGTATTAGATGAGCAGGAAATTATATGAGAAAGATCACCTGAGGTTCTGACAGACAGATCACCAAGAGGTAGTATCAAACAAAACACTTGGAGATAATATCGGACAGGATGGTGTGTTAAATGGATTGCCTGGAAATTGCATCTGGAAGATCACATCAGGCAAATCACCAGGAGGTCCTTTTCAGACAAATCACCAAGAAGTGATATCAGACAGATGGCCAGGAGGCTGTACCAGACGGATCGCAAAGCTTTGCATCAGGTGCTTTCATGAATTGACTGGCTCAAGTATGGGTAAAGAAGACTAGGTGAACCATTTGGCCAGAATGTTAATGAAGTCCCTTGTCCCGTGGGTGGCATATATTTTTTTGTTTTTGTTTTTGTTTTTTGTGGTTGGCATTGTTTGTGTATGGTGCACACAGTACAACAAATCCACTTTGTACTTCCACGCTATCAGAAAAGTCACCTGGTCAATGTGGAAGGCAGATTTTGCTAGCTTTCTTTCTTTGTCCCCAAAAGTTTTTTAGCGAGAGAGACTGGCCTCTTCACAGCACTGCAATAAGAAATCCAGAAAATTATGGCTTTATCACTGAGAGTGTAAAAACTGTCATGCATTACAGAGACTGATGTCCTCACAGAGTCATGAAAGGAAATCAAGAAAAGTGCGAGTAACTACTGAGAATTTGAAATTTGTCGTGCATTTGCAGTGAATTGTAGTGTTTGTGAAGTGTGCTTCATCTTATGATGAGCTGCTTGAAGAAAGAAAAAAACCTAGCATCTGGCTCTGTGTGGGCAGGTTTCAGTTGATTTGTTATAATGCAAATAGCATTGCAGGATGAAGCAAGTGGTCATTTTATGCCCTGAGTATGTGTCAGCCAGGTCAGTGCGTCTGAGAGATTTGTTTTAAGGTGAATGTGTCATGATGTTACATTTGATGCAGCCGCAAACTCCTGGTTGAGGAAACGAACATGTAGTGATGGAGGAATGAGATCCTTGGAGAGGAAGCAAGCAGGCGTTTCAGGCATAGATCCTCTTATGGTGGCTCTGACTGTTTTGTCCTATGTGTTAAGATTATCTTTATGCATTTTAAGCAGGTGTCTTTTTTTTCTTTTTTAAACAATGACAGATTTCATGTATGTCCTTATTCTTTTTCATTGTAGCTGCTTTCATATGATGTCCTTTTTTTTAAGGATAGTGGGTGTATTATTTTTTTGAATAACTGCATCAAATAATTTCATTTTAGAATTACTGCTTTCGTAGAATGTCTTTTGTAAATGATAATTGCTTTAATATGTTTTTTTATAATTATTTTTGTTGCCTGTCCTTTTGATAACAACTGCTTTCATGCTGTGTTGTTTTAAAAATAAATGCTTTCCTTTTTTATGTTCTGAGGAACTGCTTTTATTTTTCAGTTTTTCAGTTTTATAAGTACTGTTTTCACAGCCTGTTGTTTTAAAAGACCTTTTTACAACAGTAATTTGACAGTGTGTCCTTTTGTTATCTCACCGCCTCTTCCGTGGTCTTTTGCAGTCTGCCCTTTTTAATTCAACGTTTTTAAAAAACAAATGCTTCACAGTCTGTACTTTTTAAGTAGCTTAACACTCTTAATATATGCCCGTATGAAATGATTTGCTTGACAGTGCGTTTATTGCTGTTGGCTTTTTTTTTCTTGCTTTTTTTTTTTCTTTTTTAGAATAATTTTGTGCTGAAATTTCTTTACTTGCTTTGAAAAAAAAAAAGCCTTTGTCACCAACATTCTGTGTTTAGAATATCTCTTCAGACTGTCATTTCCAGAACAGTTCAGAACAAATTGTATGTGTGTGTGTGTGTGCGTGCGTGCCCACTTGTCTGTGCATGTGCTCGTGTGCATACCTATGGGCATGCATGTATGCGGGATTTCAAACATGATTACTGATCTCAAAACATGTCATTTTTAACTCTGGAATAATGTATATTTTGTTTTTCTGTCTTTTCTTTTTTTATTTCAAGAGAATCTTTCACTGTCCCTCCCCCGTATGCTTGTCCAAATATAAGTATGTTTTCTCATGGGAATGTCATGTTTAAAATATCTTTTTGCGTGTCATTTTTACAGTACCATCTCTCATCGTCTGTCAGTTTTAGAATATATTGTTTCAGAGTGTGTGTGTTTGTGTGTGTGTGTGTGTGTGTGTGTGTGTGGAGAGAGAGGGAGAGAGAGAGAGAGAGAAATGCCCTCTTGTAGAGTTTGACCTATTTAGAATACCTCCTCTTGTAGTGTTATTTAAAAAATTACAGTTTCTCTTCTCATAGTGTTATTTTAGAAATAACTCCCCATGTAATAATATTTTTAGATTAACTTCTCATATAATTGTTTTAAGAATGCATGTCTCCTCTTAGAGCGCTGTTTATAGAAAATGCATGTCATGGAAGGTTGTTTTTTTTTTTTTTTTTTAAGTATAGATGTGTTCTCTGTATTACATTTGAAATACATATCTCCTTACTTGCACTTTCATTTATAAAATATTCCGTCTACAGTTATTTTTAGAGTACCTTCCAGATTTTATTTTAGAATATCTCCTCTCACAGTATGCCATTTTAGAATAGATCCTTTCACCATCAGTCCTTTGTTTTAAGAATTGTCCATTTGCAATCTGTCCTTTATCATTAGAAGAACCTCCCTAACATGCTGCCTCATTACTTTCAGAAGACAAGTGCTCTCACATTTTGTTCTTTAATTTTAAAATAATCCTGTCACAATCTTTCATTTTTAGAATACTGATTACAATTAGCCCTTTGATTTTTTTAGAATTATCCTGTCACTCCTGTCCCATTAAGTTTTAGAATTACCCTCTTACAGTACGTCTTTTTTTGTTTGTTTGTTTATGAAATTCTCCTCTCACGGTCTGTTGTTTATTCTTTTAGAATAAACCTTCTCACAGTTTTCCTCATGATTTTTTTAATTTTATTTAGGAATTATCCTCTCACAGTCACATTTTATTTTCAATTTTTTCATTCTACCCTCTCACAATCTGACCTTTATTTTAAGAATAGCACTCTCACAATCTGCCTTTTTTTTTTGTTTGTTATTGTTTTGTTGAGAAGGATCATCATGTATTTTTAGAATTATATGCGTATTTGCTTATTCTTGATGGCACTTTCGATATTGATTTTTTTTTTTTTTTTTGAATGAGTAGCTCCTCACATTTTATGTGTGTTGGGTTTTGAAGAAGAAGCTGAGGTCTTCCTTTCAGGAGGATACCAATCCCCTTTTGGAAAGATCCCAGTCCCTTTAAACAAGGATCACAATCCACTTTTTACATGATCTCAGTCCCCCTTTACATAGGGATTCTGTTTTCCTCTTGAATGAGGTTACTGGTCCAAGGATCCAAATTCGTTTTGAACATCCAAATGAGTACACAGTATTTCTTTTGAACAACTATTTCGCCTCCCTTTTGAGCAAAGATCATACTCCCCCTTTGATGGAAGATCCCCCCCCCCCCCCCCCCCCCCATCAAACAAGTAATCTGCCCTCCTTTTGTACAGAAGTACCTCGGTCCCCCTGTGGGTATAGAGAGCAGTTTCCTCCTGCCTGCCCCGCAGAGGTAAACTTGTCACTGCATGTGTGTGTGTGTGTGTGTGTGTGAAGAAAATTTGTTACTGAAACTTTATGCCTGTTTCTTTGTACAATGATCTCTATATTCCTCCCTACAGTACAAGCTTAGTCTTTGATATATTTCCTTCAATTGTACATGAGCTTGTGTTGTTACCTGTTGGACAGGCTGGCAAAAAAAGTTGGAGAAATTGTATGGTCTAAGTCAGTGGACACCTCCCCAATCAGAATGCATCTATAGACAAAACCTTGAGAGAAAGTCGGAGAACCTGGACTGACAGAATATCAAGAAAATTTATATGCCGACATGGATGTATTTTATTGTCGAGATGCGAGCTAAAATCTAAAAAAAAGAAAATGAAAGGAAATGTTTATGTCAAGATGCACAGTGCACACGCACATACACACACACACACAAGCACACACACACATGGTTTCAGGGTACGGATGCTTGTTTTTGGCAAACTATTGCTGTCTTTTCAAATGATGTAGATACTGGTTGATTGTAAAATACATGTAAGCAGACTGAAAGTTGCAGAAAACTTGTAATAAGATGATGACTGCTTATGATGATGCTGTCATAGATAAGAACCTTGCCTGTGAACTGGTGCTGAAAAGATAGAGGATTGTTGGTGTGTTCATATTGTAACTTGCTGTGCTGTAAATCTGTGCGTAAGGGTAACTGCTTTCATAATACAGTCCAAGCTTGTGAATATGTACTGTGAACAGGGTAGTTAAGTTTAAAACGGAATAACTTAAATGTCTGCAGCATGATGTTTGTTTGTTTTTTGCTCGGATGATGTCCCTACAGTGCTTATGTTTATCTGTCTGTTTTTATGTGGAACCTATCATAAAAGCTTATGATTTGAGCATTAAAGATATTACTTGCTGTCCATTCCAGCTTGAAGATAATCAAAAGATGTTTGAAAAAACATTATTTGATGTTTTTTAGCAATGAATTTAGCTTTTGTTGTTGATGAACATATTTTTCAAATTATGCGCAAAGGAAATGATTGGCTCTTTGTCATGTTTTTTAGAAATAAAGTTTTAAAAGTGGCTTGATCTAGATGCTACTTCGAGGATTGATCCATAGCTAATCAGAAATAAGCACATGCAAATCCAGGAATGAAATGACAAAAAAAAAAAATCCAGAATCGAGGTTGTGGTCAAAATCCAGGATTGAGAGGATATAAGTACGTTTTAACGTAAGTCTGGAATTACTATGATTGGACAATCCAGGAATGGGCTTTTTTGTACAGAAGGTTTTGTAAGGTGTTATTCTTTTGTACATCGGTTGCACAGTCTTTTGGAGAACCTCTTTTCGTTTCTTTCCATTGTTTGTTTCTTTGCTTTTTGACTTGGAGGTGTCAACAGAGTCATGTGATTACCCCATTTTAGTAGCTTGTGTGTGTGTCCATGGAAACTTTAGCATTTTCTCAACAATTGTAAAGGCTAGAATATCAAAACCCGGTATAAACTACAGATGTTAAAAAGATCTTTTCCGATATCCCCAGAATGAAGGTGCCAGGGATTGGTAAAGGCCATAAACCAACATTTAAGTGTTTAGTTTTTCAGTCATATTTTTAGTATTACAGAATTCACATTTCCTTTAAATTTGTGATCATAACTGCTTTACATACTTACAAAAGACGATATAAACAGCAATAAAAGATTCAGTAAATGTTACGTAACAAACAATGTTAAGTCTCCTTTTTCCAAGACCAGATCAATTAATGCAATTTCTGTTCTTACAGGCAGAGATGCTGATGTGAATAAATATATTACTAAATGTAGAGATAGGATTGGCTACATATGAATACATTTTTACAAATTGAGGTACATATGCATAACCACTTTATGTGAGTTTTTGATCACATATATGGTGAGTCAAAGAAGTGATAGCGTATTCAGACAGCTAATAAAACAGTTAACAATAACGAATCTTGGAAAAACCTAAACAAACACATCATGCATTTTACACTGTTGCCAAAATGATACAAAGTAGATCTTAAACATGGGAAAACCGATATGGATACATCAAATATGATAAGACGTACTACATGTTTGTTTGAAATAAGAGATTACATGTGGTTACATTAAAGTTTGTTGATGATGCCAGTTTGGAACAAGTCAGCACCTAGATGCTTCCAGCCAGTATAGGGGACTGAGAGCAAAGCCTCTGAAGGAACTAGGTCACTGTCATTATACATGTCTTTTTAAACCCAGAATACTAATTGAGAGTACACCACGGATAGTTCTCCACTCTCTGTCCACCCACCCTTTTCCACTCGTCATCGTTCCACTAACACCCTTCTCCCCACTCCCAATTCTGAATTTGGTACTGTCCATCAAGCACAGTGTGCCCTCAGTCAGTTTGTGACTTTTGATTCTTTCACAATGGCTGATGTCTGTACCTCTTCCAGCGCAGTTTGTCACTGAAACAAAATCTGAATGATTCTGTCCCTCATTTGTTTCATCTACCGAGTGCCCTTCATCCTCCTGTTGTGTGTATATTCACACGTGAGTCAAAGTAGGACAAACTGCATCTCTTGTTTTGATTGCTTGCTTGTTTTCTTTGCTTCCATCATTTCTTTCTTTCCTTTTTATTTTATTTATTTTTTTTTACCAGGGAGAGGGTGGGGGGAGTGGAAGTAGAGGGTACTCTTCATTTTATTTGTTTGTTTATTTGTAATGCGCCTTTGTTGAGCCAGACATCAAGCTTGTACCCAGGGACTGATAACAGAGACTCTTTGTTTTATTCAGTAAAGAAAGTATATCCCCCTTTTCTTGTTGACCATGCTGGTTGACAGTAATTGCTGAATGACTGTCATAAATTGATTATCCCTGTCAGTGCAATGCTTGCTTATTTATTTATTGCTTAATGATATGCCAGCATGTGTGTGTGTGTGTTTGTGTATGTTGATGAATATTAAACCATACCTTTTTCTGTTAATTGAGAGTCATATGATCCTAGTTGTATTAGTTGGCTTCAATATTGTGAAAAACTAATCTGATTAGACCTAAACAAATCTTAAATAAATGTTAGCGAACCGCCCAGAGAAACGTGGACAAGCGAGTCACAAGACAAAACACAACACGTTTCGACCTCATAGGTCTTCTTCAGGTGAGAAACAAATGAATAAAATAACGAAAATTCACTTAGCTTTGATCGCTTCAGATCGCTTCAGAGTTCAGCGCAAGGAAGAAGGCGTTGAATGAGGACGAGGCTGTTGGAAGGGAAATGGTGTGTGAGTCAAAGTCGTAATGATGATAATAATATTACTGATAGGAATACTAATAATGGTCAAAATATTGAGAAAAAACAAAACAAAAACAAAACAAGATTACTACCAATCTTGGTGTCAATAAGTATGGGTATGGGAGAAAGGAGAGTGGGTTAGAGGATTCTTAAACAGCAGGGTTGCTGTGGCAACAGTCCCAGAGGCGAAGGCGATGGTGATGTCAATGTTAGTGGTGGTAGTATCAATTACTAGCAATAGTATTACTGAATGATACTGCTAACAACGATAGTGAAGGTTAAGGTAATAAAAGCATAATACAGAAATATATTTAGAAAATACATTTTTATAATAATCAAATAAATAAATAAATGAAACATTAAAAAAAAAAAATAATAATAATAATGATAATAAATGCATAAATAAATAATTGAAAAATAATGGTAATAGAATAAATACATGAAAATAATAATAAATAAAAAATAACAATGTTAATAATATTTATGGTACTAAAGGTATTAATTCTGATAGTAAGGAGGAAAACAAACGAACAAAAACAACAACAACAACCAAGGGGAGGAGGGAGAGGGGAGGACAGGAAGAACATACCCTGATTAGACCTAGTCACACAGCCCTGGGCTTTTTTGATTGATAAATGAATGTTCAGTATGAGCATATCATAATGCATAACTTGTTTTACAAGGTGACTAATAAAAAACAAAAGGTGACAGATCCATATTCTGTATATCATTTACAACCAGTTTTAGGTGTTGCGTCATTCTTGTTTAATTGTCAGCATTACAGTTTCCCCAAAGAACAAATCTCCTTCCGCACCATGCTCACCGATATTAAAAATCTGTACAGTTGATGGCAAGAGAGGCATGATACTTCATCTCCCATTTGGAGAGGGGGGGGGGGGGGGGGGGGGGGACCTTAGCCTTTCTTACAGCTGTGTGAAAGACATGCAGCAAGTTGTTTCTCTGTTCACTTTGATGATATCTCTCCTCCCAAGACGGTGCATGGCTATCACTGTGACCAGCTCTTCGGGGTCGGTCGTATGCGCAGTCCTCTGGAGAAATCTAACCTGTGATTATGAGCGTGCATATTACATATAGGGTGACCCCCCCCCCCTCCCCCCCCCAAACCTATGTTCACTACTGACAAAGGACTTTGATAGCCAATGTAAACTGGCCTGTGCCTACCTGATAGTACATGGAAAAAAACTCACAAAGCTTTAAAACACAAAGGAGATGTCAAGGAGGCATAACTTCTCTGTATCTGACTCTGTGCGTTTTCAGAAAGTTTAGCGAGCATGATTAGAAAAGAGAAAAGTATTGAAGGCATTTCTATACTAGACACTGTTTTAGACATCAGTTCCCAGATGATGCCAGTATCACATTAGATGGAAATAAAGAAGCACATTTAAATGAATGTGGAACGCTCTGTGAAATCGAAGAATTTTGGAGGTGAAAAGTGAATTTCAAGAAAACCTGAATGTTTGATTAAGATGTATGCAGAAATCGAAACTAAAAAATTTTCCAGAAAAGAAGAAGGCATAGGAATGGCCCAAAATACTACATTTGAGATCTTTGGTTTGTGGATGATGTGTCAAAAATTACAAAAAGTCAACATGGTGGGCAAATAATAGCAGTGAAATGTCTAAGGTATGGTCAAAACATACTGCACACCCTAGGGCAGAATTGCTATTTTGAAGTCTGTAGTGCTTTCAAATGTGTGGATCTTTCTAGACTCTTTAGACAAACAAAAAATGCGACAAATGCGAAGAATATGTTATTCATATGGGATGTAAAGCTGATAAAAGAAACAATTCAACACAAATAATGACATCTGAGGCACTTATATTCCAAACATAAAAACCTTTATACAAGCTCTACAAATGACGCTGGTGAGAAAAGTATTCACTGGAATGATGTAGCTAAGGAAAATATACACCGAATTAGTAAGGTGGAGGAAAGTTTTATTGAGAAAATGTCAAGATTTGATTTAATAGACCTGTCTGTATCAGTATTTTTCACAAAAATTGTCAAATATAAAATGTAAACTTTGGAAAGAGATTTTTCAGATTACTGTGATATGGGAACTTGAAAAAGCGAGTAACTGTCAAGATATCACAGGAAATTCTAGCAGAACCATTGTTTTAACAATGAC
Source organism: Conus canariensis (assembly GCA_033310375.1). Lineage (NCBI taxonomy): Eukaryota > Metazoa > Mollusca > Gastropoda > Neogastropoda > Conidae > Conus > Conus canariensis. The sequence goes on along the minus strand of CM065730.1, from coordinate 35,069,693 downwards.
AAACACAGAATTGGTTATCATGCATTTTACTTGTAAAAACTGGGTGAACAGTTTATTTCTTGTAAGAGACATTCTAGATGTGGGTCAGGAAAATGTATTCTGGACTGGCAAAATGAAGGCAAAATGCCAAGATCTTATCTGATAGACCATACCACTGTTTCATGAAAATTGTCAAATGTAAATGGCAGTAAATTTTGAAAACAGAGATTTTAGGCCAATGTGAACTGAAAAAAAGTATGTACTGTTACTGTAAAAGTATCACATGAAATTACTGCATAGCTGCTGTTTACAAATGACAAATTTAGAAATGGTAACTGCCCTTAATAAGAATTTTTAAAAAAAGTATCTTATAAGAGACATCCAAGAAGAGAAAGGATACTTTCAAAGTCATGACATTTTTTTTTTTTAAGTAGTCTGCATCTTAATTATCACAGTCCATGAAAGATTGTTGAAAGGCAGGTAGCATTCATTTGAGTGATAGAAAAAGCAGTGATGAAACAAAGGCATTACAAATAATGTTGGTTGTAAATGAAGGGTGAAGAATTATATTACAATGGATTATCAGAACCTGATTTTTATATACAACACGAAGTTCTCTATCAAGTGTGCGGAAAGATTAAAAACCCTGGTAGACTAGGAATCATATTTAAAATTTTTTTTTTAAAAGGATCTGTTAGATTATGCCAGAACAGTTTAGTTACAAAAAACATCCTTAAGAAAACAGTTTATCCTGAAAGATATCCTGTGACAGATGGTAATACGAAGACATTTTGTAAAAATGAAGATTCAGCCCACCATTGTTTCCATATGTTTTTGCGTTTTGTGTTGTTTTGTATTTTTTGAGGGAACTAGCAAAAAAGTAAAAAGATGAAAACTGTTCAAATTTATCATTAAGCATTGAGCTTGTTCTGTTTGCGCGAGATAAGACCATAAAAGCAGATGAAGTCTTTGATAAGATTTTTTGTAAGCATGTCATCTGTATGTGTTTGATAAATGAAATAAAATATGTATACTTTTTTGTGATTGAATAGAGAAATTATGATTAAGTTGAAAAATATGTGCATCTTTAAGAGATGCCTTCTTTAATGTTTTTCAGAAAATGGTATACATACGAACAGTTAATGGAGATTGTCCATATTGTCTAAAAATTTGTCAGTTAAGTAATGAAAACATCATCTGTTGAAATAAATTGCATTAGATTAGCACATTGTTCCTTGCCTAAACTATCACAGGGTTGTGTGAAATTTCGCCTGTAGCTTATACATATTTTTCTTTTCCTTTCAAAAAAAGAATCATTTGAATTTGAAATACCCCTTCACAATCCAATACAGTCCAATAGTGTTGCTTGCATTCATTCATGTACATGAATACTTTCTGATATTTGATATTTTTGTCAACCATTTTTTTCTCATAATGGTGTGAAATATACGTTCAAGCTTGGGAAGAGCGAGTCTTTGTTGCAAGGGAGGGGAGACTGGGCAGGGGGTGAGGGAGGTGGGAGTGGGAGTGTGGGAAGGAGAAGAAAACTGGCCTGTTGAAGGGATTCTTTGACCTTTCAGAATAAAACTGATGTTGTGTGAAAGCTTACGCATGTCAGCTGCTCTCTTTACAGGCAGGAAAGTGGGCTGTTTCTGTCAGATACTGGTATATTTGTGCGAGTCGCAGATCAAAAAAGGTCTGCCGAATTACATTTGTTTAATAGAATGATTTTCTTCATTTTCTTGAAGCATTGAAAATGACTCTCACATATTGCACACATATTGCAAGCCAATGATTTATTATGTACTCAGAAAAGCCATTTGCAGAAGTATGTTTTGCTGAATTAAAGTCTCTCATATAGCATTTTCTTTCCTTTTTTTTTCTTATTGAAGCATTGAGAAGAGCATTACTATGCAAAAAATGTGTGAAGTTTGAATGTACTCGGTTTGTCCACTGATGCTCAAGCATCCTTTTGACATCTGATCGTTGCTCTGGTTGGAGCCCTGACCACATGCAGTCACCTTGCAACATTGATCCTGGGGCAAACGTTTTGTGCACAGACATTCAGTGCTTGGAAACTGCTGTGAAATCTTCTGTCTAGCTTTGCGTGTGCGTTACCAGGGTGGGTCGGTGCAGGCCAATATCAGGACAGCGTAAGATAATACCTAGATGAGCCAATGCAGTTTGTCCACATAGTATTACCATAGTCTGGCTTGATTGTCGCTTGGATGAGTCACTGCAGTTTGTTTTGTGAATATCGTGATAAGCATTGTGTGCTACTTGGATGAGTCGCTGCAGTTTGTCTTGTTTGTATCACGATAGCCGTGTGTGTTAGCTGGATGAGTTACTGCAGTTCTGTTGATATCAAGACAGCCTTGTGCGTTTCCTGAATGAGTCAAAGCAGTTCTGTTGATATCCTGAGAGCCTTGTTAGTTACCTGGATGAATCATTGCTGTTCTGCTGATATCGTCATAGCCTTGTGTGTTGTTACCTGGATGAATCATTGCTGTTCTGCTGATATCGTCATAGCCTTGTGTGTTGTTACCTGGATGAATCATTGCTGTTCTGCTGATATCGTCATAGCCTTGTGTGTTGTTACCTGGATGAAGCATTGCTGTTCTGCTGATATCGTCATAGCCTTGTGTGTTGTTACCTGGATGAAGCATTGCTGTTCTGCTGATATCATCATAGCCATGTGTGTTACATGGATGGGTTACTTCAGTTTGTCCTGTTGATATCATGACAGCCTTATTGTATTACATGGTTGAGTCCCTGCAGTTCTGTTGACGTCAGGATTGCCTTGTGTGTTATCTGGATGAGTCGCTGCAGTGCAAAGCTGTTGATGTCATGGTTGCCTTGCTTGTACGAGTCGCTGCAGTGTGTCCTGTTGATGTCATGGTTGCCTTGCTTGTGCGAGTCACTGCAGCGTGTCCTGTTGATGTCATGGTTGCCTTGTTTGTGTAATTGCTGCAGTGTGTCCTGTTGATGTCATGGTTGCCTTGTTTGTGTAATTGCTGCAGTGTGTCCTGTTGATGTCATGGTTGCCTTGTTTGTGCAAGTCGCTGCAGTGTGTCCTGTTGATGTCATGGTTGCCTTGTTTGTGTAATTGCTGCAGTGTGTCCTGTTGATGTCATGGTTGCCTTGTTTGTGCAGGTCGCTGCAGTGTGTCCTGTTGATGTCATGGTTGCCTTGTTTGTGCAAGTCGCTGCAGTGTGTCCTGTTGATGTCATGGTTGCCTTGTTTGTGCAAGTCGCTGCAGTGTGTCCTGTTGATGTCATGGTTGCTTTGTTTGTGCAAGTCGCTGCAGTGTGTCCTGTTGATGTCATGGTTGCTTTGTTTGTGCAAGTCGCTGCAGTGTGTCCTGTTGATGTCATGGTTGCCTTGTTTGTGTAATTGCTGCAGTGTGTCCTGTTGATGTCATGGTTGCCTTGTTTGTGCAGGTCGCTGCAGTGTGTCCTGTTGATGTCATGGTTGCCTTGTTTGTGCAAGTCGCTGCAGTGTGTCCTGTTGATGTCATGGTTGCTTTGTTTGTGCAAGTCGTTGCAGTGTGTCCTGTTGATGCATGGTTGCTTTGCTTGTGCAAGTCACTGCAGTGTGTCCTGTTGATTTCGCGTTAACCTGCACAGAGCAGTTTTGTATTGGAATACTAGCAGATTTGAACCTTTTGATCTCAGGAATCCTCCATAGACTGGGCTTTTGTAGGGAGAGAGGCCATCCTGGAAAGTAAACCTGACAGAATGAAGAAAAACAGTGATGCAGAAAAAAGGTGACTAAGGGAGGGAGGTTTGATTAGGCGAGGTCTTTGTAGGGAGGTATTGACATATTGCTGAGACAAACACTTCTATTAATCCTGTTGACCACACACGCACGCACGCACGCACACACAGACACACACACAGAGCAGTATCACATAATGCTGGAATAGGTTTTTGTTGACCGAGTGATTGCCATTCTGTCGACTGCTGGTGTCGGCAGTTTATATGCTTTGCCGTGTACATATTAGGTTTTGTGTGAAGTTTTTGTTCATCAGTATTTGAATGTGTTTTGCTTATTTTTGCCATTGCTTTGCCATGAGCTAGACAAGGATCTTCATTTCACCATTAGTCAGTGCTTGTACTGGTTCTTAATTGACCTTACCTGTGTTGATATGCTTTGCAATGATTTGGTTGATTTTTGTTTATTTTCATACTGTGGACTTTATCACAGATTTTGCTTTCAGGGGTGCGTAGTATTATTATGTTTTTAATTGACTTTGTTTTGTACTTTTTTTTGTAACATACAATATATGGCTAATGTGTAGAAATATGCTCTTTTTTTTTTTTTTGAGGAAAACAACAGCCAAAACAATGCATATGTCTATTTAATCAGACATCTGTTGACTTTCTGCTGTCCTTAAAACTCCTCCCTTCCTCTCTCCCATACTACCTCCATCCATGACTTTCTGGTTGGTTTTTCTTAAAGATGGCTCCTGCAATGAAATACTCAAAGTTAAATTTATTAGGTGTTAGACAAATTGTCCTCACACATTGTTTGTTCACCATTAGTCCTTAAGATGATTTAACCTGGAAGTCTGTGAGTATGTGTATACAGTGCTCCCCATTTTTTCCAGAGGTCTAACAAATTAGCCTCACTCATGTTTTGTTCACAGAAATTCTAATAGATGCTTCAGCCTAGAAATCTGTATGAGTGTGTACATAACCTCTCCATTTTGCTTTTCATTTGAAATTTCTTTCATTCAAAATTAAGATCTCGTTTTGAACAGTTTGTTTGGTTTCAGAATTGATTTGTTATTCTTTCAGTTAGATCTGTGTAGGTGCACATATTCTGTGTGAAAATTTGCCAACTAACCTGCTGAATCTAAACGACTTTCAGGACTTGTTAAACTTTAAAAAACTACCTGTCTTGGAATAGGACTTGTACCCTTTTTTTTGTTGTTGTTCAGACAGCATATCCAGATTTTGTCTTTAAAAAAAAAAAAGGAAAGACTGTAAAGCAGGAAGTGGCTGCCTCTCTGTGCTTGGTGCCAGAGAGAAAGACAGCAGTGTGTATTTCATAGGGATTAAGAAATGGTTCTATGAGATTCAGAAGGAAGTAAGTCAGCATTGGTGGAAGCTGACACTCCTCATCAGAAAGACATGGAACAACACGGTTTCAAGAAAGAACAAAACAACAACAAAAAAGAAAACAAGCATGTGTTAAAAGTGTACAAATCAGCAGCAGAAAACAAATAAAGGAATGAATAAAGATTGAATTCAAAATGTGGGTAGGATGGGAAACTGGGCATTTCAGCTGTTTTTGTATAACATTGGCGATGTGTAAATGCTTGCCAGCTCTAATGCTAAGACTTGAAACTCTTGTGAAAGCTTTAGCTATAAGGGAGGGCATAGGCTTCTTATTAAGATTCATAGACTTATATGAAATGGCTGATTCCTCTCATATTGCTTTGAGCCTCTTTGTCTGAAGTGTACATTGTTTTGATGCTGCTGTTGATGTATGTTTTATTTTGCAGTTATATGGTGCAGTTCTCTCTCTCTCTGGAGTACGAATAGCTCGGTATACATAGCTCTCTGGCCTTGTGGAAGTTCTGTGCTTGTAATTTCTTTGTTGCAACTCTCTTTGACTCTGTCTGTATAAAACAGCGTTTCTTTACTTTCCACTGTTTTGGTGGCTTTGTGGACCTTTCTCCAGGCTTTGTTCTGAAAGCACCTCCAGCCCTTGTCCCCATGTCACAGTTAATGACAGCTGTTTTTTGTTGTTGTTGTCATCTAGCAACTAAATTGTGACACACTGTCCAGAGTGGCTACTAGCACTCCATTCTGCAGTGGCTGTGCACCGGTATAGTTTTTTTTTGTTTTTGTTTTTTGTAAGTACTTTTTGTGGCATGTATATGTAATTTTATAAAGAGATTTTTAAAATCTGGAAATGACAAACCAAAGGGAGTAACTGGTGCTCTCAGAACTGTCTGATTTTATCTGTCGTAAGGATTTCATTAGTTTAGCTGCCATGTTGTAAACTGCTTTTGTTTGTTTCTTTTTTAGGGTATAAACTTTTTGATGATCTGAGCGGTTCAGGATTTGATGTCTTTTTTTTTTCCCTGTAAAAGTTTGACAGTGCTGAAAAGGCTGTGTGGTTGGCTGGGGCTATAACAGTAAAAATTCATTCTCTCTCTCTGTATAGGTATTGTGTAAATATCTGAAAATTGGTAATATATATATTGTTAAATGCACATTAATGCAATTCTAAAAGGCATTGTCAATATGTTTATTAATGCAATTATAAACTGTCAATAGAATTTAATTTATGTGTATATAGTCTTATTTATTATGCTTGGTATCAGTTTTAGCTTTATGTCCTTTGTTTATTTAGAAAGGCATTGTGTGAAGTGTCCTCTCAAAAATCAGAAATACTTTTAAAACAGGACATTTAAACGGAATATTCCCTTTTTCTTCCTTTTACATGGAAGGTTTTTTTCCCGTTTGTTCTTAGGTCACTGTACTGCAGGTGTTGATCCAAAGTGAGATCAACTGCTCAGAGGCTGAACGTATGAAAAAGGGCGAGGTGTTCTCTTACCGTTGACAGTGGAAGAGTTTCTAGAGAACTTTGAAGGATTTTATTACTTTTGCATCGTGTGGAAATTTGAATGATGACAGAAGGCTGTTTCTCCTGATAAAAAAAAAAAATTGTGATGCCATCAGTACAGATCAATTGGTGGTAAGGCATGTTGGTTGGCAGTTTGCAGAGCTACTGTTTAACTACCTGGCTCTTTTGTAATGATGTTCGATGTTTAAGAGAGTCTTTGCACCTGGCTCTGATTTGTGATGGTTTTGTTTGTGACAGGAGTTCGGCCCTGATATAGCCTCTGCTGTCGGCCGAGGTATTAACAGGGTAGTGTCATTTGTGTGTGTGTGTGTGTGTGTGTGTATATATATATATACAAACCACTGACTACATAGATGCTAAGTTATCAATTCCCATACATTGAATATGAAGTTAGCATGCCATGTTTGTATGCCATTGACATAACTGTCATGCCATTGATATATGTCATGCCTTTATATAGCTGTCATGCCATGGATGATGCAGACTTGCCACCGAGGAAACTGGCCTGTCATTGATGATGCTATTGAGGTAGGTATCATATGGATATAACTGGCGTGCTGTTGATACAGGCACCATATGGATACATAGCTGGTGTGCTATTGATGTAGGTATCTTATCGATATGTCCGTTATGTTTTTGATGTAGATACTAAATGGAGAAAGCTGGCATGCTATTGATGTAGATATGATATGGATAAAGCTGTCACGCTATTGATGTAGATGTTATATGGATATACCTGGCATGCTGTTGTTGTAGGCATCATATGGATATGGCCTGCATGCTGATGAAGTAGGAGTATGATTAAAATGGCTGCCACTTCGTTGATCCAGACTGGGAAGAAATGAGTTTGCAGGGGTGTACAAAATACTGGTAACTTTGGCTTAGTTGATTGTGTGCTGGGTGCAAGATGTGTTCATGTAATTTGTTTGTTTGTTTGTGTTTACCTTGTTCTGGACAGTGTCATAATAACCATGTGATTGCTGCCATGATCATGTAGTTTTTATACCAGGCCTACTTTTTTCTTGCGTTTCAAATGCGTGAAGATGTGTTCACTTTATGTAAAGAGCCAGTTACTTGCACTTGTGCTTTCAGTTTGTGGATGTCACTGGTTGTTTCTTTTTTACTTCCTTTTTTTTTTTAAAGAACAACTAACACACTCTGCGGTAACACCTGTAATAAAGAATTTATAAAGGAAGGTTGACTGTCTGTGCATGTGTGTGTATGAGAAGAGAGAGAGAGAGAGAGAGAGGAGTTGCTCAATTCTAATATTGGTCAACCATTGTTAATAAAATTTGAGTCAGTGAATTGATTACTTACATTATGGTTTAACATCTTCAACCACTTTAAAACATAGAAAGATGGGGATAAACATGGCACAGGAAGGAGATGGAGAGTCTGGATATAAAAACTATACTTATCCCACCAGAACACTGAAGGATGCACAGTGAAAAACGGCGCTTTATAAGGCACATGAAAAAGGATTAAGTTGACTCCTGGATCACAAAATCATAAAAAGTAAAGAAAGCACAACAGGTGGAAATGGTGATCCAGTAAATGGAAAACACCAAACATTTTGAACCATAAGCTCTTTTGAAAAATTATTGATAATGTACCGCCAAAAAAAACCGTAGACAAACGAATCACAAGACAATACACGATGCGTTTCGACCTCTAAGGTCTTCTGCAGTTGCCTCACTTTGCAACAAGACATAAGCTCTTTGTCAGTGGTGAGAAAGAAAGGAAAAATAGTAGTATTTGAAAAGGAAAAAGTGAACGCAAGAAGGGGGCATGCTTTCAAGTGAAGGAGGACTGGGTGAAAATCAGACTTAATGGGACATAGGTTGAAAGGAGGGGGGTGAAAAAAGCAAAGGGAAAAGGAGCATGGGTGGGCGGGAGCGGTAGGGACTGGGAGTTGGGAGGGTAAAAAGCATGTGTGTGTGTGAATGTGTTTTTAGCTCCTAATGTGATATTACAGCCTTATTGGATTCCTGCCTGGACAGGCGGAACATGTTTTGACTGGTGCAAAGAGAGCAAGATGATGTCCCTGAACCTAAGATAAAACAGTAGCCAATGATTCTTAACATTCTGCCACATTTATCCCTCTCCCTTTGTTAGGGCTCAGTTACCCTGATACGATTGTGAAAATAGAAGCCACTGTGATCTGAACTTGCATGGGCGGACTGCAAACTGTGTGCTGTACAACAGAGCCAATGAATGAATACAAGTCAATGACTACAGAGTTAGCAGACTTCAGAAAGAAAAAAGAAAGGGGGGGGGGGGGGGGGGGGGGAAGGGTTTTCATTACATTTAAGTAAACTGGTGCACTATCACAATGGCTGTGGGCTTGGACATTGTGAGTTTGATTTCCATCACATATATTTTATTTGTGGGATTTCTTTTTCTTTTTTTTCCCTGTTTGGCTCTAGCCCAAGATTAAATGTTGTATGTGCTCAAATGAGAAGAACGGAACTACACAATCAACATTCATTTACTTCATTTCTAAGAGTGTTGATTAAATTCATCATTAAAAAGAAAAAAGACTCAAATTTCCAGTTCTGTGGCCCGTCATGCCCTCCTCTGATTGTAACCTCGGTTTCAATTTTCTCTCCATATGCCTGTGCTGAGTTCAGATCAAAGTTGTTGTTAAGCGCAAGTTCATGGAGACTGCTGTTACATAAATGTGGTGGCTGCCTTCTAGAGTTAGACACCCATGGTGGCTCCACAACTAAGCTATGACTGCTGCCAGCAGAGGGCTCTGTAGGCAGTGTCCTGTGTGTGTTGCATCAGAAAAGGACCACTGAACGCCATCAAAGCATATTGGCCACAGTGCAGTGTCTCCTCTGGTGGGTTGACTCATGGAGACTTGATAGTAATTGCTCCTTGTGGTCTGTCGGTGCTGAGGCTGAGGGAGCCTGAAGGAGTGACGAGGGAAGAGTGCCACTGGAAAGCACCAAAGATAAGAGAGAGAGAGAGAGAGAACATGCATTACATACCAGTGGAACTGCAGCAGTGAGATACTAAATATCAGATATACTAATCATGTCACCGATGAAGAAGTGTGCTAAACCATCAAGCAGCCCATCAGACCATGGGCATACCTGCTCACGTATGCTTTGAAAAAAAAATCATGTTGGTATGGCCAAGCAGCAAGACCCAGAAACCTTGCTTTAACAACCCCCACAGGGAATACTGTGGGAGGAAGACGGAGGGGACAGCAGAAAACGTGATGGACTGACAATGTTGCATAACGGACACGGAAGCAGTCTGCAGAGACCGAAGTCTTCGTACATGACCGACGGGGCTAACAGGACACACCAGTAACTCTTCACTGAGCTAAGGAAGAAGATTATATGGCACTACTCTACAATGTTTTGCAAACTGAGTTGGGAGGGTACCGGGATTATTAGTTTTGATGTGCATGCTCAGTTACTTATGTACATACAGTTAGGAAGAGTATGGGGAATAACTCAGAACGAAAAAAAAAAAGAAGAAAAATGAGTACTTTGAAGTCCTTTTTAAAAAAAAAATTATAAACACTCAAGCTTTCAGGTCTTAGACCCTTCATCAGGAAACGGTAAACAGTAAACACAAGGGAAAAAACGTCAAAGTGACGAAAAAGAACAATAAAAGAACAAACGACATCAAAACAAATTGATGTCACAACAGTATTGTGTAACACTTTTCCCCTGGTTGCCCAGCATAATGCAAAGGTTTGCTACATGTGTTAGGTTTCTGCTAACAGCCCCCTATGAAATCCTTTTCCACCAGCCCCCTCCCCCCACACCCTATATACTCCCCCCCCCCCCCCCCCCCCAAAAAAAAAAAAGGTAATTGTAGAAATAAAGTTTATTTACAGATAGAGAAGCAAAAATAGGAATGTTTCATATGTGGGAAATTTACATACAACATTGTCATTATTGATTAAGACAAGAGCATACATTGAATGGGTGTGCTCCGAAGTCAACTGTGTTATGTTTACACCAAAGACAACAAATTGCATTCTTGTAACAAAATTCTTGCAACAATGTTTATAAAGTACATAATGACCAAGTATAATTTACAGAAGTTGTTACAAAGAAGCTTTTGACTCTTTCACATACCTAAGTACACATCACAAGGCACATTATATGACACGAATTTGAAAAGTGAGAGAAAGCAAGATGTTTTGGCACTCCAACAGACTGAAGGATACATATGCTCCGACAAAACAAACCCCAATAGCTTATGTTAAATAAATCTCTTATCAAGTAGACGGCTGGTAATCATTTTGTATAGGGTTAGCAGCTAGAAGGCACTATGGCCCTGATTATTGAAAAAAAAGTTATCTAGCAGTAGCCAGAGTTTGGTGTACTTCCTCTTAAAAACAGTATTATACATGTACAGAACGCAGAGTGGAAAATGGACCTGGACATAGAACTTGAATGTGTTATCAACAGCAAAAGCAAATTTTGTTCACAGTATGAAACACAATAAATCTGTCCCTCTCCAGCAAAAACAATAAAAACAAAACAAAAAACTTTCACGTGTAAGAAAAATTTGTTACAGTTGGAGTTTGATTTCTACTGGCTGAATCTAAATAAACCAGTAAGATATCTCTGCCAGGACGGATTAGTTTACACTGCATAGTGAAGAACATGAATTAATGTTCTTCGTTGCTACACTAGAATTCCCAATCAGTGGGATTTTGAACAAGTGCCAATTTTTTCTATTCCATCATTAAGGCAGCCATATTCCTTCTTCAGGGACAAAGACACCATTGTGCATTGTCTTCTTTTGTGTTGCCCATCTTCAGGCATACAATGGCCTCTTCTTCCACAAAGGATGGAAGTCGGGCAGTCAACATGTGCACAAAGTTGTATTCTTTTTCTTTTTACATTCATAATCTTCATTTACAGACAGGACATAGATACTAGCGACTGAGCAGATGTTGATGCTGAACTGAACATCTGTAACTTGGCCATCATGCAGGGACTGAACCTGAGACCTTTGAATGAAAAGAACAATGCTTTAACCACCAGGCCAGCCAGTGCAGGAAGTGGGCTGCAAGCAGAGAGGACTCTCCCAGCACCTGGCAATCCCGATGTAAACTCTACTGCCTTGGCTATCTTAACATCAGCCTATCAGACCTATGTGTCTGCGCACTTACGGCGTATTTTGTACATCCTTTTTACAGAAAATGAACCAAACTGCCCCAAAGTAAATCTGATGAAAGTATAGCATAATGTATCGCCCTTGACATGAAACAGAAAGTTAGTTTCTTCCTTTCTCTCTTTCACTTTTTCATTTTGACCGGAGAGATTGGCTTCCTCTCCAGGTCATACAAGACGAGGGAAATCGTCATCAACAAGACTAAGATTAGCCACCAACGGCTTCACAATTGTCATACACTGGCAGAAAAGGCCAGCCATGCTGAAATGCAAATCATCTAATGGCAAGCCTTCAGTCTTCAGTGAGGAGGGTTGAGAGGAAAAGTTTCCAAAATGCATCAAGAGCAAAACCACAACTACTGCACTGCCAAGTGAAAGAACACATTACAAAACAAACACAACACGTTTCAACCTATGTGGTCTTCTTCAGGCGAGACAACCAACGGTCAAGCCAATGAAAATGAAGGATGAACAGACAGTCACTTCTCTCTTCTTATATTTCTTAGACTCTGTCCTAATGTCTTCGTCATTTTGTATATTCTTGTTCTTCTTCTTCATCTCCTCCTTCTTCTACTTATCATTTTTATTATTGTTATTGCTACCACAACCATATTATTGCTCATTTCCTCTCATTCCACTATTTCTTCTATTACTATCACCACAATTACTTTTATCATTATGGTTAGTATTGCTATATGATTACTATACCATTATTATCATTACATTATTTTATTCATTTCATTAACTTTATTATTTTAACCCATACTGCCTTCCATTCAATGTCAGCTCCATTCTGTTCTAATTGTTCACCTGTGACCAAATTCTGCATCCTATTGAAAGATAATTTACAATAATACAGTTATGATAGCAATAATGATAACAATAATGATGATGATAAGAAGAAGAAGGAGAAGGAGGGAGAAGAAGATAGAAAATGAGAAAGACCGTAAGACAGAATCTAAGAAATGTACAAACACAGAAGTAGCTGCCTGTTCATCCTTTGTTTCCATTGTCTTGAATGTTATTTGTCTTTGCCTGACGAAGATCAAATAAGTTGAAATGTGTTTGTTTTGTGAAATGTTTGTTCTTTTGAATGGTGGTGCAGTAATTTTGGTTTTGCTCTTGTTTCAATTTCTGCCAGCAGTCGCCCCATCTTGACAACAAAGAACATCAGTTTTCTGGAAATGCTCTCTTGTTTGACGGGCTTTGCACCGACACCTAGGGCACATTCACTCTGAAGTGCATTCCCTCTGTTTGAAAATTCTATGCAGGTAATTCCCTCTTTTCTGCTGCTCTATTTGACTCTGCACTTTTTTCTTCTATCCATATTTTCTCTCCTTTTTTCTGTCCCATCTTCTGTGCCACCTCAGTGTCATTGCACCCATGCTGCTCCTTCCATTCCGGTCTGAGACTGCATGATAGGAGTGTACTCTATGCTTCCTTTCATAATGTATCCCAGCATCAACCAGGCCTGAGAGAAACAGACACCTGCAGTGTTGGTCAGGAAATTTCAGCAACAGCCTCAGAGACGCATCCATTAAATAAATGTGAAACTGGACCATGTGGTCCCAGTCTTCCCAACGGAGCCCGTAGTTTACACAACTCTGGATAGGAGCCGGTCAAGGCAGAAAAACCCACAGATAAATGGCTCTGAAGGGAATCGAACCCATGACCTCCTAGTAGGGAGTTCGCAATGCCAACAACTTTGTCACACAAACCACTTACTGTTGTCCACTGTGTTTACTGCCTTTGTGGCCAAATCATTTGTCTTTGCTGGAGAAAGTCTTCTTCTTTCATTGTGATTTGTTACATCTGCTTTTTCTTTGTTGTAAACTTGCATCTAGAAATTGAAATTGTAAAACAGAGTGCCCACTTGGCTATTTTAGATATTGTTTCATCCCTTTCAACTCTCTGCACATAATGTCTTTTTTTTTATTACAATAAATTTGGGGGGTAAAAAAATCAAGCCAAATGGCTCATGCCTGAAAGGTGGATGGCCTAGTTTTGTCCGTTTCAATTAAGGATGCCAATAACTGAACAATTCTGATATCAACTGATGTACTTATTTTGCAGATTAAGCTGTTGCTTGTTGGTTTTGTATTTCAGAACAGCACTTTTGTCTTTCACAATGGAGTAACAACCCTGAAAAGAAATCTCAGCTTTGATGAGGAATGTTCTACCAATGAATATTCTACCAATGTGAAGTGCATAGCTCGAGCCAATTGACGGACCAGTGATTTTTACTAGTTCTGGAGTACGTTTCCCTCTTTAAAATAATGTGAGTGCTCTTTCGTAAAAGAAGCCAAAGGCATTTCAGAAGAAATCTTTTCCATGCAGCGTTCTATGCTCAAAGTAATACTGTGCTTTGCACCCTTTTTTCTTCACCCCCTTCTGTCTATGCTCCCTTCCTATCTTCACTACTTTCTCTCTCTGTGTAACACACACAAACACACACACACACACATACACACACACACACACACACACATATACACAGTAATCATTATCATCACCATCATAAATAACAATAACAGAAAAAAAAAATACCCTCAAAATAACATCAGAAGTTCAGTCATAACAAAAACATTAAAAGCGTCAACACAACAAACTGAAATAATAAAATGTCAAAAAGCAAGCAACACAGACTTTGGTTTCAGAACAATCACTGGACTAATATATCACAGCGGTTCAGTAAAACATGGTTAGTTAATAATCATGTCTCATGTTTCAACAACTGCCGCACTGCTGCTGTAACAAATGGGGCAAATGACGCTGGGGAAAAGACATCAGGGAGATGGGGCCAGATACAGTAACAATTTGGGAACACTGGAATAATGGGGCAAATGACGCTGGGGAAAAGACATCATGGAGATGGGGCCAGATACAGTAACAATTTGGGAACACTGGAATAATGGGGCAAATGACGCTGGGGAAAAGACATCAGGGAGATGGGGCCAGATACAGAAACAATTTGGGAAAACTGGAATAATGGGGCAAATGACGCTGGGGAAAAGACATCAGGGAGATGGGGCCAGATACAGAAACAATTTGGGAAAACTGGAATAATGGGGCAAATGACGCTGGGGAAAAGACATCAGGGAGATGGGGCCAGATACAGAAACAATTTGGGAAAACTGGAATAATGGGGCAAATGACGCTGGGGAAAAGACATCAGGGAGATGGGGCCAGATACAGTAACAATTTGGGAACACTGGAATAATGGGGCAAATGACGCTGGGGAAAAGACATCAGGGAGATGGGGCCAGATACAGAAACAATTTGGGAAAACTGGAATAATGGGGCAAATGACGCTGGGGAAAAGACATCAGGGAGATGGGGCCAGATACAGAAACAATTTGGGAAAACTGGAATAATGGGGCAAATGACGCTGGGGAAAAGACATCAGGGAGATGGGGCCAGATACAGAAACAATTTGGGGAAAACTGGAATAATGGGGCAAATGACGCTGGGGAAAAGACATCAGGGAGATGGGGCCAGATACAGTAACAATTTGGGAATACTGGAATAATGGGGCAAATGACGCTGGGGAAAGATATCAGGGAGATGGGGCCAGATACAGTAACAATTTGGGAAAACTGGAATAATGGGGCAAATGACGCTGGGGGAAAGACATCAGGGAGATGGGGCAGATACAGAAACAATTTGGGAAAACTGGAATAATGGGGCAAATGACGCTGGGGAAAAGACATCAGGGAGATGGGGCCAGATACAGAAACAATTTGGGAAAACTGGAATAATGGGGCAAATGACGCTGGGGAAAAGACATCAGGGAGATGGGGCAGATACAGAAACAATTTGGGAAAACTGGAATAATGGGGCAAATGACGCTGGGGGAAAGACATCAGGGAGATGGGGCCAGATACAGAAACAATTTGGGAAAACTGGAATAATGGGGCAAATGACGCTGGGGGAAAGACATCAGGGAGATGGGGCCAGATACAGAAACAATTTGGGAAAACTGGAACAATGGGGCAAATGACGCTGGGGGAAAGACATCAGGGAGATGGGGCCAGATACAGAAACAATTTGGGAAAACTGGAATAATGGGGCAAACAAGTGCAGCAAACAGTGAAAGGAGGTGGGGAGTCCCAGCCCCCCCCCCCCCCCCCCCTCCCCCCACTTTCCGTGGGCAAAACAATGGAAGAAATGGGATAAACAGCGACCAACAGGCCAAAGAAACTAGCAAGGACAAACAAGGAAACAAATGTGTCAAAAAGAAACAACGCAAACAAAGAAAAAATGAGGCAAACAACTGCCATACTGGGCAAAGAATTATTTTAAAAAGTATGAAAAAGAAACATGATTCTCAGTACCAGAACATAACCTGAATTGTCTAATATCACGAATAGTGGATAGACGTTAAATGAAGGACACACACACACACACATAACCTGAAGAGGCATAAATAATCGCTCATTTGAACTCTTGCACTTTTTGTTTGTATGTTCGTTAAAAAGAAACAGCTGAAAAAGAAAAAGAAAACAATAAAAGATATGTAGCAGCTTGACTGAAAAAAAAGGGGCCATCATGAACATTTTAAAACACCAGAACATTTTAAAATTTGTACTGAACCCTCCTTCATCCCAAAATAGCAACAACAACAACAACAACAACAACAAAATGCTCCCATCCTTCCCCCATCCCTCAAAAGAGGAGGGAAAAAAATTACAACAAAAAAAAACATTTCTTGAATATCTTGGCATATTTTGCACACGTCAGTAAAAACAATCACTCATACCCAGCAACTGGAACTGATCTTAACAAAAACAAAAACATTAGCAACAACAAATGAAAAAAAAAAAGGAAATAAAAAAAAAAAGTCAAAATCTCTAGGGAAATGCGACGCCATAATAGTCATGGCCCTCGGAGTTGAAACACTTGTAGGAGCACAACAAGGCACGCACAGGTATCTTCCCACTCATGTTGCCCAGGTTCATGCGCTGTAACAACAATAACAACAACAATACATGAGCACAAACCATATCACAACAACACTAAACAAGCACAAAACTATATCACACACACACTGGACAAACAACACAGGATGGACCGTCTGCTTCACCAGGCAGGAATAGAACAGAATGTCTGATTTCCCGCAAAACCTTAAATATGAAAATGATGAAGATAACGGCAATAACATACTATGTTAATCTTTTTTTTTTTTTTTTTACCACATAAATAAAGGAAAATTGAACACACAGCAGTTTCCAAAGAAATGAATGGTCATAATAAAAAGGATAATGAATATGCACCACGTAAATATTCCTTTCATCACATTGTTATAGAACAATCTGACAAGCATCATATCTTTATTCAATGCAGTGGTTAGGTGCTCTATACTTTCCAAAGACTTTAAAAAAAAAAGAGCACGTATGTGTACGTGCACAAGAAGCAGTACTGTTTAACTTTTGTTCACTTCCTTATCATCTTTATATGTTTTCATCCCAGTCACTATGAACATGCAGTGAGTTAGCTGATACATGATGAAGATTTACCATGCAGCACAGTAGCTGCAATGACAACAATAACAACAGTGATGATGATGATGATAGCACTTCTGTTGATGATGGTGACAGTAGCAGTACCATTATGCTGTCATCAACAACAGTTTTGTCCCTGCCTGTTGTGTGTATGTGTGAGTGAGGGTGTGCAGTACCACTTGTCCATGTAAGATAAATATTCAGGGTCACTGCAAGGGCCAGTGGTTCAGAGAATAATTAACCCAGTTGGGAAGCTGAGGACAACCTTGTCTTAAATCCTGACTTCGGCAATGACAATGATGATGATGATGATTATGATGATGACAACGATCACAATGATGATGGTGACAGATAAGATGGTCAGGAAAATCAAATATGGGACAACCAAGTTGTGGAAAAAAAAGTATTTGACCTCCAGAATCAAGAATGTTTCCCCCCTCACCCCCTCCCTCTTCCTTTCCTCCTTCCCTCATGTATTTACCCTACACACTGCTCATTCCTCCCCATCCTCCATCTAACCCTCTCCCAAATCAGTCAGTGATGTTCTGTCCCCTCCCCTCCATCACATCCACTCACATATTCCTTACTACCTACCCCCCCCCCCTCCTTTCCTGGCCAGTGCTTCATCCATCCATCCCCTAAATTAATCAAGGATGTTCTTCACTATCACCCCCTTCCCCATCTACTCGCTTTCCATATCAGTTTTTCTTCTCCTTCGCCATCCCTATATCTATGTGTGCATCCCTTAACCCCTCCCCCTTAGCTCTTGCCCCCATCTCCTCTCTCCACTTCTCACACACACACACACACACACACACACACACACACACGACACACACACACACACACTCGCACACACGCATGCACACACACACAGACAACACACACACACAGACAACACACACACACACACACATACACACACATCAACCTCAATGGGTACCTTACACATCAGCACAGTCTGTTACATTACCTTGCGGTTCCAGTATAGTGTACAGTGTTTAGCGTGACTGTGGTCTCACCTTAGAGTCTAGAAAGTGGACGCACTCCAGCCAGGTGTTGAGGAAAGCCTCCCCGCACACAGCACACTTACTGCACTGGGCCAGCATGTCCCTCAGCTGTGGGTAGTGTCGGATCGCCCGCCGCAGGTAGGAGTACCTGACACAGGCAAAGGAGTCGCAGGTAATGACTAAAGTATCATCGTAAAACTAAACAGACAGCAACAAAATCATGACGTTTCCTGAAGGCTGACAACAATTTTCTCCATTGTCACTTTCTCTCTTGCATTTTTCCTTCCTCTCCCTAACTGTCAATCTCTTTCGATACAACCTGCCTCAACTGGCTGCTTACTGTCTACCTGCCTGCAGTGCATGTAATCCCGGGATGCCTGAAGACAGCTGTTCCATGGATGATTCTTCGCGGTCGTAAGCCAGGTGGAATTTCACTGCTGTTAATCAGTACTCGACAGTCAACTTTTTGTCAAGACCAGTCAAGTTGCAGGTGTTAAGAAAAAATTGCAATATTGGTTGATTTGCTCTGCCTAGAATGTACTCTCTCTTCCGCTGCCAGGATGATCACAATAGCTCACAAAACATGAGCACTCCTATTTACCCTAAAACTGCTGTTGGAGTAATTTTTAACTAAAATGTGTGTGTGTTCTACAAAATGTGTGTAGACACCTTCCAAATTTTTGTAAAAGCAGGGAGGGGAGGATTTCATTTTTGTTTCTATTGACAGGCATCACACAGCAGAGGTTGGACAGTAGGGGAATACCTGATCTTACCCATCTACTGTAAAAAAAGGTTTCTCCCAATATATATTACTTTCAAAACTGATTCATCAGCAAACTCTGGCACAAATTCTGGCTCTTTCATCAACTTTTTTTCATGTTTTAGAGCTTGTAGTACCCACTATGTTCCAACATCATCCAGAAGTGAGTCTGTGCACTCAAGTTAGTGAGAGCTGTCGCTCTTTGGTCATAGTGCACAAACACAATGGTTACACATCGCAAGTACAACTACTGCTTTTTGTCTTGAGATTTTTTTCCAGTGTTTTCTTTTTGCATTTGTCATACTCATCAGTGAAACTGAATGGGTCAACAGCTCTGCATGCGTGCATGGAAATGCTGACATCCATATCTCGAGCTTCAAACTGATCAAAGGAATTTCAGTAGCAATGCATTGCTCTGTAGTACTTTTAGATGTAGTTTTCACAAATGAAATGAGGGATAAAGGGAATTTGATAAAGATAGATAATGCATACCCGTAATGACTGCATTTTGTGATAAGTAATGCATTACTCTGTAGTAATTTTAGATGTAGTTCACAAATGAAAGAAGTGATACAAAGGGAATTTGATAAATGATAGATAATGCAATACCTGTAAAATGACTGCATTTTGTGATAAGTCCAATCTTTATTTTTTAATATCCAAATATATTGAAAATCAAAACAAGTTTAAACCAAAACAACTTCTTTCTGTACTATTAGCATTTTTATTGTGTAATCCCTTATAAGAAACAGCTGTTTAAATGAGCTAAATATATCAGTTGTTTAATTCTGTCCTTCAGTGGTCTGTTCTTATTTACATATATAGAACATTTTTCCTGCTGGTTGCATTGTGTTAAAATTCACGCATAAATGATTCGATATCCTCCATACTTCAACAAAAGGTTAAAAAAATGAATACTGTGAATTTGACCAACTATCCTTTGACACTGGCTTATGACTGCCAGAGGATTTTAGGGGAATGTTTGTATGTTGTCGTTTATTTACTTATTTATTTGTTTTTTGTGTGCTTGCGCTGTGATTTGTGTTATTCCTCTACACACACACACACACACACACACACACACACTAAATTCTGACAGCCTTTTCATTAAAGCTATGCACTGTATAACCACCGCAGAATTCTGACAGCCTTTCCATTAAAGCTACGTAATATAAACCCACCTCAGAATATTGACGGAATTCAAAAGTTACACACTGTATCATTATTCCTTCTAGAATGTTGACTGGCTTTTCATCAAACCTGTGCTGCTTTTTCACCACGGTAATGCACAACATTGTTTGAGGCTAAGCGCTTCATAAGCATTCCCTTGTACAATGAAAATAACATGAAAGGGTGTGTCAGACAGTAAGTTAACAAATGTGTTTGCATGTCTCTCACTATGATTCCCTGTACAAGGCCGACTGACATGTACAGAGCACACGACATGTACAGAGCACAGCGGAGAGTGGACATCTCAGAAGCGGATTAAAGAATCACCTGATGGACAACATGAGGGACTGGTTTCAACACCTCTATCTTGTTGTGCAGGACTGAGGATGGAAAACCTACAGAGATGTCTGATGGCCCACACCTGTTTCACAGCGTACCTATCACCTACCGTCATAAGAAATCAAAACGTTGCATGGTTTTGATCCTGTCAGCAATGCCATTTTTGACTCCACTGAAATTCACACTATTTGATCTACGAACTGTCTGACACACGATGATATGACAGTAACAGCTAGCCAGATGCCCAGGGCCGGTGATCACCTGAGTCAGGCATGTGGTGAATGCTCTGACCTGCTTGCTGCGCAAAACCAATATTTTTCAGTGGCTGAGAAATATGTGTTCAGTGTCACTTTGCCAATACTGATAATCATCAGAACAGTCTGAAATTCCGCTTTGTGAAACTACCATTTTAAGTTGCTTTTTATAATGCTGACATCATTAAGAATTGCGCAAGGGAAAGCTGAGTCAGAAGGCAATAACCAATCAGAATGGAGCACGCTAGTTGTCTAGTTTTGTCCAACTGCTGACTAACTGGCATACAAAGATGAATTGAGTTTTCCTGATTCGTCGTCATTACTTTACAGATTTAAAATGATCGCTGATTGACAGATAAATGCTTTTGCATGATGGCTGGAAAAATCTTCGTCTACTGTTCCCCTGGCAGGTAAGAAAATGAATATTGTACCACCTTGAACACTTGATAACCAAAGACAATTTGGACAATGCATGACGTGAGTGAGATGGAGAGAGACAACAACAGCAGGTGAAGACAATGGAGGAGAGAAAGTAGATTCATAGATGAAAGCACTGACGCTGTGATATCTCACCTATCACGAAGACCTTTCATGATGTTGCGTGCAACAATCTCCTGAAAAAGTGACATGACGAAGTTAATGCGATGTTCCATCTCATGTTTGCTACACACACACACACACACACACACATTCACACATATAAATACAGAGACACACTTACGCACACAGTACATGTACACAAATGCATGTGCATGCATGCAGTGCACACACACAAATGTGCATGCATATGCATGCATGCACACACACACACACACACACACACACACACACACATATGCACATGCATGTACACACACAGTAGCATATAGACATGGTCATGCTCTCTTTCTCTCTGTCACCACACACACACACACACACACACACACACACACACCACACACACACACACACACACACACACACACACACACACACACACCCCACACACACTCACATTCTCATGGATAAATGTAGAATTGTTTATGAACCCCTCTCCCCCATCCCATGTACACTAAATAACACACCTGTGAACTTTTAAAGATGTCTCTAACATCAGTTTGCAACAGACACTTATGTATTCAGAATAGCCAAAGTTGAAAGGTCTGTGGACAAATTATTCGCTGACTAAATCATGTACGCTCAAAACCGTGACGCTCCCCACCACTCCCCCTCCCTCATTCCGGAACCTCTCACCTTGAGGGCCAGTACCTCCTCCTCCTGCAGGGAGTGGACGGGCAGGTGCTGCAGCAGGGGGTTCTCCTCGCAGTGCAGCTCTTTCAACGGCAGGCTGGACAGCTGCATGGAACCAACACGGCATGCTCTCCACATCAGCACCACAACCTCCCCAACAGCGACCTGGCCTTTCACCAGGAATCACATCATGTTTAAATGGAGATATATCACATACTCAGGGAAATGGAAAGTGTTTTTGTCCAAGTAGCCAACCCAGCTACCTGACTGGAAAAGGCTTGTTGTCAAATTGAAACTCTTGTGTTTAAAAGTTTGATTTTTAAATGTACTGTAGAGCAGCAGAGCACTCACAATCACACAGAGCCTTGGAAATTTTGTTGTGATTGTAGAATGATCAAGAATATGATTTGAAATCCATTGTAGAAAAATAAGACAAAATGTCCAAAAGTACCAGCTGCTGTGGTGAAGTGGTTAGCATCACAGACTCCCAGCTGAGAGGTCATGGGTTTAATTCTTGTCAGATCCATTTATTTGTAAAATTTTTCTGCCTCAAATGGCTCCTACCCAAAGCTGAATCTGCCACAGGCTCAATGGGGAAGACTGGAGCCACATAGTTGAGTTTCATCCACTTTATGGATGTGTCTCTGAGAGTGTTACCCAAATTTCTTGACCACTGCATCTCTCAGGGCTGGTTAACTTTGGGATATATTGTGAAAGTAAGCAAAGAGTACAGCCCTGTCATGCAGTCTCAGACCAGAATGGAAATATCAAAAGCTTTCAGGCTTAAAAATTCCCAAAACTTTAAGGGGGGAGTATGAGTATCCCAACACTTTTAAGCAGAAGCATGAAAATCCTCAAAATTTTAAAGGGGCTGTATGAAAATCAAAACTTCCCAAACTTTTAGGTGGGGGAATGAAAATCTCCAAAATCTTTAGGTGACAGTATGAAACCCCCTGGAATCTTCAGGGGGGAGTATGAAAATCCCCCAAACTTTCAGGTGGCTTAAAATAAAGTTTCAATGGGAGCATACAAGCGTTTAGGTGTCAGTATAAAAATCCCCCAAACTTTAAGGTGGGAGTATGAAAATCCCTAAAACACTTAGACGAGGTATGAAAACCCCTTTATTCTATTTGACAAATACCCCATTGCACACACACAGAAAACCAATGACAAACATGAAGTTTGAGGGCTTCCTATTCGAGACACTCATTTGTCTTCGAACATGGTCAGACTAACATTGAAATATGATTTAAATAACAAATACCCAAAGTCTCTAGAAATGCCAAAGAAGCATGCAAATAGCTGAATTTTGTGATTTTCTTCCTTTCTCTTTGATAAGACGGTGTTTCAAAAGGTTGTATCTAGCAAGTTTTGAGTAAGAGCCATCCAACCACCAGGTTAATGAAAGCAATAACACTTTACAAGCATGTTTCTTTTTTTCCTTTCTTAACATTTTGTGTTTGCTATCAGTTACCAGGTGATTATCAAACTGACCAGTATCATAACAAACCATAAGGCCTAGACCCACTAATCCATTTGTTCTTGTAGTAAAGATGGAAGTAAAAATTACTCTATCTCAAGAATCCGTTTCTTTCAGTTTAACTCCTGAAACAATAATACTGATGATATCATAACTTTAAACAATACCACATTTCAAGTAAATGCACTGAAAGAAGCAGAAAAACAAAAGCATGACCTGCATACATGTTGTAAAGTACAGATATGTTCACAGTCCATCAACATACCTCTGTGGGAAAAATCCTGAGCTCATTTGCAGCAACATCCAGTATCCTCATTTGTAACATTTTCCAATGCCCTGAGAAAAAAAAACAAAACAACACACCAATCCAGAGTAGTAATTATCTTTTACACACCATGAAAAATGCTTTTTTCTTTCTTAAAATGTAAACTGGAATATACTAGATTATATTCTATGAATATTGTACAATTTTGATAATAATGATAATGAACATGAAAAGCATTTCAACTGTGAATATCATTAAGCACTTAAACAGTTCTTAGCTCTCTCTTTTTCACACACACACACACACACACACACACACACACACACACACACACACACACACACACAAACACACACAGACAACACAATCTCAACAGACAACCATGCCCAAGACATCTAAAGAAAATACAGACTATCACAGCTTCAAGACACTCAGTTCAACCTTATTACCAAGTGGATGGAAATCGACAGCTAAGTCGGTACCAGTTTCTCTAGTTTAGGGGACAATCGACATGTAGTGGGACACATGAGGAGAGGTAGAGGGAGAAGAAGTTGGCTTGGATAGAGGAAAGGAAGGATACAGAATATTTCCCTCTGTCTAAACATAATGGTCATACATCACCCAACACATGAGTAACAGACTTTTGAAAAGCAACACAAAGCTAAGTCACACGTATTTCAAAAGCATTTGATATTCAACATCACATGGGTACTTTCCTTGTACATGCTGGATGTTCTTTACGGTTACACATTTTCCTCAAATGGTGGTATGATTTCTTATTTTGCATTTTACCCATTCCCAGGTAAGGACAGGATGGAAAACTGCATTATGCTCGTTAATATATAATTGTGTCTCGCCTTGCCGGCTTGTCTTGTAAGTAATGGTGGTCTGGCACTGTATCTCATGGTTGTTTTACTTACATATAATCTCACCCTCCTAAAAAACACACACACACACACACAAAAAACCACACAAAAAACACTGTATTGTTTTACATTGATAAGCAAGCCAATTACCTTGGAAAAGTAAAAGATAAAAAAACATGCCCCAGGATAATAAATTTTTTTTTTTTTTGTTCTCTTTCTGTTTCTTATTTCCCCAACCTAATGCTTAATTTGAGAGTGTGGATTCAACATGTGGGGAAAAAAAATCCAAAATATTTGCTTACATCGACACACTTAAAAAAAAGAACAAGCTCTCCAGTGAATGGACAGGAGGATTACCTCTGGCAGCTCTCTAATCTTGTTCTTCTGCAGGTGCAGCCTCTCCAGGTTGGTGAGGTAGCCGAACTCTAAAGGCAGGGAGGTCAGCTGGTTGCCGCCGCGTGGAACTCCTGCAGCGTCGTCAGGGCACAGAACTCCACGGGCAGCTCCCGCAGCTGGTTGTTGTCGATGCTCAGAAACTGGATGCTGTACAGGCTGGTGGAGGGGGTGGGTTGGAATGGAACGAGAAGGTGAGTAGGGAGTGTGCGTGTGTGTGTGTGTGTGTGTGTGTGTGTGTGTGTGTGTGTGTGTGTGTGTGTGGCGTGCGTGCATGCGCACGCGCATGTGTGTGTGTGTGTGTGTGTGTGTGTGTGTGTGTGTGTGTGTGTGTGTGTTAAGAGTTGGCAAAAATGGAGGAAGAATGAGGGTGGAGTGATGGAAGGGGGGGGATAACTGGGGGAAGACAATGACATTTCAGTGGCCATGAAATAATGATGTCATAATATCATGAACATATGATAATTATGCCAGACAAATAATTGTGCACGGTAGAAAATGCCAAGTCGTCTTCACTGTTGTCTCTAGTCTTTCTCTCTCTATGTGCATGTGCATACTGAAGGTGTTTATGTTTGTTTAGTGGGGTGGTGTGTGTGTGTGTGTGTGTGTGTGTGTGTGTTGTATGTGTGTGTTTATGTGAGTGTGTGTATAACCCTCAGTGTGTGTGTGGTGTGTGTGTGTGTGGTGGGTGTGTGTGTGTGTATAGTGTGTGTGTGTGTTATGCACACAAATACACACACACATGGACACACATTCATGCAATGCAAAAATATGCAGACAGATATGCACACTCATGTGCTTCCTAACCCCCCCCCCCCCCTCCCCACTCCATTCCCACATGCATATTCATGAACATGCAGGCATACACTGCATCCACCTATTCACGAATGTGCATGCACAAATGCAAGTACTCATCCCATCACAACTCCCCCCTCCACATACACACACACACACACACACACCCGCGCACACACACACGCCGCGCGTGCACACACACACACACACACACACACACACACACACACACACACACACACACACACACAGCACACCAACGAACACACTGAAATGAAACACTATATACTTGCAAATTTCTGGAGGTAAAAATTGTAGTCTGTTGTTGTTCATGTTCAGGAATGTTAAGGTCTTGAATCCAAATCCAGCTGGAATTACATTGGAAAAATATTATACATTATTAAAGAAGCACACAAAAAGAGAAAAATATGGATAAAGACTCCTCATTTAGCAGGCTGTGTATAAAGGCCTGTTAACTATTAGTAACAATGACAATGCACACTTACTCCCTGAATTACTGAGGCTGTCAAAGTGTTTCACAGAAAATGCAGAAAGAAAACAAAAATTTGGATCAAAATAGCAGCCATCAATCAGCACGTTCATCCAGTTCCCAAGTTTGATTTTATTTCTTCCCTTCAATCCCCCCCCCCCCCCCCCCCCCAATCCACCCCTCCCTCTGACATTGCCCTCCCTTAACACATATGATACATGCATGATCACTAATCTTAGGCTTTCACTGGACTCCCTGACTAATACTCATGCACCATTTCCCGATCCCCCTTTCTCGGGAACTTTCCTCACTTCCTTCCATCCTGTTTCTGAGGTCTTTGTAAAGAAAATCATCATGAAATCTGGCATTAAAACCTGTGAACTTGACCCACTACCAGCTTCTTTCCTCACCCATTGCCTTGACACTCTACTCCCTCATATTACCATCATCATCAACCACTCCCTCTCAACTGGCTTCTTTCCTTCTTCTTTCAAATCTGCAATTGTAAGACCTCTTTTGAAAAAGACTACTCTTGACCCTGACAATTTGAAAAACTACAGACCTGTGTCAAATCTTCCGTTTCTTTCAAAAATTTTAGAGAAAGTTGTTCTTGACCAACTGTTAGACCACCTTCATTCCAACAGCCTTGTCTATCCCCTTCAGTCTGCTTACCGCTCTGGACATAGTACTGAGACTGCTCTTCTCAAAATCTGTAACGACATTCTGACTGCCCTTGACTGTAACAATGTATCACTTTTGACTCTCTTGGACCTATCTGCTGCCTTTGACACTATTGACCACTCTATCCTCATTTCCCGCCTACATCACTCTTTTGGGCTTGATGACACAGTCTTGAGTTGGTTTCATTCCTACATCACTGATCGTCAACAAGTAGTTTCTATCAACGGCCTTTCTTCTAATCCCTCTTGTCTGACCTACGGCATGTCACAAGGATCTGTCTTGGGCCCTCTACTCTTCATTCTCTACTCTTATCCTGTCTCTTCTATCGTCCAAGAACACCTACTTCAGCATCATTCCTTCTCTGATGACAATCAGCTGTATGTCTCTGGGCCTCTCTCTGACCTTCCTCTCATGATCCAAAACACCCAGTCTTGTGTAGCCAACCTTAAGGACTGGATGACCCGAAACAAACTAAAACTAAATGAAGATAAGTCTGAACTGATCCTGATCACCCCACCAAAACTTCAAAACCACCCTTCTGTTCCGACTTCCATCAAACTTGTTGATTCACCTATCACTCTCTCTCATTCTGCCCGCAACCTCGGTGTAACTCTTGATCAAACCCTGTCCTTCCAACAGCATGTCAGCAATGTCTGTCGCACTTGCTTTCTTGAACTCCGCCGAATTGCTTCTATTCGCCATCTTCTCTCAGAAAACACAACAAAAGCTCTTGTCTGCGCATTTGTTCTATCCCGCCTGGATTACTGTAACGCTCTTTTGTCTGCCTCTCCCTCTCATCTCATCAACAAACTTCAAAGAGTTCAGAATCATGCTGCCCGTCTCATCTTCCGCACTTCTAAATATAACCATGTTACTCCATTGCTCCGCTCTCTCCACTGGCTCCCTGTTCAGCTAAGAATATCCTACAAGATTGCCTCTCTCTGCTTCAAATCTATCGAGTCTTCCTGTCCTGAGTATCTCACCCACCTGTTACATCTTTACACCCCATCTCGAGCTTTACGTTCCTCATGTGACACTCGTATCTACAGTATCCCCACTGTTCGCACTAAAACCTTTGGTCAACGTTCCTTTGCCTATCAAGCTCCAACTACCTGGAATCAATTGCCTCGCTCTCTCAGATACTCACCCTCACTGCCCACATTCAAGCGCCTTCTCAAAACTCATCTGTTTCCTAGGTAACTTCGTCTTCCCTGTGACCCGACGTTTGCAATGTGTGATGCGAGTGTCTGCTTTGTGTGCGTTCTGTGTCTGTGTGAGTGTGTGTTTGCGTGTATGCATGCTTGTGAGTTTGTGTCCTTGCTTTGGATTTTGATGCCTTTTTCTCATGTATGATTGTTATATATTGTGTGATTTGATGTCTGTTGTGATATTGTAAACGCCTAGGGCATTCAATTGATTAGGCGTCATAAATGTTCATAATAATAATAATAATAATAATAATAATGTACATACACACTGACTCTCTCTCTCTATCACACACACACACACACACACACACACACACACACACACACACACACACACACTCACACACACATGCACACACAGATACACAGACACACACTTGTCTAAGATCACTGTTAGGTGGATAGACGTTAAATTAAAGAACACACACACACACACACACACACACTCTCTCTCTATGCACACACACACACCACACACACACACACACACACACACACACACACACGCACACACATATACACACACATACACACACTCATGACACTTACAAACACACACACACACAAACAGACACACACATACAGCAGCACGACACACACAACACACACACAGAAACACACAGAAAACACACACACACACATACACACACACACACACACCACACACACATACACACACACACACACACATGCACGCATAATGTCCAGACACAGGAAGAAGCACAACACTTTATTCTTTTGATGCCCTTTATGTTTCTAACACATTACACCGCTCTTTGGGATGAAACAATTAACCATGCCCGATGTGCAGCTTGCATTTAATACATGCATGTTAAACCTACGATATCATTCCTGCTGAATTCTGCAGAAAAAACTTACCATTAAGTTTAATGAAAACATGCATACAAATAAAACAAAAATTTTGATGGGTGGCCACCAGACAGTCTGCGGGAACAACAGTCTCCAAAGGAATAGATCAGCCTGAATTCACACAGAGAAAGCTGTGATGATAATGAAGTCACATACAAGTCCTTAATACATTATGGATCCTTTTTACATTTTGTAGTCAGATGTATTATTCATGAGGATCATAAAGGTGAGTATGAAAACAAGTGTGCAGCTTGTACATACTGAGACATTGAGGAGGAATGTCTGATATTTTGTTGCTGAAGAGATGGATCTTTTCCAGATTGTGCAGGTGCTGGAGCAGCTGTGGAAACTCCTCCAGGTCATTGTTTCCCAAGTTGAGAACCTGCAACTGAGGAATCACACAGAATGCTTTGAGACAAAGGGGTGTGTACGTGTGTGTGTGTGTGTGTGTGTGTGTGTGTGTGTGTGTGTGTGTGTGTGTGTATGTGTGTGTGTGTGTGCGTCTGTGTGTATGTGTGAGTGTGTGTGTGCACGCACGAGAGAGAGAGACAGAGAGAATGAGAGAGAGAGAGAAAAAGAGAGACAGACAGAGACAGAGAGACTGAGACAGAGACAGAGACAGAGACAGAAAGATAAGAGAATGTGTGTGTGTGTGTGTGTGTGTGTGTGTGTGTGTGTGTGTGTGTTCATTCTTCAGTTTAAAGTCTCTTCACTTACTGATATCAGACCAAAAAATCTGAGTGAGTGTGTGTGTGTGTGTGTGTGTATGTGTGTGTGTGTGTGCACTACTGTGCGCATGTGTGATCATGTGTGCCATGTGATGTGTTGTGTGTGGGGGGGGGGGGGGGGGGGGGGGGTATGTGTAAGACTCAGGACTTGTGGTAACCCAACAGTGTTGCAGTCGATCAACTGAGCTATCATATCATGTGTTTGG
>CM065730.1:35022221-35024721 GCA_033310375.1 Conus canariensis | reverse complement strand
AACTCCACTCCCTTTGTTGGGCAAATAGGATTGATCCTTGCCTGTCTATACAGCGAGTGTCCGCAGAAGTATCAGCCTGCGTACGCAGAAAAAAAAAAAAAAAAGAAAAAAAAAAGAAAAAAAAAGAAGTCACAAAAAATAAAAGAAAAGAAAAGGAGAAGAAGAAAAAGAAGAAGGAAATACGGCGCTATCAAGACACTGTTTTACCGCAGAGTTTAATTGGAAAGGGGTGTTCGGGAGAAAGTGTACATCTGTCACAATCGAACAGACACAGGATCTGCCCTTTGATCCTGAACCACACTGACATTCAGTGGGTTCATCCCTGGGCCGAATCCGGATTGGGACTACGGGTCCGCACCCAGAGTCAGTGACTTCATTCTTAGACCTCATTCCATCGTTCCGCTACATTTTGTTTCAAATCGACTGTGCATTTTCCATGTTCATCATGCTGACAGGATCCTGAATCTGCTGTCTGATCAGGATTTGCACTACAGATCTGGATCAAATTGAACTGAACTGCTGCCTTGGGTCACATTCGATCTTTTCACCATATTTCGTTGAAATTGCTAGAGCATTTTTGTACCAAACCTCATAGAGACAGACACAAACAAACCGATAGCAGACACGGGTGGAAACTAATTTTTTTAGCGGAAGCAGCTGGAGAGGCATTCGGGAGAGCGCAGAGCCCGTTAAGGTTGAACGGATCCTGGATGCGCCTTTTGATCCGGATCCGCACCCTCATAGCTTCGTCTTTCGGACACATTTCATCTTACGTAACTGAAGTTTCATTTTAAAAATCTTTTGGGTAGTTTTTGTGTAAATTTGCTGAGAGAAAGACGAACAGACGAAATAGACAAAATAAAGAAACAAAAGTAAACAAATAAATAAATAAAATCCTTCTCATGTATGATTGTTATATATTGTGTGATTTGATGTCTGTTGTGATATTGTAAACGCCTAGGGCATTCAATTGATTAGGCGTCATAAATGTTCATAATAATAATAATAATAATAGCAGAAAAAAAAATCATTGTAGAATTCCCACTGGCCCTTCTTTCCGTACCAGAGTATAATAGCAGCCATGGCTCAAGTTAAAGGGATGAGAAATGGTGAGATTAACGTCCATTTAGCTCGAGGTTGCTCTCAGACTGGTGTGTGGAGTCGTAATGATGGAGCAGGTAGGCTGATAATGGTGTTGAACAACTGTTGTTTTGCTCCTGTGGCTTGTGTGGTCGGAGAAATGATTGTCTCCCTTCCGGAGTCTTCAAAGTAGTTCTTCAATAACGGCCATGAAATGCTGTAAATGATGTTACTGTTGAGATTATTGTGTCCCCGTCCAGTCCCTTTCTAGGACCGCTCCTGTGGGAGGACCAGGTGATCCAGTTTGGACCAATTCGGGTAGAACAACAACAACCCTTGTTAGCATACCTCACCATGTTGAGAGTGAGAGTTGAATTTTCTATGTAACCAATCAGATGAAGTTAGACTACTATTTTTGGTACATGGAACAATGGCTGAACAGAGTGCGAAGAGATTCCTTCTTCTTCAACTTCTTGTTTTTTTCTTTCTTTTTCTTTCTTTTTTCTTAAAAAAAAACAACAAACTGTTGGCAGTTTACGGCGGCTTTTATCTTGTTTGTATTGAAGATTAAATGGATTTTAACCTGAAAGATGCTGGGTTAGAAAAAAAAATTGTCTCAAATATTTGTCTTTTCGTGTTTGATGTCTGTTTCTTTTAATCATGAACCATGTCGGAGTCTGTTCGCTATTCGTCCAATTCAGTAAACTCCTTTGCCACTGGGTCACACATGGCTTCCCTCGCACACCTGTTGGTTCGGTTGGTGGAGGAGAAGGGATGGGGGAGGAGGGGGGGGGGGTGTAAAGAAACGGAGTTGAATGTATACCAGGGGCAAGATGATAATCTGACTGAACAGGAAATGATGAGGATTATCTGCTGATGCTGTGTTACCGTTCGTAGGGCACAGACGGTAGACCCTGTGAAGCCGGGTGTGGATGGGGGATAGAGGGGAGGAGAGAGGGAAAGGGATATTACAGATCAGATACACACGGCCTATACCGACTGAATATGAAAGTGATGGGCAAAACATGAACAAAGCGAGTTTTGCAACAGCGTCGAGTATGGGCACGCGGGAAACATTTGATGAGTCAAAGTGTTTGTTTTCAAGTGTGTTAAAAAGAAAAGAAAGAAAAGAAAAGGCCTGTTGGTGTATCTGGCTGCTAAACTGAAAAATATTGGAATATACTAATTCGGAAGTCAGTATAGAATGTTTTGGGAAAAACAAGCAAGCAAACAAACAAAAACCTTCAGAATGCTTGTTTTATTTCCATCGTCCATTATTAACATGGCAAAACATGCACAGGTCCTGGTATATGCACACACATAAACACATACGCGGCTACATTCTTACTCTACAGCG
The DNA here is from genome assembly GCA_033310375.1 of Conus canariensis. Lineage (NCBI taxonomy): Eukaryota > Metazoa > Mollusca > Gastropoda > Neogastropoda > Conidae > Conus > Conus canariensis. The sequence goes on along the minus strand of CM065730.1, from coordinate 35,022,284 downwards.
CATCATTTTGTGCTCTCTCTCTCTCTCTCTCTCTCTCTTTTCTCTCTCTCTCATCATCATCAT
>CM065730.1:34982221-35007221 GCA_033310375.1 Conus canariensis | reverse complement strand
GGGAGGGGTGGTGGTGGCTTGGATTACGCCTTAGATGATTCCATGATATTAAAATGATGGCATTAAAATTCTTATGGGCAAGAAAGTTCATTGTGTACTGTGAATAGATCTAAGCGCTGCGTGATTCTTATATTCACAAACACACACACACCACACACACACACACACACACACACACACACACACACACGCACGCACGCACGCACGCACGCACGCACGCACGCACACACACACACACACACACACACACACACACACACACACACACACACACACACACACACAGAGAGAAAGAGAGAAACACCAAACTTTATTCAAAATGTCCACCCTTTCTTCTTCGTCTTCTGCATTCCTGACCACGGTCGTCTGGTGTTGTGGGCGAAGTCCGCCGTCTGCCTCAGCAACGCTGCCAGTCCCAACGTTGCTTCTCCCTCATGTCCACTGCACTGGGCCAGGTGTCCTGTCGTAGGGTGTCAAAGGTGAGACAGGATTGGACATTGTGGGCTGGCGTCTGTGAATCAGTGCCGTACGTGCACTCATCTGTGCAAGATATCAGATATCTTTCTTTCTTTTCTTTTCTGTTCTTTTTCTTCTTAAATTAGCTGGTTTGTTCGCCATTTGAGGACGGTAACACGTCTGGGTCCTACCCGTACCTTCGGGTGTATTTTATTTCTTATCTGTCTCTTGGCCGACTCTGGGGAAAGGTCCAGTGACGGTGAGGAAAGACTCACAAACCGCAGGGAAAGTCCTGTTGACAACGGAAAAGACTGTGACCTGGGATTCTCTTCAGAGAGCTCGTAAGACCTTATGGCGAAAGCTTGGCCCTGTCTGTAGTTCTATTGTCTTCACCTGTCAGCGGAATAGCGAGTGCACAAGGCAGTTGCTTGTTGGTGGCGTTTTTTGTCCGTGGGCTGTACAATAATGAAAGATGGGCTGGTATACCCATGGGAACGCTCCCGTGGAGGTTCTGTCGTGTCACATCCAGTGGCCATTACACAATGGCATCTGCCAGGGAGCAGTTAAGTTCCCTGATGACTTAATAGAATGCCCTGTGCGTGCCTGTACCCTAAGTGAACACAGCACAGGCTTCCAAGGGTGGTGCAGGATTGCTCCCAGCTGGTTTGTTCGGCAGTTGAGGACAGTACTTCTCTGGGTCCCACCCGCACCTTCCGGTGTTTTTTTTTTTTTCTCTCTCTCTCTCTTTTTTTTTTTAAAAGGCCTATGTACTACATACACGGAGTCGACTCTGACATGGTAACAACCCTGGAACAGCGTGGTCTACAAGCAACAGGAATCTTCATTTGAATCTGGTCCTGGCACCCTGGATAGTTTATCACTCCGGGACGTACGGGCGTTCTTTTCCTCTCGGACTCTCAGCTCTGGAGGCCACTGCAGGCCATACCCTCAACCACCCTGAACTCTCTCTCTCTCTCTCTCTCTCTCTCTCTCTCTCTCTCTCTCTCTCTTTTGTGTGTGTGTGTGTGTGTGTGTGTGTGTGTGTGTGTGTGTGTGTGTGTGTGTGTGTGTGTGTTGTTGTTGTTGTTGTTGTTGCTTGTTTGTTTGTATGCGTGCGTGCGCAGTTAGAGTTTAGATATTTCTCTGAAATCCGATCATCTCGATAAAATTGCTCCAGATAAAAGAAAAAAAAATGGTGCAGATTATCTTTTCAAAACACAAATCTAAAACCCGAAGATCACAAACACGTTAAAACAACCTCCGGCGGGAGAATATAGCTCACAAGGAAATCTTCTTAAAGGAGGTATGGAACAGGAACGTTAAATAACCAACAGGTAGGGTAACCCTTGCTCCCATGATGAGATAATCACTTGCCCATAACTCCAAACGAATGTTGCTTACGACACCAAATCGCCAACACAGAAACGCAAACACAGAGCACAAGCACACAGAACAAACAAAGAGACCTCCCCTAATGTCTCCTTGTTTGTTCAGTCTGATCTGAGTTGGCATTACTGCCTGGCGATTCGGTGTCGTGAGCAACATTCGTTAGGCTTAATGGGCGTGTCATTATCTCATTATGGGAGCAAGAGTTACACTACTTGCTCGCTACAAAACAATTAACCAGCTTTTTTTTTTTTTTTCCAGATCTGCCTAAACCTTAAAGAGTTTCTACCATCCGCCACCGCGGTGTCATTCCACTTAAGTGACATTCCACCACAGCGATGTGTTACTAAAACGACACTCCATTTCAGTGACATACCACTACAGCGACATTTCTCTACAGCTACATACCATTATAGCGACATTCCAATACGGTTACATTCCACTACAGCGATATAGTACTAAAGCGACACTCCCTTTCAGAGGTATACCACGATAGCCACATTCCCTGACAGCTACACCCCACTATAGCGATAGTCCACTTCAGCTACATACCACTATAGTGATATTCCACTACAGCGACATCCCACTATAGTGATATTCTACTACAGTTACACACCACTAGAGCGATATTCCACTACAGCTACATCCCACTATAGCGATATTCTACTACAGCTACATATTACTATAGCGGTATTCTACTACAGCTACATACCACTATAGCGATATTCCACTACAGCTACATACCACTATAGCGATATTCCACTACAGCTACATCCCACTACAGCGATATTCTACTACAGCTACATACTACTACAGCGATATTCCACTACAGCTACATACCACTACAGCGATATTCCACTACAGCTACATCCCACTACAGCGATATTCTACTACAGCTACATACTACTACAGCGATATTCCACTACAGCTGCATACCACTACAGCGATATTCCACTACAGCTACATATCACTATAGCGATTTTCCACTACAGCTATATACCACTACAGCTACATACCACTATAGCTATATTCCACTGCAGCAACAAAACTCCCCTCTCTCTTCCTCCCTTCCACCCTAGCTCTCAGAGTCTTTCTCTTTCTCCCCCCCCCCCCCTTTCCTGACTCCCCCCGCCTGCCTCTGTGTGTGTGTGTGTGTGTGTGTGTGTGTGTGTTGTGTGTGTGTGTGTGTGTGTGTGTGTGTGTAGGCATCCCCGCGCTAAAGTGACGAATAACGTGCAAATAATATCATTGAAGACTAAACGGTTTGGGGTTGGAAGGATACGATTTCACTTCCAACGTTATGCTCGCATTGATATTCGGGATAGATGGTTAATGCCTAAAATTATCGCTCACACCAACCCACGATCTGCACAACGTATCCTTTCTTTCCCCGACCCCAGTCCTGGCCTTCCCACACAGGCATACTCATGCGCAAAAACACACACACACACACACACACACACACACACACACACACACACACACACACAAACACACACACAAAACACACACACACACACATGCAGGTAAACACGCATGCACCCACGCACGCACGCACATACTCACAGGTGCACGCCTCCCAGCCTCATCCTCCATTCTTCTTACCTATCACCCATTCTCGATAGAGCATGGTGACAGAGAGAGAGAGAGAGAGAGAGAGAGAGAGAGAGAGAGAGAGAGAGAGAGAGAGAGAGAGAGAGACAGACAGACAGACAGACAGACAGACAGACAGACAGACATGCAGGCAGGCAGACAGACAGACAGGCAGACTCCCTATTCATCAAAAACTCGCCGTAAAATGCTTGATATTCAGACGTCAAAATAATAATTCGTCTTCTTTTATGATTTTTCCTTACCCTCAAGAGAAACATATCAATCAAATTCGGCTCAAGAAGACAGGACAGGAGAGTTCTGACTTTCGACCTCCTGGCTTGATCATTGATCGTCAGTAGGCCAGCTTACACACGACAAAAGCGGCCGTGACAGCCATGACAGAAGACCGTTTGGGCTTCGTGCCACTTTCATGCTACTTCGAGTCCTAATTTTTCTGACCCCGCCGACGGATATTGGTTTGTACAACAAATAATAACACTAAGACTTCACTGACGTTTTGGAGTCGACAGCGAGAAGATTTTGCTGAATTAAATCAAGGACAACTTATGAATTCGATGTATTGAGTAAATGTTAATCTTGGCGTCGGTATTGGTAGGTCTCTTTTGCCGTGCTGCTGTGTATAGTTTCGCATTGCTCAGTACTTCTTAAATATAAACAGTGTATTGATAACTTGTGATAGTTTTACGTGGTAGGCTAACTATACTTAGTTTCCAATAATAAAAAAGAAAGGTATACAGTAAAAAAAACAAACAAACAAACAAAACCAACGACAAAAACTTTTTTTTTCACTGTCACCAGCATGCAGTTTGTTTGAAATGTAAAAGGCCTGAAACTGTTTCCGCCCCACCTTCACCGCCCTCTCCGTACCTCGTGAACCCTTCCCATGCGGCAAATGGGGTACCATCAAAGTATGTCTTGAAAACAGAAACGTTTGTAACGCCCGTTCAGAATCGACTGACTTTGACGAGTCCGCTGGCTTAGACTACGTCAGTGAAACTCGGCCGGTAGTGTGAATATATGGTTTCGGTTAGAGGAGATATATACCACATACAAAAAGCCTGTGGTATTTTCAAACCGAGGCGACAACGTCAAACTACAGTACCCTCACACAGCAGACGGTGAAGGGCAGAAAACTGCGAAAGAAGGAGAAACTGCTGTATAGAAATTAGTTGTACAGAACATGAAATAAAGATTTAGAGTAATGAAGGTGACAGAATATCTTTGAGTTTATGCTTGAGGGTCCAAAAAATGACACAAGGGAGGTTAAAAAAAAAAAAAAAAGATGTGCCAACAGAGTGGGTAGTCGGCTCTAGTGTTTACTTTCCAAAGCATTATCAGGCACGTTTGAGCTGAGAGCAGCAAAGAACTGTGATGAATAGTCTTTACATGGACACCTCTCTCTCTCTCCTCTTCTCTCCTCTCTCTTATATATATATATACATATATATGTGTGTGTGTCTGGAGAGAGAGAGAGAGAGATGAATGGACGGATGTATGGATAGACAGATGGACAGATAGATCTAGACAGAAATAGAGATATCACACACACACACACACACACACACACACACACACACACACACACACACACGGATCTCTCTCTCTCTCCCTCTCTCTCTCTCTCTCTCTCTAGCATATCTATCTATCTATCTATCTATCTATATATATATATGTGTGTGTGTGTGTGTGTGTGTGTGTGTGTGTGTGTGTGTGTGTGTGTGTGTGGAGAGAGAGAGAGAGAGAGAGAGAGAGAGAGAGAGAGAGCAGTGGTTGGATGTGTCACGTGTCATGCTACTAATCGTAAGAGGAAAAACAGGAGTAAACTATTTTTAGAGCGAATACTGACCGGGATGAGTTGGCTAGAAAGGAAAAAAAAAAAGAAAAAAAAGAGAAAAAAAAAGTGGACGACAGTGAAGAAAGAGAAGAAAAAAAAATCAAAAACAGTGAGAGAGAAAAAAAAATAAGGGGGGGGGGGGGGGGGGGGGGGGGGGGGGGGGGGGGGGGGGGGGGGGGGGGGGGGGGGGGGGGGGGGGAGGGAGAGAAGAGAAAAGAGGAAACTGCACATAGAATTTCCAGAAAACAGGAATTGCAATTTAAACTTAAAGACCCCCAAGCTTCCCCCACGTAACGAAGTAGGACGAAAACAAAAGAAGACGGAGGTGAAGTGTAAGGGAGGTCGGGTGAAAGGAAGAAGGAAGGAAAGGATCGGTAAGGAAAAAAGATGGGCTTTTACACAGACTTCCCGCATACATCCTTCCTGCACGTGCAACTCTCTCCCACATCCACTCCCCCACACTGTGTCTCCCTTTCCTGCCCCCATCCTCCGGTCCTCCCCTTTCCTCCACCACCACTCCCTTTTCTTCCCCCAACACACTACACTCACATGTCCAATAACCAAAACAATTTAAACCAAGTTAACTGTACGACAGTCAATTTTAACAGAGGCAGGGAACAGCACATAGTAAATAACGAACAAATAGGGTGACTCTTGTTCCCATGATAAGATAAGTACACGCCCAAACACTTACAGCGAGACTTCCCCCAAAAAGGATGTTTTAAGTCTGCCAATATACCCTTTACCTAACACATGCACATAGCAGTAACTGCTGAAGAAATGAACAAACACAAATTAACATTTATTCAAGACTTGCACAAACTTTTTAATCTGGAAAATAATCAAACAAAACACACAAACGAACAGAAACTGGTAATCTCAGTTTGACTGGTATCAAATGAAATCTTAACTCAAAACCGTGGTATACTGCTTTCGACACCAAATCGAGTTTTTTTGTTTTTGTTTTTTTTTTTTCAAAACATAATCCTGTGTGTGTGTGTGTGTGTGTGTGTGTGTTTGTGTGTTCACGACTACCGAAAATCGAAATTCATGTTTTGTTTTTTTCAGTGTTGAAGATTAAAGTAAACCATATGGAAGGAAAGGAGAGGAGGGAGGAGACGCGGCAGAGGGGCGGGTACACGGGTCATGACTTCAGTTGAGTTGACCATACTCATACTCGTCCTCGAGTTGACCAGTTTTCACTGACCGAGTTTTCCAGGGTGGTTGGACTGACCTGCACCACGGGTCATGAGTCAAGGTCTTGGCCAAATTGAATAACTTCCAGACGGATCAACCCAGCCAGTTAGAAAAGGGAATATCACCCACTCACCACCTACAGCAAATTTGTTTTGTACTTGTGTTTCGCAGGCGTGCTTTCAAATTTTTTGCATCCTTACTTATCGTGTTCACCTCTCCCCCTCCCCACCCCCTCTTGTCTTCCAGTCTGTCTCCGCGACAATTAGTGAATTTTTATTTCTTCTCAAATGTGAACAGCGAACTGATAAGCAAACTGTAACATGATTTACGTGCACAGCTAAGGTGTAAAGTGTTGTTGTTGTTTTCCATGTTGAAGTGTTCAATTAATTTGTTTACGTCTGCGAAATCTGATATGAACTTATCTGAAAATCGAAGGTGGATCTCGATTAAAAATGGATAATTAGGCATTTCCATAGCCCTTTGGAACGCACTAGTCAAAGCACTTTGCAATAACAATCGAATAGCCCACTCGTTCAAACGTCTACACTCTGACATGTTCACTGACTTGCAGGGCCTCCTGTCTCTTGACATTGACAGTAGACAGACAAGGACTTGATCAATGCCTATGCTGTAGGAGAACTGAATGCTCATTAACCGTATTTGTCTGTACTGTATCAGTTTGGCTGCGGGAAAAAAAGCCAAAAACAACAACAAAATGTTGGCATCAGCAGAAGAATGGGGAAACTCTTATGTGTTTAACAATGGTGAGAACCCAAAGATGCTACCTTCGCTCTTGCTGGATGGTCAGATTCTAGAATATAGACAAAAAGTTAAATTCCTGGGGGTATTTTTAACTCCTAAGCTGAACTGGAACACACATATTGTAAATCTGATTGATAAAACAAGAAAAAGATTAAATGTTCTTGAAATTATATGTTGTCGACCATGGGGTCAGGACTGTCATACCCTTTTACATCTATACATCTCTTTAGTCCGATCGAAATTGACATATGGGCAGGAAGTGTATTTGTCTGCACCTAATTCTCTTTTAAAGAATTTGCAAAGCTTGGATAGTAAGGCCATGAAATTACCTCTGGGAGTCCCAGTTCATAGAAACACCTATAGATGCTATAAACAAACAAATATGTTACCACTAAATGAGAAGCGAATATTGGATGTATCCAAATATATTGTCAGAAGTCTTTCCGTAGGAAATTCAGTTACTGAAGAAATACTAATAGATTCCAGTAATGATTTTCCTAAGAGGTCTAAAAACATATAATATATTCCACCAGTTAGAAACTACACACATGACCTTATGTCACATTGTAATATTGATATTACTGCTATACCAGAATTTCGTGCAGTACCTCCAATGCCTCCTTAGGAGCACCTAAATGATTCTGATTACAAGTACACTATGTTAAAGAAAAATTATAATGTAAATATTTTAACAACTGAAGTTCGTGAACATTTAGAAACAGCTATCCAAATCATTTAAAAGTGTTTACAGATGGGTCTGTAATGTAATCCTCTGACAGTGGTTCTGGATTTATAATACTACTTTTCAATGTTAGGAAATCATATTATTTAGAAAAGGGGTTTTCAATCTATACCTCAGAATTATATGCAATACTGAAGGCTTTTGACATACACATATTATACACCAATTCCTTTCTATAAAATTTTACTGTGTGTTGATTCCAAATCAGTTTTACAATCACCAGAGCGTTGGGAATACAAACCAGAAAAGATTTGCTTTTTGAACTAAAACATTCATAACTTCATTGTTTTATAACTCTAGATATAAGAATTGATTTTTGTTGGGTCCCATCTCACTGTGGTATAAAGTGGAATGAAATAGCAGGCAGTCTTGCAAAAGAAGGAGCAAATAGAAACATTGAAAATTTATTAAACAATCTTTAGATTTGTCCTATTGTGGATTAATCCAAATTATGGACAAGTATATACATAAACAGAATTTTAGTTTAAAAAAATGGCTACTTTACCATCGTGCTCATGGCACATTGTTAGATTAATTCATAAATTAAGGCTGAATACATGGTACACTAAATATTCTCATGGCATTACTTGTGTCTGCAGAGAAAACATTTCTGTGCATCATCTTTTGTTTGAATGCTCAGTGTTGACCTCGCTCTATCAGGAGAAAGGTATTGATATGAATAACTTTGATAATGTCAATACTGTTTTGTATGGTCCATATGTTTCTGAAATTGCCATGGTTGTTTCGCAATCACAGGTTGCAAAATTTTTATAAAGATCAACAATTTTGTGTACCACTAGGGTATTTCACTTATGTAAACATGCATAAGTCAGATGTTGGTTTGCAAGTACTCACATGGATAATAAAGTTGAGTGTGGAGTTTGTTGTTGTTGTTGTTGTTGTTTGTTTGTTGTTGTTGTGTTGTTGTTTTTTTAAGTGCCTATATCATCTGAGGATGAAAAGACATTAAATAAACCACTGAACTGAACCGAACCGGAGAAACTCTTGATTGAATGGAAACAGAATGCTCAAAAGCTGAAAGAGATAATGGGATGCACTTCTGTAAATAATGCTGTAGCTGAGACAGGAAGTAGAAGAAAAGGAAAGAAGAAAGAAGTGAATGAATGAAAAAGACAAGAAAGAAAGAGAAGAAAGGGATAAAGAAACAGGAGCTTGTCACGAAGTAACGTATGTGTTATCAGCCCTCCCTGAGACCCCAAAGACACAGTAACACACCTTTTTCGCATTATTTGTCACCCTGTTCAGATCTTGTTCCAATTTCTTAGGAGCCAACCATTCACTAACACAAACTTAAACCACTCCAACAAGTCTGAGACGCTGCGGCCAGTGTTGCTTGTATCTCATCAAACCATTCACTGCAAGCTACTTCTTCAAAAGATCTTCGATCGTTGGCTTCCGATAGAACCAGAAAATCCAGTCCAAAACATGCTGTCTGCATTCAGATTGCCAGTAAAACCGGTCCTTTGTAACTTTGTCCGAGGCATTCACGAGTAAAACCTACTCTCCAACCAGAACTCTTCTCTCCTCTGCTGACAATTCGACTGTTTACAGAAAACAACAAATGGACGCACTCGCTCTTTGTGCTTTATAGCAGGCCTGAACTCTAGCCTTGAACCCCTTTTCTGTTTCTGTCGTAAAATCAAATTTGGAAACCCACCTTTTCGGGCAAGCCTGTAGGTAGCTCACCTTCATTTCTGTTTCTGAAAGTTTGTTGTTGTTGTTGTTGTTGTTGTGGTGGTGGTGGTGGTGGTGGTGTGTGTGTGTGTATGTGTTGTGTGTGTGTGTGGTGTGTGTGTGTGTGTGTGTGTGTGTGTGTGTGTGTGTGTGTGTTTCAGTCGTGTTTGTGTGTGTGCGCTCGTGAGCACTTGAGCAAAGGTGTGCGCGTGCAGGAGGAAGTCCCTCCGTTCCACGATGTCTTTATGTGTGAAATTCGCGTGGTTGTAATCTAAAATGTATGCTTTTTTTTTTCTTTTTGTTGTTGATTTTTTATGTGTTTTTTTTTATTATGGAAAAAAGCTTTTGTTTCCAAACTCAGAGAATATAAATAAACCAGAAATAATTAATACGAATAGGCCCTACAAATGCATATTCGATTAAGTACAACAAAACGATTAGACTTAATTTGTTAACAATTAATCACGGTTGTTTGCACATCGTCACATTTATGAACAAGATAGTAACTAATAAAAGGTATATTCGATTAAGTATAGTAGGCCTACAACAAAATGATTGGAGTAATGTATGCTGTGTAATCTTCTAGTATTATGTTATTCTGTCTGCATTACCTCCTACTGGATTACTGTAAAACGCTTTGGGCTTCGGAAAGCGTCATAGAAAGGTCCCTCTTTTCATTATTATCATTTTGTTGTTGGTGGTGTAGTTGTTGTTGTTGTTGTCGTCGTCATTATCATCATCATCAACAACAACATCAGCAGTCAGTTATCGGATAGACATACATACAGAGGGAAGGTGGAGATATGTAGAGGGGGAAAGGAGAGGTGATGGAACGGCAAGTAGAAAGAATCCAGAGAAGGGCGACTGAGACGCCGTAAATACAGCCTTGTCCCCCCCCCCCCCCCCCCCCCCCCCCCCCCCCCCCCCCCCCCCAAGATCCGTTCACTCGTTTGAGGCGCATATTCACGCATGCCGTACGCAACAAATGTTGAAAGAAACACGCGTTGCTGTCCTCTCCCTCATACAGTCTTGTAGTCTTTTTCTCTAGTCCGGCAGGCATTAGTCATCTACAATATAAATAAATCCAAAAGATAAACAACATTGCCTCCCTCTCCGGCCCCCTCTACCCCCAACACTAATAAAACAACAAATCCAGTCACTTAAAAGTTCTTTTAACTATTTCTGTCAGTACCTCATCGGTACACAGGTACCCTTACATTTCCTTTCGGTACACTGACATACTATCTTATCGATTGATGACGTCGGTGGCACGAGAGGTCTCCCGCGGCTTGTCAAAAACCTCTCGAGCCCCGCTTTCGCGCGGTGGTTCTGTAAATTATGCACACAGAAATCGTCTAACCCCGACAGCGCCCCTTCTACTGACTGAGAGTCATATGATCAATGACGTCAATGAGAAATAACTGAACCAGTGCCAAGTTCTATTTTGGGTCCAGGGAGGGGAACCCTTCTGTTCATCTGGCAAGCGTCCCGACTCCTTCCCACAAGCTGTCGAACCCGTCGGAGTCTCGGAGTTGTTGCCAAACACACATACACTGACCGGTGTCAATACAAATGTTCATATGACTGAGGATAGAGCGATTAGTAATGGTGGTGAGCCGGGCTAGGTTTTCAGCAAGCACCAGCTTATTGATCAGGAGATAGTATGTCAGTTGTAGACCCAGCTGGTGGTGGAACCATGGACCTACGTTTTAGGCTGTAACTAAGCAAGGATAGGCTGCAATTCTTCGGTAGTTGTAGCAATAGCGATAGCAGTTATTATAGTGATTGTTACTGTTAGTAGGCCACTAGCCCTTTATAATATATCCATTTTCGTCAGTTCTCGTTGTGAAAAAAAAAAAAATACTATTCCGCCGAACGAAAGAAACGAACTCATCACTGGCCCGATGGCAATTTTTCTTTTAAGTTCGCTTCACTGTCTGTTTGCAAGTCACCCCACTTTGAAACTAGTTTCACGTGACTCGTAGAAGTTTTAAAATTCTGCCTGAAAGCTATTGCTACAACTATCGAAGAATTGCAGCCTATCCTTGGTTAGTTACAGCCTAAAACGTAGGTCCATGGTTCCACCACCAGCTGGGTCTACAACTGACATACTGTCTTCTGATCAATAAGCTAGTGCTTGCTGAAAGCCTGGTTTTAGACTCTCAAAAGTTTTGTTGTAATTTTAAATCATTTCAGTGAACTAATGTAGTGACCAACTATACGTGCAAAACCATGAGTATAACCAATACAACTGCAATTTTTCTTTTCTTTTTTCTTTTTTTTTTTTTGGCATTTCTCACAGACAGACATCTATTAAGTCAGACAGACAAACTGGATAATCTTTAGTTTCCTTTTGTTAAAAGTGAGGTGAGACATTTCAGTCAGCCTTTATGCAACTGACAACCGTTTTGTTACAATTGCCCTACATACAATCTTCTATTATCATGAAAAAAATGTTAACAAAGGCAAGCAGGGTACTAAATATGCTCACATAAACAGCAATAGCAACAATTCTTTGGACAAAGAAACCAGGAAACAGTGAATACTGAAAAGAAAATGAAGACAAAACAAAACAAGGAATGAGTCAAATTAAGATGGACTGATTGAGGCGGAGAGAGAGAGAGAGAGAGAGAGAGAGAGAGAGAGAGAGAGAGAGAGAGAGAGAGAGAGAGAGAATACATTTTTTTCAGGGGGGGAGGTGGGAGGTGTGGGTAGGGCGAGGGGCAGCAGAGGGTGAGCAGGAAAGGGAGGGTAAAATTATCAGAAGGCAATTTTAGATCAATAATCTGATTTTCATTAGCTAAGCAGACTGTTTTTATATGTGAGAACTGAACGTGAATTTGAGGCAAAATCTGTGTGACAAGAACATTTCTTCTTCACATTTCTCTAGTAAAACCGCTTTTGTTTATTACATATTTGAGCTTGATTTTTTTGTTTGGGGGGGGGGGGGGGGGGCAGATATTGATAACCATTATACTCACCTAATTAAATGATTCTCTTAAATCGTTTAGGATAGTCCTCATTTAAAAGAAAAAAAGGCAAGTATTATAATCTGCACAAAAATTATGTGACCAGACACAATCCAGTTAGACTGTTTACAAAGTTGTGATTCTTGTAGTTCGACGTTTGACCTAGGTGGAGCTTCTAATCATGCTACGAGCAACCCATCCTCTTTTCCTGGTGTTTCACATTCAAGGATCTACAAATGTACAAGGAAAAGAGATGTCCAAGCCCAAATCATGTACAGCATTCTGGGTTGGGAGAGACAGATGGCAACAAAAAAAAAAAGTCAGTGGATAACACATCCTGTTTGTAAGCAAGGAAATCTTTGGTCCAGGGTTCAAGTCCCATATGAGCTCAGAAATTAGTATATAATCTAAGTATGGTGCAGTATACCATCATGAAATCTTTCGATAATCTGGACCATTTCAAACCCCATACATCACTGATATCATTAAATGGTCCAACAAACACTCATAGTTTCTCTTCTTTCAGTGTATGATGTTGTTTGATAAATAGGTGGGTTGTTTCTATATAACCTTTTTTTTTTTAACCATTGTCATATTAAACAAAAAATACCCACCTGTTATGCAAACCTGCTTTAGCTCTATTATAAACTATGAGTAAAAATGTTAAGAAAAAAATAAGCAGTTTAAAACATATGTTCATGGCAAACATATTATTCAAACAAACCATTATTGATGACAAACAATTCTAGCAGTTCCGTGCATTTTTGCTTGTGCATGTTAAACACGTCATATACTAAAGATCAAGTGAAATCAGCCTTCATATAAGGAAACAAGTTTTCCATTTGACAGTGCACTGGATTGTTACTACATAACTTAGGCACCTCTCCATAACACAAACATGAGACTGGAGCAAGTTTGAAACAGCCAGCGGGTCCAGGAACTGCCATCAGACCCCCAGGCGGGCTCCAGGGGCAATGGGGTTTTTTTTCCACCCAGATTTGTGAACTGCTATGAGGCTGCCTACACGTTCATGCCACCTTGCATTCCATTGATGTCAGCAATCTTTCCAATATTTCTTGCCAATGTCTCTTCTCTCAATCTTCGAAACATTTTGAGCCCACAGATATCTTAGAAGATGAATTTGGTGGTGCTAGCAGAAGCCTTGACAAACTGAACTGGAATGATATAATACACAGTGGATGTATTGTGAACTCGAAATCTGATGGTCTTAATCTTATTCATCCACTCAAATTTTCTCAGCATTTCTGTAGCTCTCAAGGATGGTGGAGGAGACTTTTAATAAGCCTTAATTCAGGCTAAAACCTGAAAAGTCTCACATTTGATTACAAGTTTCTTAAAGTTGGGTCTTTTGAAAAGAAATGAATCTTTGTCATGGGAATTCAGTAAAGACAGAGAGAGAAATGTTCCTACAGTGGTTTGCTTCTGGGCTGGAAAACCAGAGGGTTCAGCCCTACTGGTGGCATTTGTTTGTGTAACTCTTTTTTTTGTTTGTTTGTTTGTTGATGTAGGCCGTCTTTTACCCAAAGATAAGCGTGCTATGGGCTCTAATGAGGAGATTAGAATAATATTGTCATGTTTGATCTACTTAACAGATGTGTTTGATTTGTTCAAATTTCCTGAGCGACACGATAGGTGTCTGTATCTCTTAGGCCTGGTTGCTGCCAGGATATGGTAACAAAAAAGCACAGAGTACAGCCATGTCATGCAACTGAAGCCAGAATGGAATTTTTTTGCATCAACTTGATCATTATCATTGATTTTTTTTCAAACAAAAAGTCTCGAACTTTCCGGCCCTTCATCCACTCCCTGCTCTTGCTGTGACCTCAGTTTTCCTTTCCTCTCCACACCCATGCCCATTTTGAGTGCATGTCTAACTCATCAGTATTAGCAATGATACATGATGATTTGTGCATTTTGCAGGGTTTATTCATTTTTGTGTGGACTGTCATTGACAGGAAATGTTGGCACCCTCTGCAGGGAGATGCTCACTCACATATGCTGGTTTTGCATACTTACTCACATACGCTGGTTTTGCATACTCACATACGCTGGTTTTGCATACTTACTCGTATACGCTGGTTTTGCATACTTACTTACATATCCTGGTTTTGCACACTTACTCACATACGCTGGTTTTGCATACTTACTCACATACCCTGGTTTTGCAACTAAGCAGTAATGGTCATCAGTAATGGTTTTAGCAGGTGTCTCCTGAGCACACCAGATCAGAACAGGCCACCACTGAACACCATGGAAGTAACTCAGCAACAGTGTAGGGTTGCTTCATGATGACCCAATACCAACTGCTCCCTGTGAGCTGCTGGTGCAAAGGCTGTGAATGTACTTATCAGGGTGTGGCTGTGTAAGGCAGAGATGAAGGAGCAGTGAGAGATTGACAGCAAGTACTCTGGAGGAGCGTGGAAGAGGAAACAACTGAAAGAAGCACAGAGAATCATTTTCCTTGACAACTGCATACTTCCACTGGGAATGTGCCTTTATTCCGACAGACTGTATTGGGGCTTTCAGTGCATTAGCACCGATGTTCCACTGTTCCTGACACAACTTCACAATCAGTAATATCAAATAACGAAGGGAAAAAGATATGCAAAGAAGTGTTCTGGATTTGGTTGTTTATTGAATACAGTGCTATTCACGCTTGAGAAAAAAAAAAAAAAAAAAAAAACCCTCCAAAATGCATAAATCAATATGTAACAAATGTCACATACACACACACACACATACACACACTCATGAACACATTTTCAAAACACTCAGTCTTTCTCTACTTCCAGGCAAAGAAGAAACCAGAATAAACCCACTTCTGCTTCAGACACTGGCAATGCAACATCTCTAGTGCCCTCTCTGTTTTGTTCCTGTGCACCTCTCATACTCCACCATGCATCCCAAACTATCCATAAGTATTACCTTTCCTGTTCCCAGTTATTTACACAATCCATTCCCCTTCAGGTTACTCTGATTCACCTTACATAATACGCAATAAGCCTGTGGTAGTATTATAATTGAAAAAAAAAAATCCCAAAGTTTTGCTTTATGACTACTGCTATCAACAGATAACAATAAATAAATAAATAGAATAACAATAAACAGTAGATGTAAATAATATATTTCTGATTTGATAAGGTTGAACAGACGGCAATTAATTAAAAAAAAAACAAACTGCAGTCCAATAATTTCATATTCTGAAACCAGTAAATGGTAAAATGATTATGTTTATCACCACGACATACACTTGAACAAACAAGATCATTGTCCAAAAGCATTGTGTTCACAGTGTGACAGCAGGTATAATTTGTCGTTTCTTCACTGACTGATCAGACATCATAATGTACATCCTTTCATCACAGTACCATTTATATCAAAGTACCACTTTCAACCATGCATAAAGTCCACCATGCATAAAGTTGTTCACACAGATACTGAGTCGCAACACTGAGGTTTTCATTTTTTTCCTCTCAAAACTGTTCAGCTGCCTTTAGACCTGAAGAGTCAGGGTCAATGTTGTACTCACTGACCTACAATGAACACCTACCATTCAGAACTCCTCAAACACAATTACCTATCATGAACGGCTACTTTGTGAACTATACGTTTCTGTCGTTAATGATGTTGTCGACGTACTCACCATGAAATGATCTCACATGCTCTGAAGCAAGAAAATGAGGGTTGTCTGCTTCGGCTTTCTTGAAACCAGCACCACACAAAAACTACAATAAGCAACAGTTCACTTTCACATTTATCACAACCCAGCCACCCACTCACAGCCCTTTCAGAGCTGTCCGTCACACACAGACAGAGAAACAAACAGAAAGCCAACCATCTGATGAAGAAAATGCTCTTCAGTTAATAACATCACAGCTAAACTATGGACATCCTTACGATGGGTGAAACTGCTGATGCCAACCTGTTTCTGCTTGGTTCTTCACCCACAGTTTACAACAATGAAATGAATAAATAAACAGATAGACAGATAAAATAAACAAATAAAAAAGAAAGAAAAAGTTAAATAAAACACAAAAATTCAAATCAACAAAAAAAACCCCATAAAAATGCAATACAGCAGAAAAGACAGGTAAGGCCTGTTGCAGTGTTTAAACTCTCGCCAACTTCTCAACAAATCAAATAATTAAAAAAAACCCTGAACCCCCACCCCGCTCCCCCCATAAAAAGAGTATAGACATTACATATCTTCCATAAAGATAAATAAATGGGTCATAAATTTGGGAAAATATTGGGTGACATTAAAGAAAGACAGATTAAAGGGCAGAATCAAAGAGAATGACAATTCAAATGCACAGATATCCACAGTGAAGACGATTTATCAATTATTTCATATTAACCCTGACTTCAGACGGAGAATACGAGGAGGACCCATAGCAAAAACACTGACATGAAGTTTAATGAAGATGACAACAACACAGCTAATGATAATGTTTCCTTGCCAACTGTAACCAGCAAGCTTTGTCGCTGCTGACGATGACATCTGTGTGTTTCTTTCTGGCTGTCTCCATAAACTTAAAAACGTGAGATATTTTTTACTCTTTTGCTGCTTATTTTGGTTCATGGTTTTGAACGCTCTCATTTTGAAACAAATATTCTCAAGTAAATACCTGGTAGTAATATTTTGGTCATAACATTTTGCAAAAAGTTTTAGACACAAATCAGTAGATTTGTAGATGTTGACAAGCACACCATCAGAAAATCTTTATGATTTGATGACAGGCTATGTGATTTGATGACAATCTATACTACTATTATCTAATGATGATGGTCAAGACAGTAATTATGATCTAACCTACGATCTGAACTATCAACCACATAAAACATGATTTGATATTACTGTCATATAAACTGAGCAATAAATTTCTTCAAATCGAAATCAAAACAAAGAGAACATAAAATCAATAGCTTGTTCAATCATAGTGCTAAAAATATAAACAATATGTACCTTTGTTTCTTTGGTGAAGATGAGGGATAGGGGACGGAGGGGAGAGTAAGATGGAGGAGGATGGGGAGAAGGAAATAAAAGCTTGATAGTAAAGATAATACTGTACATAAAATTCACATTTACAGGCTACACACAAACAACACCTCCTTTCACTTGAAATAAGAAAACGCTTTTTTTTCTTTAAACAATACTTTCTTTCCTTCTAAATTTCTGTCACAAATTACTTTTTTCCTTCCCTGTTTAGCCAGGAGGGGAAGGGAGGGTCGCACCGATGAGAGAATGTTCAAACAAACTGCTGCTGGTCTGTGAAGAGACAAGGCAAAGCAGGTCAAGAAACAGATGTGACAGTCTCTCAAACCCTTTCAAAACATGAAGTTAACTGAATGAGGCAACTGGCAGACACTTTTCCCAAAGTGTGCATCAACTTTTCCCTTTCCTTTATCATAATTTTTGTTGCCTCCAATTAGTTGAAAGAAAGAAAAGGGCGTGGGGTAGAGGAAGGGGGGGAGGGGGGGGAGAACAAGACGTGAAATGAAATCCCAGTTACGTTCCCTGCAGAATTTCCCTGACGGCACTCAAGGCGGTACACACATCAGGCAATGTTGCTGTTAGGATCCTGAGTGGCCGGGTCAGGAGACGCAGAAGTCAGGAAGAGGTCTTTGAGCACGCTGAGCTCCTTGTGCAACAGCTGCACCCTGTCCTCCAGCTGCCGGTTCTCCTCCCGCAGCTCTCTGACCTTCTCGTCGATCAACTTTGCCTTCTGCCTGCTCAGCTGACGGCTCTTGCGCACGGCGATGTTGTTGCGTTCCCGGCGTTTCTTGTACACTTCGCTGTCCTTGGGGACTGCTCCTCCCCCACCTCCTCCTCCCCGCTTGGCGGTCAGAGTTGGAACGGCTTCTGCCCTCCGCTGGGCTGTCCTTGGAATCTATATTCTTGTGTGGCGCCATTGTCTGAGCTGGAACTGCAAAAGGCACTGACAATGGATGTGGCTGACACTTCTTAGCCGGCTATTCCTTGGATGAAAGTCGGCAGCAACAGCACCAGCCTGGTGTCAGTCTCCAAGCTCTGATTTTAGGGGAGGGTATCCCTGGAAAAAAAAACCGGAAAGGGAGACATATAAAAAAAATGACAATATATACTATACTTGCATGCAGGTAGAAACTTACAGTGCAAAGGAAAAAAACCATGCATGCATGTACAGACTACTACAGCTTACATTATTACAACACTGTCTCTTGATGCTAAAACTCACCTCCTAATGTTTTCTCTGTGTGCACGCATGCATGTGTTTGTGTATGTGCGTGCGTCGTGGTGTGTCCATGTGTGTGTGTGTGTGTGTGTGTGTGTGTGTGCGTGTGTGTGTGTGTGTGTGTGTGTGTGTGTGCAGGTATATATGTGCAGCAGTCTTGTATTTCTGCTCTTGTGTGTGCACAGAAGTGTGTGCGTGTGTATAAGCAGAAATGCATGCTTGTGCCTAAGTAGCAGTGTGTGTGTGTGTGTGTGTGTGTGTGTGTGTGTGTGTGTGTGTGTGTGTGGTGTGTGTGTGACAGAGCCTGTGTGTGTGCACATGAGCATCATGTGTACACCTACATTTTGCGTGATCCAACTTAAATTTACAGGTTTCCTGAAGATAAATTGTCCACTGTTTTTCAAAACAAGAGGCCAATATTCATTTTTTCACAGAATGGGTATCCTCTCTCGAGAGCAGACATTCAATAATGCTGTGCCATAAACCTCTTGTGTAACCGACACCCCTACTCCATAACCATCAAACATATCCTCTTTCCACCCCTCCCCCTCTTCGGTTTCAAGTTTAAAAGGTTGATAAATTCCCATAGTCTACTGGCCATTGGGACAGTGAACTCTTAGAGGTTCACCATGTCTGAAGCAAAGCCTGTCTCTTTCCTTCAACTGCATATAACCTTCCCTGAACTGAATCAGATACTAATTTACTCTTGGATGGACACAGAGTGGGTTTTCAAGTCGAACAAATCCATCCCCATGAGCGGTTTTAACTCTTAAATTGCCAGCTCTGCAGGCAAACACTCAAACCATTTCTTTAACTATTGGCCCCTGGGAACTGGGGGACAATGTCAAAGTTCAAAACTATTCATATTTTGTGCATCTCGGGCACTAGAAAACTTTCCCCCTATACACACATTTTTACCTGCATGAAACACCAAAGCCCTTTTCTATGTTTAAAATGAAATCTTAGAACCATACATATGACTTCCAGGATTGTAGTTTAAAAGAGGGACAGTTTATTCGGGAGAAAATTCATTACAGTAGAGCATTCCAATATCTACCATCTGAGATCCTTAAAAACTAGACCTTCTGGAGGTGGGAGGTCTGTGTGTATGTGTGAGTGTGTGTGTGTGTGTGTGTGTGTGTGTGTGTGTGTGTGTGTGGTTAAAATCTCTCTCTGTTAAAAAAAATGTTCAGAAAAAAGTCTTTTAAGAACAGAGGTCATAGGGGCTTTACTTCCAAGTTCCACTGCATAGAATATATTAGAAAATGAGGAAAACGTTCCAGTAAAATCAGGAGGGAAAACTCATTGGAAAGCTTTTGTTTGGAAGGTTCTACTGTTGGAGCTCCTGTTGCACAAAGGTAGTCACATAGCTTAACAGCCAATGGGCAGTGAACTATTACAAGTTCACCATGTCTGGGGTACAACATGATGGAAGGTGCAGACCATTCCTCTACCTCCACCACTTTAACCTGCCCTGGTCTGAATCACATGTCTATTTGTCACTGGATGAACAATTTTTTTTTCAGGCCCTAGAAGTTTGACCACACAAGTGGTTTAAATTCAAAGCTACTTGACTTGTTGGCACTAAATTGCGATGAAAGCCCACTCCAAATACTCATGCTGACTTCAGTAAAAGCCATCTCAGAATGCATGTTATTTTTTACTTTAGGAGACAACGCACTGACTGTTATAGTGTAACAGGAAAATCAATAATGATAACAATGAAGTGCACATTCACTGAGACATCATATTTGTTTTAATGCAGAGTAAACAGATCTGGGTTAACCTTGAGTGCAATCAATGATTGAAACACATTTGCTTTACAGTTTACACATGAACAAACAAAATTTATCAGCGTGAGTTTGTTATGCTCTCGATAGATAATTTCTTAAATATGACATACTATGCCCACTTCGAGGTATATAAACTCACCGGCTAAAGAATTTTTCACTGAAGATTTTAGGAATACTCCCCATCCCCAAAGCTATCAACTGTTTGTTGTTTTAATGCTTTCTCCTTCTCATCCTTTATGTCAGCTGTGGCACTCCTAATTAGAAAAGTTGATCACTGGTGACAGAATAAACAATTCATTTTCATGCCATTTACATTGTCTTGTTGATACACACACACACACACACACACACACACACACTTGGAGGCTATGTGAATCAATAAGATGACACCCCTCACTCTGGAATTAGATTTATTCAAATATTGGGTTAAAATCTGAGTATTAGGCTGAAGAAGTGTGGACCCCAGTTCACCTACAGTACAAGGGCCTCTAGTTCCAATCTCACTTCAAATGGCCTGACTCCGAACATGTTACTTGTTAGTTTTCTCTCCATTACATCCCCCCCACCGCCACCCCTCAGATCAAAACGAAACTGACATTCTTTGTTCTATAGCTGCCAGATTATAAACCTAAAAGCTGGCATATTACATACGTTAATATTTGCTGGGGACATTTCAACATGTACTAATCAACTCACGTTGAGCAAAGAGCTAGTACAGTAGTAGTGTTGTAATAATTTATCGGGGTATTCACCGAATTATTCGTCGAATACGGGCTCCCGCCTAACTAAGGTATTATGCCTAAACAGCTCATAAAACTCACTTGGGTGGTGGGGCAAATGTGCCCGTTACTGCTGATGTTGAATTCTCTCAAAGTTCCACCATTCACTTTGTCTTCTTTGTTACATCCAGTCTTCAAAATGAAATGCGAGTTGAAACAAGGCTGACAGGATGGGACGAGGATAGGCCTGACGAAACCTCTGTGCAATGTTTTGGTTTCGTGAAATTTTGTTACATCTGATCGGCGAAGATTTGCTCGGCTAAACAACAAGTTAAGTCTGTAAAATGCAGATTCTGTCACCGAGATTTAGTTGTTGTACATGTATAGTTGCATTTGTTTCTAAATGCAATCGATCTGACAACTTTTTTTTTTTTTTAAGTGGATTAATGACAAAATTTCACGGCGGTCATATGACGTTATCAACAACCATAATTCGCCACTCAAGAACGACAACGATTTCAGGTTTTGATGTTCAAATTCGTTGGTATCTCAACAAACAATCACACATTTTTTTGTGATTAGAAATAAAAGTTGTAAAACAAGGAGAAAACGAGTGATAATTTCTGATTTTTGTGAAGCACGACACCAATTGATTTGTGGCGGTAGGATCCCCATCTAAAAATAAGTTTACCCAAATATACCAATGAGGTTACCTTGTACTTTGGGGAGTTTACCGGCACGAAAACTTTTATCAGTGACTTTTGCCCTCCTACTGTAAGAAAAACTGTGGATTATTTGCCATGTGTTGATGTTCAAAAACACATGTAGAAACTTTGTTAATCTAACGTCAGAGAGAGATATGGCGAAGAGGAGGAGGGGGTGGGGGGTGGGGGGGGGGGGGGGCTCCATACACACTTGGGTACATAGGTTCCAAGATGACCCAGCACTCACCTTGACTGGCCTAATTTGCATTGACGTCAATAAGGAAACCTCCGCGGTTAACCTCTGCGTCAGAAACTATTTTGAGGCGGAAGGTTAAAAATAAACAGCCAATAGAATAACGTCAAATTGATGTAATTTTCTAATAATAGATGCCTTATCACTAGGATTTCCTGACGCGTTCGCTTGCAGAATATAGTTTCAAACAATATGATAAATTCTGAAATAACAAAAGGTTTACATTAAATTGTAAAGATCTCCTGATATATCAAATACTAAACGTAAATATTACTGATTGATAGAAATTACATCGTTTCTTCTGTTTGGAAACAATTTACGCGTAGTAATCTATGACGTCAATGAGCTGAATGCCAAATAGAACTATAAGAATTGCGCCGGCCTGACGAAATCTCAATTCAGCAGTCCTTGACTGATCAGAGTAACGCCAGAAAAAGAAGGTCGCATCAAGCTTTCTGAACAAGCCAAACCATCCACTCTTTAAAAGAGTAGAATTTACGAAGACTTCGTCCTTACAACCGCCAAAATAGAGCCGATTACCGGAACCGAGCCTTTTTTCTCTCTTCCTAACGAAGACCTAACGCAAGTGATAGCGTGCTCTGCAGGCATCGTTGACTTGCTGGAAACGGACCCCATGTATGACACATTCCCGAACTCTCCACTGAAAGGTGAGGTACGCCAACTGTGGCCCGAGAACATCAGTACCAAAGAGCTGGAGTCGCTCTTCGACTTGGACCCGGCGTTGGAAGAGACGTTGGACTTCAGCGAGTTCGACACCAACACCGATCCCGTCGGGACCGTCCCCGATAGCGCTGTGGGGACAGGAAGCGGGTCGGTGAGTCTGTTGACGTTGACGGCTGCAGCCACGACGGAGCACTTGGCCCAGCTTGAAGGCCAGGTGCCCCCTGTCTCCAGGGCGGGTCACGAGACAGCCACGCTGGTGTCCAGTCCTGCCAGCCTCCAACTTCAGCACCCCTCCTCCCCGCCACAGGTGGGTGCACCCGCAGATGAAGTGACCACAACGTTTGGCCAGGACGTGCTGATGCCTGAATTCCACTCTCAGGTGGCCGTCTCCGCCCCCACTTCATCTTCACAGGAGGGTGCAGGGGAGTGGGTCCAGGCCCCCTTCTACACCACGGTCAAGATGGAGGACCTGACTTCCCTGACCGCCTGCAGTCTGGAAGCTAACCTGCCTGGCTTCACCTCCACCACCACCACCACCGCCAGCAGTGCGTGCAAAAGTGAACCCCTGGGACTGGACGATAGCTCTTCTGACTTCTCCAACCTCTCTCCACGAAGCACTCGCAGCTTGTCAGAATCCTCCACAGCCACTTCCACGGTGCCGGACTCCCCCAGGCGTCCCAGCAAGGGGCGTTCCAAGCGGCGGCAGGTGCCCAAAGACAGTGACGAGTACAAAGAGAAGCGTGCTCGGAACAACATTGCCGTCCGCAAAAGCCGGGCCAAGGCGAAGGAGAAGCAGCGCATGACGGAGGGTCGTGTGAAAGAACTCCTGGACATTAATGAAAATCTGCACAAGAGACTGGAGATGCTGACCAAAGAAGTCACTGTGCTCAAAGGACTGTTTATCAATGTGGGTGCCAGCTTACCCGAAGACTATTCCAAACTGATGGAGGTCTCCTGATGGACACTGTGCTCAGTGGCTCAGACTGTGTGCAAACTTTCTGTTCTCAGGGCATTGTGATGAACAGTGAACTTTTCAGCCATCTTCGAATGATTGCAGCTTTTATAACAAAAACTGTGTGGTGAAGTCAGTCCTTGGCAGCGTTTTAATATTGGGCATCACAGAAACTTATCTCCCTTGATGAGTGACAGAAAAAAACAGGTTCCATTTCATGCAATATTGGGAAGGATGGGGTGGGAGACCTGCTGTTAATAACCTACTTGTTTCAGTTTTGAACATGCATTTTTTGCACTAGTTCTGTGTTATGGTATTGACCTTATGTTTAAGGTTGTACAAGCTTATTTGAGAAAAGAAATTAGCATATATAATGTATCGAATTGTCTTTTGTGACTAGAACCAATTTAACAGTTATAACGATAACTGAATTGCAATTTTATTTTGTATAATTCAACTTTTTTATTATCTGTTATATGTACTAATCTATTACTTTTATACTTATCTGTTCAAATTTGTGTATTTCTTTGTTCTGTAAATGCTAGTTGGTATATTTTTAAGACTTCATTCAGGTCAGATTTTGTTTTGTTATTTTCATTCATATTTCTTTATAAGTTCTGTGGATTTACTTTGTAAAAGCTGGCCTGTTAACGAACAAACCAAGTTATGATCTGGTATACATGACCCCAAGCGAGTTAACGGACTAAAGTGGAAAAAATACATGATTCTGCATATTACCTGACATCATTGATCATGAACAGCTCCCTCTAGGTCGTGGGGCCAATTTATCTGTGTTCTAGGTAATAATGGTCTTCTATGGGGCATCATTTGTCATTCATGATTACATTATTTATTATTACATGTCATCAACTTGCATGCATTGAAAGCTTTTTTTTTTAACATTTATTTGAGAGAGATGTGAATGGTGTTTGAGTGTTATTTAATTAAACAGGCAACATTTGAGTGTTATTTAATTAAACAGGCAACAAACGAGCTTCTAAAAG
>CM065730.1:34962162-34977121 GCA_033310375.1 Conus canariensis | reverse complement strand
ACAATTTCAACAAACATAAAACTACACCTTCTTCTCCACTATAGTAAATGCCCTTTGTCTGTAAACAATTTTTCCGTTGTTCTTCCATCTAACTCCGAAGAAGCTGAAAATAGGTCAGGAGAATCTGTCAATCTCATGAATCAGTTCCGTCAGTTTTCCAGCCAGCCTGAATATTCTTACGTTCCAGGTGGTGAATGTGATGACGTTCCTTTCTCGGAAACATTATTGTTACCCCTTCCTCCCTTGCTTGATGATTCTATAGTTCTCCCTCCACCCCCCCCCCCCCCCCCCCCCCCCACACACACACACACCTGTCTAGAGTATATCCTTTGTCTTTTTTTTTCTGTTTCTGGTATCACGGATTTCCACAATTTCTTCCGTGACCTATGGCTGCTTTTTTTTTTTTATGTTTTTATTTTTTATTTTTTACGTACTTTGCCAAAAATGTCATTATTACATTATGCTTATGGTTATATTGAAGCTGCTATTATTTAAAATTGGGTCACGTGAATTAAAATAAAACAAAACGACAGAACAAGAGTTTGTATTTCCAATATTACCATGTGTGTGTGTATGTGTGTGTGTGTGTGTGTGTGTGTGTGTGTGTGTGTGTGTGTGTGTGTGTGTGTGTTGTGTGTGTGTGTGTGTGTGTGTGTGTGTGTGTGTGTGTGTGTGTGTGCGTGTGTGTGGTGTGTGTGTGTGTGTGTGTGTGTGTGTGTGTGTGTAAATGCACGCGAGAGATGGAAAAGGATGGAGAGAGAGAGAGAGAGAGAGAGAGAGAGAGAGAGAGAGAGAGAGAGAGAGAGAGAGAGAGAGAGAGACAAGACAAGACAAGACAAGACAAGACAAAATTCTTTATGTACGAGGATAATAGATCAGCACTGACGTGCTTTTTTACATCCAGTCCTCGCCCTGAGTAGGGACTACAACATGCAGTGAAATGAGAGAGAGAGGAATGTCACTCCAACGATGCGCACATCAAGTAGAAATGATGTGCGCGCGCACGTGTTTGTGTGTGTGTGTGTCTGTGTGTGTCACTCTCTCTCTCTCTCTCTCTCTCTCTCCACACACACACACACACACACACACACACACACACACGCACGCATGCACGCACGCACGCACGCACACACACAGAGTCTTACATCACTAACTTAACAAAGGAATCGTTTCTGTACCTGCGATTATGCGAGGTAATTGGGGCTTCAGGTATGCTGTCTTTGATACTGGAACCACCGATTTTTACGAGTATTATAGAGGTCGGAAGACTTTTCTTCTCCCCACCCCCCCCCCCCCCCCCCCCCCACCAGGGTCTTCATGCAGTTTACTGACCCCATGGTCACCACACGAAGCGCAAATATTTGGGCAGGGTGATGTAATGGCCTAGTGCCAGAGCGTGGAACACGGTCCTGCTGCCGCTGGAGTCTACTGTATGGCGTACTTTGAGCGTCAAAAGACCGTCGTTTGAGTGCTCTCTCTCTCTCTCTCTCTCTCTCTCTCTCTCTCTCTCTCTCTCTCTCTCTCCACATGCACTTTCGCATATGTGTATGCATACACGCACGCATGCACCAAAGCACACAAACACATTTTAAAAGAAATGGGCCAAGGGACGAGAAAGCAAGAGCGGACAGTAGATGCATTTTTTTTTAATGACATTAAGTCTAAACATAGAGACACACACACGCGCGCGCGCGCCCTTATTCACGTACGCACGCACGCACACGCGCGCGCACGCACACACACACACACACACACACACACACACACACACACACACACACACACACACACACCGTACGCAAGCATGTACGTATTGTTGGCGATGTTTAAAATTATAAGCATCAGTGCATACATAAACGTAAGAATGAAATGACAAACAGGTGGTTTTTTTTCACACTACTAATAGACAATGACTACTACTATTACTAATGCTGCTGCTGCTGCTGCTGCTGCTGCTGCGGCGGCGGCGGCGGCGGCGGCGGCGGCGGCTGCAGCCGGGTGCTGCAACTTCTGCTACTCCTGTTGCTGCTCCTTTTGCTGTTACTGCTGCTACTACTAATACTCTAGCTGCTGCTGTAGCTGCTACTACTTTTATAGCTGCTGCTGCTGCTGCTGCTGCTGCTGCTGCTACTACTACTACTTGCCCCTGCTGTTGTCGCTATTACCACTGCTGCTGCTGTCGTTGCTTCTGATGCAGATGTTTCTATTCCTGCCGCAGCTGCTACCGCTGCTACCACCTCAACTATTGTTGCTGCTTTTGCTACAACTACTCTTACTGCTGTTGCTGCTGCTATTCCTGTTGTTGCTGCTGCTTCTGCCATCGCTGCTATTACCGCTGGTGCTGCTGCCTTTCTTTCGTTTTTCAAAATATAGCTATGGTGTGTGTGTGTGTGTGTGTGTTGTGTGTGTGTGTGTGTGTGTGTGTGTGTGTGTGTGTGTGTGAGGACAGTTTTTGTTTGTTTGTTTCTTTCTTCTTACCTCCCTATTTACCTTGAGACACACCCAAACCGGCCCTAGTGGTCGACTTGACTATAAGAACACTGAAACTAAAAACCCGAAAGTGACTACTGCTACTGCTGCCTCTTCTCTTATTACCTTTGCTACGTAATGCCCCTCCCCCCCCCCCCCCCCACCTTTTACCACTCCCTCTCCCCCTACCCGCCCACGTCCACACACCCCACGCACACCCTTCCACGACGTTTGGAAGGGTGTTGGGCGGGTGGGGGAGGGGGGGGGGCGGACGGGGGGGGGGGGGGGGCGGAGGGGTGGTGGTGGTGGAAGTGGGCTCATTTTCGGGCTTACGAAAGGGCCCACTTTCCGTGAATGGAACAATGTGTGCTCTTCCTATAGGCAGCAAAGTGACTCTGTCCCAAATAAACGCTTGAACGGCGACAAGCATGCAGGCCCAGTTTATTCAAACGATCGGGTGATATAACGTCACTCTCCCGGCTCTCAAGGTCTCCACAATTCTGACAAGTCAACGAAGTGGGTTAAGTATGGCGGCACCAGACTCCATGAGGGTTGACCAATGCATTTGTAGCGCGCAGATTTTTTTTTTTTTTCTGTTTGTTTGATTGTTTTGTTTTGTTTTGCTTTTTTTCGTTGCACCGATACGAAAAGAAATTGGGTGTATGGCTGTCTCTTTTCACGTGGAATTGTGCTTCGTGGAGTCAGTTGTATGCGCGCGCAACTGTAGGTCTATATATCAATACTATCACAGAATTATGTAGTGCTATGTCTGTGCTATCTTTTCATCTATGTGAGTGTGTGTTGGTGTGTGTGTGTGTGTGTGGGGGGGGGGGGGGTGGAGGGGGGGAGAAGGGGGTGCTGGAGGAAGGAGGTGGTGGGGGGGGGGGGGACGGTTCTTTCGATTATGAATATGCTCCTGACTTCTGGAAAGTGTAAGTCAGAATTTTCCTCTTTTCTCGCGCTTTCTCGATTTTTTTTTTTCCTTCTCAAGTTGCAAGTAAACTTCACTTCAAGATGTCCTTGAGCAGTCCTACTTGAATTTTGCGTAATCTGTAACACATCTGAAACCGTGGAAATCTAATGCTAATGCAGACACTCTATGTTCATTCTTCGGTTTCATTTGCTTTCCGATTTTTTTTTTAATCGACAAACTTATAAATAAACAAATGAATAAATAAATAAGATAAGGAGGTGGGGTGGTGTATTTTGTCAGACCTTTTTTGTTTGTTTGTTTATTTGTTCTGTTTTATATTTCTACTCTGGCGTCTGTTCACAATAAATTACACTCTTTTTAGAAACGGGGGATAAAATTTTGTACGGAGTGGCTTAATGTGGCCCACCTGCACCTATGATCTTAGTTACATTATCAAAGGTATTACACACACACACACACACACACACACACACACACACACACACACACACACACACACACACAAACATACACACATACCATAATGCACGCACGCACGCGCGTGCAAAACACACACACACACACACACACACACACACACACACACACACACACACACACACACACACACAGAGGTCTGCACATGCTTGCACTGTCATGCTCGCGGTTACGAGAAGAAATACTGCCCATACTTGATCACATACACTTCTGTCACCAGATTACTGACAGAGTGAGTCAGTAAGTTAGCTAGCTTGCTAGCTAGTCAGTCAGTCAGTCCTGTAAGTTAGTTAGTCAGTTAGTCAACTAGTTAGTCAGTCAGTTGGTGAGTTAGCTAGTGAGTGAGTTGATGAGTGAATGAGTGAGTTGGTTGGTTGATTAGTTGATTGGGTAAATGGTTGGTTAGTTAGTCAGTTGATTGGTTGTTTGTTTGTTTTGTTTGTTAGTTAGTCAACTGCTTGCTTGCTTGATTGGATTGTTTGTTGGTTACTCACTGACTTACTTACGTAGACCTACTTGCTTGCTTGGTTGGTTAGTTACTTCGTTACGTTTAGATATAACATGAACACACACACCAAACATGATACAGCAGACAGGAATGACCACGGATCACTGGACAGTAGAGGTATCGGGACGTATTATATGAACACCTGCAGAACTATGCGGATATTAGCTTTGCGCAGCACTGCGGCACCATAGCCGATGAGGTGTATGCGGATGACATGGCAATTTTTGTACAGTTTCAGGTGCCAGCGAGCGAAATTCGAAGTCGCAGACTCCGTGTGACGGCTGTCGCAAATTCGATGCTCCGTGTTCTACCATTTCGCCCAACGCAGGCACCCTAAATACCCGAGTGGACTTATGGACATATGAGGTTAAAGTGGCGCCCCCGTTGGACATCAATACGTACTCTCTCTGTAATGGGTGATTGGATCGATCAAGAAAACTATGGAAACTTACCAGCGTCAAAAGCCCTTAATGAAACAGCTTTAAAAAGAAAAAAAAAAAAAGAAGAAAAACCTGCAATAATTCCAGTTTTCTCATGAACTCAGTGAATTATCACTTATGTTAACTGTTGTTTCACAACTTTCTCCTTTTTCACGTTTTCTGTCGTCGGCCTGTTAGACCAAGGCAACAGCTCGGACGCGGGCTTTGCGATCGGCCGAGTCTTCAGCGCCAATGTCATGACTTGACTGATAATGTTTGTCATGTAATAACAGTAATTATTGCGCTACGACCATACTGTATTATAGGCATACAGACCAAACTGACAACAGGAACACCTCAGCACTTTTTTTTTCTTTTTACAAAGATAGTAGTTTGAAGAAAACATTAAACACTGAGGACTATTCTTCATGTGGATTATCCATGGGCTATGATCAGTTCCTCTTTTGTTGAACATTGTCTGACTTCGCATGAGCCACATTGTCTATTGTGCGCCAAAGTACGAATGAATGATATGCCTCCCCTGACCATTTAAGGTTTGGACTCTGGAGCTCTACCTCAGTCACTAAATGCCGGACGGCTTCGATCTCGCGGCCCGAAGGTCTGGTCAGGTACAGGACCTCGCAACTGTATTGCCAGTTATACTTTCATCCTGTCCCATTGCAAACCATTGTCGTTCAACGCCCGTTTAAGCCTTTCGTGAGCAGTTTTCGCTCCTTCGACACTGTTGTAGTATGAAAACGCGCTGTTCTTGAAATGCAAAATGTGTATTTTAGGTGGGAGCGTAGCGCTTAGTACTTCAACAGGCACAGTTCGAATGCCAGAAGCCGAAACAGCTATCAGTTTTCGCTCCTTCGACAGGGTCATAGGATGAAAATGCGCTTAAAAAAAAAAAAAAAAAGCAAAATGCGCACTTTTAGGTGCTTAGTGCTTCGACAGGCACAGTTCGAATGTCAAAAGCCGAAAGAGCCGTCAGAATGAACTGCTTTCGCTACCTACAGTTTGCTATAGAATCATGAGATCACTTTCGTTCTTTAAGTTCAATATTTGATGTCTTAACTGTCTCAAAACCAGTGATTATATTTATTAACCATATCCTCTCAACGATAATTACCATTTTCATGTGAAAACAATAGACCTAGTCCTAATTATGACGTTTTGAGAATGGTAAGCTCCCATATCAGTACGATGCGAGAGTGAGGAAAAGGGTTGTGGGGGGGGGGGGGGGGGGGGGGTAGGCAGTACTACTTGACACTACGCTGACAAGGACCAGAATGATAAAACATTTATGTGCTAGAAAGCTCCCCCACCCCCACCCCCCATCCCCTCTTCTAAATGGCTGGGACAGGCGCCAGATGGCAATCACAACCTACTGCCTGCTAATCTTTATTTTCAAATATTTCTCTTAACCAGACACACCGTGGCCTACTTTTTTTTAATTTTTATTATTAAACTACAGTATGAATTTGATCCTCTCATCCGTTCTGGAGGAGAAGGGGGTGGGGAGGACAGGGATAAAGGAGGAGGGGGGGGGGGGGAAGCTCACCTGTGAACAGAACGTGAAGAACAGTTCGGGAGTGAACTATGCACAACTGACGCCTCATCCTCACAGTAATTACATACACGCGCGCGCGCGCGCTCGCTCACGCACGCTCGCGCATACAGAGAGAGAGAGAGAGAGAGAGAGAGAGAGAAGGGGTGGGGTGGGAATACACCTTATTTTTTGGCGTTGTATAAGTCCCCTTTTTCAACATTTCAATGATCGTTTTCGCACACTCACTTGCCTCTCAGTAGGGGGCACCTAAAGCGGTGCCGTGACAGCTCGATCAATAAGCCTAGCAGGCTACACATTGGCCCGTAAAGTCGGTGAGTTCGCTCAGGTCAAAAAGTGTATCAGGGCTTTTTTCTCTTCTGCAGGTCATGTCGATTCACGCCAGCAACTAGCTGGAGTGAGCTGAAGGTAAGCGAAGGCCCTTTTTACCCGGGGCTTGCCGGTGTACTCGGGAAAAGAGGAATGGAGGAGGGCGGGTGAGAGCGGGGAAGGGGAAGGAACGGGGGGAGGGGTAAGAAGAAGAGTGAAGATTTTTTCATTTGGATTGGAAGAGGGTTTTTTTGGGGTCCCCCCCCCCCCCCTTTCTTTCTTTCCTTTCTTCCCTTTCCTCCCCCCCCCCCCCTTTTTTTTTTTTTTTTTTTTTGAAAGCTAAAGGAACGATGTCCTAGCTTACACTGGGAAAATGTTTCGTCGAGGAAATGTCGCAGCATAGTCCATGAGCGGAAAAAAACCCCAACGCTTTCCGTGTGTGTGTGTGTGTGTGTCTGTGTCTGTGTGTGTGTGTAGCTGTTGGAAGCCGTTTTCTTTTTCTCCTTCTTCTTCTTCTTCGTCTTCTCTCCTCCCCCCCCCCCCCCCCCCCGCCTTCCCCTCCCCCCCACCCGGCCCTCCTTCCCTTCACCGGCTCTTTCTGGCTGTACAAACAAGGGTCTGGCAAGGAAAATAGTACCATTAGTCCTCCCACACACATCAGAGTGCCGGTCTCACCCCACCCAACACGGTTTTCAAACAGACCGGTCGAGCAGACGACACATTCTCGACCTAATTAAAAGGTCAGGGGCGTTGGATCGGAAGACTGGCCTCGGGTACTGATAGTAAGTCCAACCAAAGACTGTACGCCCTACGGACGTAGGGCGAACTATCTTTGGTCCAACCGACCTGCTCCTGCTACTACACCACAGGCCCACGATGTCGTTGTGGTTCTTCTTTGTGTGCCCACCCTCCCCCGTCCCCACCCTCCCCCTCCCCCTCCCCCACCCCCTCCTGTCTCCGCCCACCTTGTGTGAGTGTGTGTGTGTGTGTGTGTGTGTGTGTGTGTGTGTGAGAGAGAGAGAGAGAGAGTGTGTGTGTGTGTGTGTGGTGTGTGATAGAGAGTGAGAGAGAGAGAGAGAGAGAGAGAGAGAGAGAGTGTGTGTGTGTGTGTGTGTGTGTGTGTGTGTGTGTGTGTGTTGCATGCATGCATACGTGTGTGTGTGTGTGTGTGTGTGTGTGTGTGTGTGTGTGTGTGTGTGTGTGTGTGTGTCTGTCTGTCTGTCTGTCTGTCAGTCTGTCTGTCTGAATCGACTTCAATCTTGGTTTAATGAGTTAGTTTCAAAATGCCGTGACTGCAGGCGGAAACTGAATCAAACTTCAAAGAAAAATTACTACTCGGCCGACCGAAAGAGACAAACAAATGACAAGACAAATCTGTTTGTCTCTTTCGCTCGGCGGAGTAGTAAATTTTTCTTTTATTTTAATTTTCATTTTATGTTATCCAAAAAAGATTAAACAGCCAACGACAACCAGACAATAGGGCATACCAATATTTTCACCTCACAATCCCCACCATCATCAGCAACAGCAAAGTCATCGCCAACATCACCATATTTTAGAGACCGAATCTTCGACACTTCCGACTCTCAGAATCTGAAAAAAAGTGTCTTCTTTTAATTTTCCGGTTATCTTGGAAGACACTAAAAAGGGTTCTGCTACTTTGGGTGGAATTGGTATTCTCAGCAGAAAGATGTGGACCAATACTATGGGCTCCATTGCTGAACAGAAACACCTGTCATCTGTCAACTGTCTGAATGTGCGTGCGTGCGTGTGTGTGTGTGTGTGTGTGTGTGTGTGTGTGTGTGTGTGTGTGTGTGTGTGCGTGTGTGTGTGTGCGTGTGTGTGTGTGTGCGCGTACGTGTATGCCCGTGTGTATGTGTGTGCATGCGTGTATGTGTGTGTGTGTGTGTGTGTGTATGCATGTGTGTGTGCGTGCGTGCGTATGTATAAGTGTGTGTGTTGGTATGTGTGTACGTGTGTGTTCGTGTGCGTGTGCATGTGCGTGTGTGTGTGTGTGTGTGTGCGTGCGTGCGTGCGTGCGTGTGTGTGTGTGTGTGTGTGTGTAATAATGATAATAATAATAACGTTAATTTTTATAGCGCCTATTCCCTAAAGATTAGGGCTCTAAGCGCTTTGCACATAATATGATAAACACTCGTTTACACAACGGGCTGCCTACCTGGGTAGTGCCAACTGAAGAGCTGCCCGCCGGCGCATCATTCAGTCGTTTCCCGTGTCATCTGGTCAATATCGTTCACTCAGTCTCCTTATTTCCTTCATTCTTTCCATTTCTCACGCAGGGTGCATGCTATGTGTAACGTGTCATCCATACCAACGGCCAAACTGGCCTTCTCGTCCGAAAGTTGGTGATGGGATTTTACGTGTGTGCAAGATATTGTGCGTGCATTCACACACGGAACCTCGGTTTATAGTCTCATTCGAAGGACTGTATGGAGTCAGAACCAAGGTTAACTCCGAGGGAAAAATCCCCCCGTACCGAAATTCGAACCTGCAACCCCAGGATCACGAGTCCGGGAATAGGAATGTCGCGGGGATCTGAAGCTGTGTGGCACAGACGTACGTCTGCGACGATCATAAAGTAATAATAGGCAGATCTAAGGCATTTTAGGCAAGCTCTGGATAGCTTCCCTTACTTTTTCCTCTCTTCTGTTCCCCACACCGTTTGGCGACTATGAAAAGAAATATGTAAAAAAAAAAAAAAAAAAAAAAAAAAAAAAATTCACTTCGCTCAGGGCATACTGTTTGTGCCCGCACATCCGTTGATAAAATTGTTTGTTTCTTTAATTGTACCAGTCAGCAGCATTCCAGGAAGAAAAAAAACTGATACGATTTTTCTTAGTGAAATTTGGTGCGAAGTGGAATGTGGGCCCTTGGATTAACTCGTCATATTTTGGTAGATCTAATGCCTTATCTCCCTTGAGAACGTTGCATCGGCACGACCGAAACAGCCATTGTCATGCGAAAACAGATGATTGTCCCAGCTAATCATCAGCTAATATTATCACGTGAAAATGATTGTTTTCGTGTAAATGTCTTTCTTTCTTTCTCTTTTTCCTTTGCATGACAACACACTTTTCACGAAAGCAGCGGTTTTTACAAAATCGCTATCGAGTGTTTTCACGCTCCAAATAGGCCATCGAACACTGAACACATTGTGTTCACGTCAAAACAGCAAAATGAATGATCATAGGAAGTTGTTTTTGTGTGAGAATCGTGAACTATTACTTGAAAACAGTTGCTTTCACTTCATGACAGTGATTGTCACTGATCATTAGCTATTTTCTCATGGCAAAAGTTAATTGTTTTCTCTCTCTCTCTCTCTCTCTCTCTCTCTCTCTCTCTCTCTCACCACACACACACATAGCGCATGCGAGCATACACAGCCGAGCAGAGGAGAGAGAGAGAGAGAGAGAGAGAGAGAGAGATTTCTGAAGAAAAAGATTCCATAAATCACAAAAAATACGGAAAATACAACAGAGAGACAGACAGACCGACAGAGTTACTATACATCAAAACTCTGCGGAGAGAGAGAGAGAGAGAGAGAGAGAGAGAGAGAGAGAGAGGAGAGAGAGAGAGAGAGAGGAGAGAGAGAGAGAAACACTGAATCGTAAATATTTCAACATTTTACTGCCTTCAAGCAGGCAGCCGTTTTGGAAAGGGATATTTCAAATAATGTCAAATCGCAGCAGACGGAACTGGAATCGAGGAAGTAGGCAACTCAGAACATAATCTGCGCATTGCCCCCCCCCCCCCCCTCCCCAACTCCGACCGTCACCCCCCCCCCCCTCCCCCACAACACACACCACCGCCTCCGTCCCCGTCCACCTCCCACTCACCTAAATCCTCCCCTGCCTTCGCCCTTAAGCCTCTATACCCACACACATACACCAGATTCCACTCACCCGTTCCCGTACAATAATTTTGGCCGCCCGCGCGCGCGCGCGCGCGCACACACACACACACACACGCACACACACCACACACACACACACACACACACACACACACACACACACACACATTCCGCTCACTGCCCTCTCCCCGCCCCTTCTCCCCACCCCTCTCCCACTTGTCCTCCACTTCATTCCAAAAGACCGGGAGAGACAAATCACCTCTACAGACATTGCCATTATTCAGTTCCTTTTTCTTAACTGAAAATGGTTGTTTTTCTTTGATTCATGTGTTCTCATGTGAAAACTGTTTCCTGTCGTACGTATTTGTTTTCAACTGAGTATATCTGTTTCCTATGTTTTCAACTGGATACATATGTTTTCTCTGTTTTCAACTGAATGTCTGTTTTCTCGCGATAATTGTCTTCATGTGAAAATGAATGATCTTCCATAAAATCTAGCTGTTTTAGTGTAACAATGATAAAACCGTTTTCTCCTGGTGATGAACTGTTTTGATGCCAGACACATGTTCCCCTGATAAGCAGTTGTTTTGATATGAATATTACAGTTTCAAGTGATTATTACCTCCTTTTAATGTCAAAATGATTGTTTCCTGGGATCCTTAGTTATTTTTATGAGAAAATAACTGCTTCCCTGTAAAAATTAGCTGTTTAGTGTGAAAATGATTTTCCCTTTGGTAATCATATTTTAACATGAAAACAGCTGGGGGGGGGGGGGGGGGGGGGGAGTATTTTTTTAAATTAATGATTAGATGTTTGAAAATAAGTTTCACCTCGTCAGTGATACTTAACTGTTTTAATGTGAAAATAACTGTTTCCTGTGGTAATTACCCGTTTACATTGTGTGAGGAGGAAGGGTGATTCTCCATTTAAATTGTTGAGTAGTGTTTATACCAAACTTCTCGTCCACTTTTTCACTTACTAGTGGCAGAAGGAACAACTTTCCAGTTTTAGTCATCGAATTTTTTTTTTTTCTCGAAACTGTTGAAAACACTTAAGAAAGGATCAGGTGTATTTTACCAAAGACTTTAGCACTTCAGAGTGCGTGTGCTCCAAATCAGAATTAGAAGTGATGTATGAACAACTGATAAGCTGACACAAATTAAGTTTAATTTCACACACAAACCTTTATTTTCTTTACACATGATTGAACTTTACAAATCACTCAGGATTTTTTCAAAGATTCTGTCTGGCCAAACAAAGCTGGCTTGTTGTCACTTTATCTCATCATAAAGGATGGGCTTTTTTGTCCATAGGCTTCTAACTGTTTCAGTCCAGTAGGAGTTTGCTACGTCAGGGTTGCTAGGCAGGTGAGATGCCCAGATTTTTCTCCTGTTTGTTGACATCACCACTCGATGCAGGCCTGCTGGTCAGTCAGTTCTTCTTCTTCTTTTTCTTCTCCTCCTCCTCCCCCTCCTTCTTCTTCTCCTCCTCCTCTTCCTCCTCCTCCTTCTCCTTCTTCTTCTTCTCCTCCCCCCCTTCTTCTTCTTTTTCATACACTCAGACAGGAATCCCAGAGGCACTGACGAAGGCTGCTGTACGGCGGAGGCCCTCCAGAGATCCATACAGCTTCTCCCTCACCGGTGTGTCGGCAGGTCGGGTCTCTGCCCTTAGCTTTTCATGTGTGGGACAGTCCTGCAGGAAGTGTTCCACCGTCATTGGGGCTGTACCGCATGGGCACCCTGAAGACCCGCCAATGTGGAATTTTGTGAACATGTGGTATTTGAGTCTGGAGTGCCCTGTCCTCAGACTCACAATGCTCACTTGGTCTGGTCTGGGCAGTAGGAAGTATGTGATCTTCTTGTTGAAG
This sequence comes from Conus canariensis, assembly GCA_033310375.1. NCBI lineage: Eukaryota > Metazoa > Mollusca > Gastropoda > Neogastropoda > Conidae > Conus > Conus canariensis. Next base: position 34,964,694 of record CM065730.1, on the reverse strand, counting down.
TTTGGGTGCTGCTTCGAGCCATCTTGTTTTCTGCCTGTCATGGATAATGCTTTTGCCGCCTTCAAAGGAGACTTCCTGCTCCAGATGGAGCTGCTGTCCTCTTTCCTTTGCCAGTCGGTCGGCTTCTTCATTGCCATGTATAGTGCAGTGTGAGGGTATCCACTGGGTGACGGTGTTGGTTGTTCACTTCATCACATAGTTGCATAGACTCTTGTTCCTGTGCTGGACCAGGCATGAATATAGGGTCCCCATGTTTTTTCTTCTGGGACCATCAGTGAAACGTGACACAGGATCTCAGAGTAGGACAGATAAACATTCTCCTCTCTGGCATATACCGGTGTTGAGTTATACACACTAGAAGTGACTGTTTTCAGTCTTATGGTCTATGCTAGGTCTGTGTCAGTTTGGGGTTGATTTCTTTTCTAAGACGGGTAAGCTAACCATTATGTTTTCTGATGTCTGTCTGATTGACAGGTGTCGGAGAAACTTGGCATCCAATGAAAATGATCATGGAGGAAGGGTCATCTGAAAGGCAGCAGAGACATCTCAATAGTACAGTGTGACTTGATATAGTTTAAATCAAAGTCGTCAATCTCTCAGATGTTGGCGATGTCCGGCCTTTGAGGCTGATGCGAACAATTTCGGGGTTTGCCACACGCGTGACATGTGTGAACTCACAAAATGCTTGCGGGGAGTGTCGCAATTGCCGGCATCCTTTGTAGTGGTGTGCGTGGCAAAGCAAATGCTTAGGGCTGTTCATTATCATCAAGGCGTGATCACGTAAGGGGAGAAAAAGAGGGAGGGTGACGACCCCTGCCTGAATTACGTGAAAAATTTTCTTTTCCGTTGTGGTCAGATTCGGGTTGTATCATCGTGTTGGGAAGGAAGTGAGAAAAAATGGGGAGTTGCATGGGTGTAGACTGGTGTCATAAAATGATGTAAAGCTGATAACACCAAAGAATGTGGTAAGAGAGAGAGGGAGAGGAAGGGGGGGGGGGGGGGGGATTGTGGCTGTCAATATCACGTCACATAATGTGAAAAGACACTTTTACCTGACTACCACTTGTTTTAATGTGAATGTAACTTTTCTCACAAAAATCAGCTGTTTGGAGAGAAAATGACTTTTTCTGAGTGAGGATCTATTTTAGTGTGAAAATAAGTGTTTCCCATGATAATTAGTTGTTTTCACAAGAAAACAGAATTAATCTCTCACACAGTCTGTTTTCATTAAGTGAAAAAAAAGTCGCTAAAATTGTTCTCTGCGCAAATTGTAATTGTGGCTTTTTTTACAGCTTATATGCTTCCATAAGTAAACTGCTGAGGAGATTCTCGTTAGTTGTCCAAGGGTCCATTTATCACGGACCCCTTACTGTACAGTTGACCCACTGTCATGGTACTGTGTGTGTGTGTGTGTGTGTGTGTGTGTGTGTGTGTATGTGTGTGTGTGTGTGTGTGTGTGTGTGTGTGTGTGTGTGTGTGTGTGTTAGGGGCAGGGTAAGAAAAAAACTATAATGGTTACTATTTAACCCTGAATATCTTGATTTGACTTCACACACACACACACACACACACACACACACACACACACACACACACACACACACACACACATCTTAGTCGAATTTTCAAATGCTTAAAAAATTTTTTTTTAAAGAACGCTATGATTTATGGAGAGAATCCAAAGTTTACAAATGCCACAAGCCTTCATTTAAGCGGAGCTAGAATGCTACATGACGGCCTTTTGTACTTTTTTTTATGCTTGTTAGTCGTGAAATATTGATTTCTGTTCTATCAATAAACTTTTTAGAAGGTCTACATTATCTCAAAAGTATTTCCGACAATAACAACAAAAAGTATGCAGGAGGCTATGGGGAAACAAGTTGGGTTTTTGAAGCAAGAGGAAGTGGTTTTACGATTTAGAAAAAAAATGTTCAGGGTACACATTTCAGGATAAAAACATTTTCAGGGTGAAAATTTCAGTTGGTAAACCCACTTTATAGATTATGAAAACACGCTATAATTACACACACACACACACAACCCAAAACACCAAAACACCCCACACACCCCAAAACGCACGCACGCACGCACGCACCAAAACACCCACACACCACACACACACACACCCCTTTGGCCCGCACCGCCCATCGCCCAGTGGGATCCCAAACAAACCACGTTTCCCATTTTAACATTGCCTTAACCGAGACCGAGCACCCCAAAGTAACCCTAACGGACATCCCCCCGTCAAGGAATGTTTTCTTACATTAAGGATACACTTCCCTTTGGGCTGTGGTCTAGTCGGGTTGCGGTCGACACGATGGCGCCCGGGGCCGTGGACAACTCAAAAAAGATGGCGCGGCGCCCAAATGGACAAATTTAATGGTTTAGGTTATTCCGGGGGAAAACATCGGTTTCAAGAGTTAAGAAATAACAATGGAGAATGTGTCTGGCTGAATTTAAACGGCCAGGGGGATAAGTGATCGCTGATTTCAAGTCTGTCCCTGCACAGAGGAGAAGAGAGGAGAGAGAGAG
>CM065730.1:34945773-34958273 GCA_033310375.1 Conus canariensis | reverse complement strand
CTGTACCCTGTACAACTGTCATGGACAAGGGTGTCCAGATGAAACACATGTCAGGTTTGTCTCCCAGCGCAAGAAGACTGAAAGACTGCATGAAAACAGGCCAAGGAACAAATCAACACACAAAAGAAACTGTACGAACTATTGCTTACTTAATACTCAATACGAAACAAACAAGCTAATTTTGGACAAATATGTCTTTTTCAGACGTCGCATATCAGCAATCAGCAACAATCCGTCAAACAGTTCTGTCCAGACGGCTGCCAACAGAATAATGCGGTAGTAAAGATGTTCAAAACAGTACTCCTCAGTTTGTCAGCAGCAAAATTACACATAAATTGCTGTCGGGCCAAAGAATTAGTCCTTAGATGCCTGTCCGCATCATTCTGCTACTAACAGCCATCTGGGGAGTAGGGTCTCGTGTATTTTTTATGCTGAAGGATACACTCGTAGGTGCTGGTGGAATACAGAAATGTACTGTCCTCAGCAGCCGAACCAACCATCCGGGAGCAATCTGCACCACTCTTGTACGCCTGCACTGTGTTCACATAGGGCGCAGGCAGGCAAGCAAAAGCATGCTATCAAGACGTCAAGGGACATAACTCCTTCCTGGCAGATGCCACTGTGTGACCGCCGGACGTGAACCTCCATGGAAGCACCCCATGGGTGCACCTGTATGTATTTCCAGCCTGTTGTCTGTGACATCAGAAGAAGGCCTATTTGTCGAAAGTTTACCAATCTGCTTTGTATTGTGTGATAAACTAAGCGTTTCACTGCATCTTGCTTTGTGAGTTTAGTTAGATATTGACTTCCTGTCTGCTACCCTTATATGCTGATTTTCTGCCCAGCATGATCATTTGCCTTAGTTCCCCGAAGATGGAGTATGGCTGCCTTAATGGCGGGATTTAAAAAAAAAAGGGTCATACACACAAAACTCCACTGCCTGTCATACACACAAAACTCCACTGCCTGTCATACACACAAAACTCCACTGCCTGTCATACACACAAAACTCCACTGCCTGTCAAAACACACAAAACTCCACTACCTGCCTACACAGGCAATGTCCGCAGGAGTATCAGCTTGCGTACGTAGAAGTAAAAAAAAGAATTTGTCTTAGGATGTCCCCCCTCTCCCCCTTTTTTCTTTTTTCTTTCTTTTTGTTTATTTTATTTCTTTCATTTGAGATACGAGGAGTCCGACTGCACTGAAGCATTTGTTCTGGTATTCCTGCCGTCAGAGTCCAGTGTCCAGCTCTCAGATCTGTAGAGGAGGCAGTAGTAGTAGTAGTAGTAGTAGTAGTAGTAGTAGCAGCAGCAGCAGCAGCAGCAGCAGCAGTAGTAGTAGTAGTAGTAGTAGTAGCAGCAGCAGTAGTGGCAGTAATAGCAGCAGCAGTATTAATAGTAGAAGTAGTTGAAGTAGTAGTGGTCATAGCAGTAGTAGTAGTAGTAATTGCGGTGGTTGTGGTGATGGTGATCGTGGTGTGTGTGTGTGTGTGTGTGTGTGTGTGTGTGTGGCTCTCTCTCTCTCTCTCTCTCTCTCTCTCTCTCTCTCTCTCTCTCTCATCTTCTGTGCTGTGACAGACTTGCACGTCAGCGATCACTTAGTCCACTGGCCGCTATTGAATGCAGCCAGACACATTCTCGCATTGTTATTTCTTAACTCTTGCACCGATGTGTTCCCCGTAAGTAGACCTAAGACCATTGAATTGTCCAGTTGGCGCCGCGCCATCATTTGAGTTGTCCAGCTGGCGCCGCGCCATCGTGTCGACCGACACCCGACTAGACCACAGACCAAGGAATGTGTATCCTGGTAAGTGTAACGAACACATTCCTTGACGGGGCGATGTCCGTTAGGGTTAGCTTGGGATGCTCGGTCTCGGTTAAGGCAATGTTAACTGAAGCGTGGTTTGTTTGGGATGCCCACTGAGGCGATGGTCAGGTGCGGGCCAAAGGGGTGTGTGTGTGTGTGTGTGTGTGTGTGTGTGTGGTGCGTGCGTGCGTGCGTGCGTGGTGGTGTGTGTGTGTGTGTGTGTTGTGTGTGTGTGTGTGGTGTGTGTGTGTAATTATAGCGTGTTTTCATAATCTATAAAGTGGGTTTACCAACTGAAATTTTCACCCTGAAAATGTTTTTATCCTGAAATGTGTACCCTGAACATTTTTTTCTAAATCGTAAAACCACTTCCTCTTGCTTCAAAAACCCAACTTGTTTCCCCATAGCCTCCTGCATACTTTTTGTTGTTATTGTCGGAAATACTTTTGAGATAATGTAGACCTTCTAAAAAGTTTATTGATAGAACAGAAATCAATATTTCACGACTAACAAGCTAAAAAAAAGTACAAAAGGCCGTCATGTAGCATTCTAGCTCCGCTTAAATGAAGGCTTGTGGCATTTGTAAACTTTGGATTCTCTCCATAAATCATAGCGTTCTTTAAAAAAAAATTTTTTAAGCATTTGAAAATTCGACTAAGATGTGTGTGTGTGTGTGTGTGTGTGTGTGTGTGTGTGTGTGTGTGTGTGTGTGTGTGTGTGTGAAGTCAAATCAAGATATTCAGGGTTAAATAGTAACCATTATAGTTTTTTTCTTACCCTGCCCCTAACACACACACACACACACACACACACACACACACACACACACACACACACACACATACACACACACACACACACACACACACACACACAGTACCATGACAGTGGGTCAACTGTACAGTAAGGGGTCCGTGATAAATGGACCCTTGGACAACTAACGAGAATCTCCTCAGCAGTTTACTTATGGAAGCATATAAGCTGTAAAAAAAGCCACAATTACAATTTGCGCAGAGAACAATTTTAGCGACTTTTTTTTCACTTAATGAAAACAGACTGTGTGAGAGATTAATTCTGTTTTCTTGTGAAAACAACTAATTATCATGGGAAACACTTATTTTCACACTAAAATAGATCCTCACTCAGAAAAAGTCATTTTCTCTCCAAACAGCTGATTTTTGTGAGAAAAGTTACATTCACATTAAAACAAGTGGTAGTCAGGTAAAAGTGTCTTTTCACATTATGTGACGTGATATTGACAGCCACAATCCCCCCCCCCCCCCCCTTCCTCTCCCTCTCTCTCTTACCACATTCTTTGGTGTTATCAGCTTTACATCATTTTATGACACCAGTCTACACCCATGCAACTCCCCATTTTTTCTCACTTCCTTCCCAACACGATGATACAACCCGAATCTGACCACAACGGAAAAGAAAATTTTTCACGTAATTCAGGCAGGGGTCGTCACCCTCCCTCTTTTTCTCCCCTTACGTGATCACGCCTTGATGATAATGAACAGCCCTAAGCATTTGCTTTGCCACGCACACCACTACAAAGGATGCCGGCAATTGCGACACTCCCCGCAAGCATTTTGTGAGTTCACACATGTCACGCGTGTGGCAAACCCCGAAATTGTTCGCATCAGCCTCAAAGGCCGGACATCGCCAACATCTGAGAGATTGACGACTTTGATTTAAACTATATCAAGTCACACTGTACTATTGAGATGTCTCTGCTGCCTTTCAGATGACCCTTCCTCCATGATCATTTTCATTGGATGCCAAGTTTCTCCGACACCTGTCAATCAGACAGACATCAGAAAACATAATGGTTAGCTTACCCGTCTTAGAAAAGAAATCAACCCCAAACTGACACAGACCTAGCATAGACCATAAGACTGAAAACAGTCACTTCTAGTGTGTATAACTCAACACCGGTATATGCCAGAGAGGAGAATGTTTATCTGTCCTACTCTGAGATCCTGTGTCACGTTTCACTGATGGTCCCAGAAGAAAAAACATGGGGACCCTATATTCATGCCTGGTCCAGCACAGGAACAAGAGTCTATGCAACTATGTGATGAAGTGAACAACCAACACCGTCACCCAGTGGATACCCTCACACTGCACTATACATGGCAATGAAGAAGCCGACCGACTGGCAAAGGAAAGAGGACAGCAGCTCCATCTGGAGCAGGAAGTCTCCTTTGAAGGCGGCAAAAGCATTATCCATGACAGGCAGAAAACAAGATGGCTCGAAGCAGCACCCAAACTTCAACAAGAAGATCACATACTTCCTACTGCCCAGACCAGACCAAGTGAGCATTGTGAGTCTGAGGACAGGGCACTCCAGACTCAAATACCACATGTTCACAAAATTCCACATTGGCGGGTCTTCAGGGTGCCCATGCGGTACAGCCCCAATGACGGTGGAACACTTCCTGCAGGACTGTCCCACACATGAAAAGCTAAGGGCAGAGACCCGACCTGCCGACACACCGGTGAGGGAGAAGCTGTATGGATCTCTGGAGGGCCTCCGCCGTACAGCAGCCTTCGTCAGTGCCTCTGGGATTCCTGTCTGAGTGTATGAAAAAGAAGAAGAAGGGGGGGAGGAGAAGAAGAAGAAGGAGAAGGAGGAGGAGGAAGAGGAGGAGGAGAAGAAGAAGGAGGGGGAGGAGGAGGAGAAGAAAAAGAAGAAGAAGAACTGACTGACCAGCAGGCCTGCATCGAGTGGTGATGTCAACAAACAGGAGAAAAATCTGGGCATCTCACCTGCCTAGCAACCCTGACGTAGCAAACTCCTACTGGACTGAAACAGTTAGAAGCCTATGGACAAAAAAGCCCATCCTTTATGATGAGATAAAGTGACAACAAGCCAGCTCTGTTTGGCCAGACAGAATCTTTGAAAAAATCCTGAGTGATTTGTAAAGTTCAATCATGTGTAAAGAAAATAAAGGTTTGTGTGTGAAATTAAACTTAATTTGTGTCAGCTTATCAGTTGTTCATACATCACTTCTAATTCTGATTTGGAGCACACGCACTCTGAAGTGCTAAAGTCTTTGGTAAAATACACCTGATCCTTTCTTAAGTGTTTTCAACAGTTTCGAGAAAAAAAAAAAATTCGATGACTAAAACTGGAAAGTTGTTCCTTCTGCCACTAGTAAGTGAAAAAGTGGACGAGAAGTTTGGTATAAACACTACTCAACAATTTAAATGGAGAATCACCCTTCCTCCTCACACAATGTAAACGGGTAATTACCACAGGAAACAGTTATTTTCACATTAAAACAGTTAAGTATCACTGACGAGGTGAAACTTATTTTCAAACATCTAATCATTAATTTAAAAAATACTCCCCCCCCCCCCCCCCCCCCCAGCTGTTTTCATGTTAAAATATGATTACCAAAGGGAAAATCATTTTCACACTAAACAGCTAATTTTTACAGGGAAGCAGTTATTTTCTCATAAAAATAACTAAGGATCCCAGGAAACAATCATTTTGACATTAAAAGGAGGTAATAATCACTTGAAACTGTAATATTCATATCAAAACAACTGCTTATCAGGGAACATGTGTCTGGCATCAAAACAGTTCATCACCAGGAGAAAACGGTTTTATCATTGTTACACTAAAACAGCTAGATTTTATGGAAGATCATTCATTTTCACATGAAGACAATTATCGCGAGAAAACAGACATTCAGTTGAAAACAGAGAAAACATATGTATCCAGTTGAAAACATAGGAAACAGATATACTCAGTTGAAAACAAATACGTACGACAGGAAACAGTTTTCACATGAGAACACATGAATCAAAGAAAAACAACCATTTTCAGTTAAGAAAAAGGAACTGAATAATGGCAATGTCTGTAGAGGTGATTTGTCTCTCCCGGTCTTTTGGAATGAAGTGGAGGACAAGTGGGAGAGGGGTGGGGAGAAGGGGCGGGGAGAGGGCAGTGAGCGGAATGTGTGTGTGTGTGTGTGTGTGTGTGTGTGTGTGTGTGTGTGTGTGTGTGCGTGTGTGTGTGTGTGTGCGCGCGCGCGCGCGCGCGCGCGGGCGGCCAAAATTATTGTACGGGAACGGGTGAGTGGAATCTGGTGTATGTGTGTGGGTATAGTGGCTTAAGGGCGAAGGCAGGGGAGGATTTAGGTGAGTGGGAGGTGGACGGGGACGGAGGCGGTGGGTGTGTGTTGTGGGGGAGGGGGGGGGTGACGGTCGGAGTTGGGGAGGGGGGGGGGGGGGGGGGCAATGCGCAGATTATGTTCTGAGTTGCCTACTTCCTCGATTCCAGTTCCGTCTGCTGCGATTTGACATTATTTGAAATATCCCTTTCCAAAACGGCTGCCTGCTTGAAGGCAGTAAAATGTTGAAATATTTACGATTCAGTGTTCTCTCTCTCTCTCTCTCTCTCTCTCTCTCTCTCTCTCTCTCTCTCTCTCTCTCTCGCAGAGTTTTGATGTATAGTAACTCTGTCGGTCTGTCTGTCTCTCTGTTGTATTTTCCGTATTTTTTGTGATTTATGGAATCTTTTTCTTCAGAAATCTCTCTCTCTCTCTCTCTCTCTCTCTCTCTCTGCTCGGCTGTGTATGCTCGCATGCGCTATGTGTGTGTGTGGTGAGAGAGAGAGAGAGAGAGGAGAGAGAGAGAGAGAGAGAGAGAGAGAGAGAGAGAGAGAGAAAACAATTAACTTTTGCCATGAGAAAATAGCTAATGATCAGTGACAATCACTGTCATGAAGTGAAAGCAACTGTTTTCAAGTAATAGTTCACGATTCTCACACAAAAACAACTTCCTATGATCATTCATTTTGCTGTTTTGACGTGAACACAATGTGTTCAGTGTTCGATGGCCTATTTGGAGCGTGAAAACACTCGATAGCGATTTTGTAAAAACCGCTGCTTTCGTGAAAAGTGTGTTGTCATGCAAAGGAAAAAGAGAAAGAAAGAAAGACATTTACACGAAAACAATCATTTTCACGTGATAATATTAGCTGATGATTAGCTGGGACAATCATCTGTTTTCGCATGACAATGGCTGTTTCGGTCGTGCCGATGCAACGTTCTCAAGGGAGATAAGGCATTAGATCTACCAAAATATGACGAGTTAATCCAAGGGCCCACTGTAGATTATTATAATTGCATACGTGTGATTTACGTAAATTAAGCTGAATTATGACGTCACTCACAAAGATACGTCAGGACACTTCCGTTATGCTGATTGTCGGAATGAGCAGCTGAACAAGAAGCTAAGAACAAGAAGTCGAGTCAAGCTTGTTTTTATTGTATGACTGGCACTTCTACATGGTGTCAGAAGTGTTTAGAACTCATCGAATTATGTTTTGACATTTAGCAACCTGGGCCACGTACGTACAAGGCAGTTTTGTTTCTTGACGTTTAGTAGGACTTGCGCGGGTTTGCTCAATCCCATTTTGCGTGCTCTCACTTCGACATTTCTTCGACACTGACACACATACGTGGTTCCGTGGTCCAGACACTCGGACAGCATGGACTGCTTACGGAAGCCACTGCCCCTGTCTTTTGCAGGCAACGTTGCTGAGAACTGGCGTACATTTGAGGCCGAATTTGACATCTTTATAGAGGCTGCTTATGCCGACAAAGATGACCGTACACGAGCGTACATTTTGCTGAACTTGGCTGGAAAAGAGGCCATTGAGAAAGAAAAGACATTCACTTATGCTGCTGAAGTGAAGAACGACGATGGTGTAGTCACACAAGCTGCAGAAAAGCGCGAAAGCGTCGCTGTCCTGAAGACAAAATTTCGTGAGCTCTGCGATCCACTGACGAACATTATTATCGAGAGACACAATTTCAACACACGATTCCAACAAGCTGGAGAGCCAATGCAAAGCTTCATCACAGCATTGAAGATTTTGGCCGACACCTGTGAATATGGGACGTTAAAAGACTCACTCATTCGAGACCGAATCGTCTGTGGAATTACGTCAGATGCTCTCCGAAAACAGCTTCTGAAGGAAAAGGCGCTAGATCTCCACAAAGCAATCCAGATCTGTCAGATCCACGAAGCTGCGGAGAAGCACACCGTCCAAGTATCAGAGGACCACGAAGTCAACGCCATCTCACAGAAGAAGAAGTTCAAACGCTCCTCCCAACAAATCTTGTCACTATTGTGGTCGTTCGCATGTAGCAAAGAAAGAGGAGTGTCCAGCCTATGGCAAGAAATGCTCGTCATGCTCAAAGATGCACCACTTTGCAAAGGTCTGCAAATCAACACGACGGCGGTTAGCGAGCACCGTCGCTGCAATTGGTGGAGACAACTCTGATGAGGATGGAGAGCCAGCTGAAGACTGGGAGCTACACGCGCTCACCCAGGAGCCACGTCGCAATGAGATACACTGCACAGCAATAATCAATGGAGGCGATTTGAAACTAAAGGTCGATACTGGTGCCAAATGCAATGTTCTGCCACTCTACGAGCTCAAGAAGGTCCAAGCAAGAGAGACCATCAACAAAGCCAAAGCCATCAACCTCGTCGCATACGGGGGAGAGCGATTCTCGACACTAGGAAGTGTGGACCTTCTCTGCAAGATTGGCGACCACAAAGAAACGTTGACCTTTCATGTCATTGACAGGCAAGCCACACCCATCCTTGGTCTCAGTGACGCACTTCGACTCCGTCTCATTCAGCTAGACAAGACTGTCTATGCAGTAAATGAAGCGTCTGAAGACACCTCCAGAGAAAACACCTTGAAGGACTACCCAGAACTTTTTAATGACACACTTGGGACTTTGCCTCCAAAATACGTCATGCGCGTTGATCCTAGCGTCACACCAGTTGTCAAACCAGCAAGAAAAGTTCCTCAGGCCATGGAAAAGAAGGTCAAGATTGAGCTTGAGAACATGGTGAAACGAGGCGTCATAGTGCGAGAAACAGAACCGACAGAGTGGGTGTCACAGATGGTGGCAGCAAGAAAGAAAAATGGTGACGTCCGGATCTGTTTAGATCCAAGAAGTTTAAACACCGCTCTCCAACGCCCGCACTTCCCAATGCGCACCGCCGACGACGTAGCATCTAGAATCGGCAACGCGAAATGTTTCAGCACTTTGGATGCAAAGAACGGATTTTGGCAAATTCGGATGGACGAGGAGTCTTCCAGGCGAACTACTTTCAGCACACCGTTTGGGCGATACAGGTTCCTGCGCATGCCGTTTGGCATTAATACGGCAAGCGAGGTCTTCCAGGAAGCCATGGAGAGACTATTCGAGGGATATCCATGTGCCATCATCGTAGATGATATCCTCGTCTGGGGCTCCACCGACGAGGAGCATGATGCAAATCTCAAGAAGATTCTGGAGCGAGCACGGCAGATCGGGCTGAAGCTGAACCTCAGTAAATGCAAGTTCAGGATGAAAAGCGTCACTTTCGTCGGCCATAAGTTCACTGAGGATGGTCTGAAGCCAGATACGGAGAAAACAGACGCAATCCGGGCGATGCCTGCACCTGAGAACCAGGCAGCTCTTCAGAGGTTCCTTGGCATGACAAACTACCTAAACAAGTTCATTCAGAACTACAGTGAGAAAACAGCAGTTTTGCGAGAACTGCTGCGCAATGACATTGTTTGGAGCTGGACTGACGCTCACCAGCAAGCTTTCAACAGACTCAAAGATGACCTCATGAATCCTCCTGTCCTGAAGTTCTTTGACCCTGCGAAACCAGTCGTTTTATCTGTAGACTCATCCAAGAATGGACTGGGTGCCGCATGCCTGCAAGAGGATGCTCCAGTGGCCTACGCATCACGAGCTTTGTCCGACTGCGAGACAAGGTATGCGCAAATTGAAAAGGAGCTCCTGGCTGCTGTATTCGCCTGCAGGAAGTTTCATGACTTTGTCTATGGTCGGAAGGTGACCATAGAGACTGACCACAAGCCTTTGATCACAATCGTGAAGAAGTCACTGAACGCTGCCCCTGCTCGTCTACAACGCATGCTTTTACAGCTGCAACGCTACAACCTTGATTTCGTCTACAAAAAGGGCAAAGAGTTGTACCTTGCTGACACGCTGTCCAGAGCGTTTCCCAATGATCCAGTTGAAGAGGAGGAGTTTGACTGCGATGTCATGACAGTTCTCTCCATATCGCCGGCGAGAATGACTGAACTCCAGAAGGAGACTTTGGCTGACCCGACCATGCAGAAGCTTGCACAGCTCATCAAAGATGGATGGCCTGACCATGAGCGAGGCGTGCCGTCAGATGCGAAATGCTTCTTCCCTTTCAGAGATGAGTTGGTGATTGAGAATGACGTCGTCATGAAAGGACAGAGAGCGGTGGTTCCGAAAGCTTTGAGATCCACCTATATTGCCGCTCTCCACAAGGGCCACATGGGAGCAGAGCGCACCAGACTGCTTGCAAGCGACATCATGTTTTGGCCCAAGATGCGTCAAGACATTGAAGACGCAGTTTCTCAGTGCTCAGCCTGCAACAGCTGCAAGGCCCATCTGCAGAAACAGCCCCTCATGAATCACCCTGTCCCTGAACTCCCTTGGTCCAGCCTCGCAGCCGACATATTTGACTGGAATGGCAAGCAATACCTGGTTGTTGTCGATTCATACTCTGGCTGGTTTGAGATGGACATGATCACCAAGATGACTTCAAACATGGTGATCCTGAAGATGAAGCGGCACTTTGCGTCTCATGGCATCCCAGAAAAGCTGATGACAGACAATGGCACGCAATTCGCCAGTCGCGAGTTCAAACAGTTCGCACAGGAGTGGAACTTCGTGCACATCACCAGTAGCCCCACTACCCCAGATCCAATGGCTTGGCAGAAAACGCCGTCAAGCAAGCCAAACAGCTGTTGGAAAAGAGCGAGAAGGACGGATCAGACGTGTACCTTGGTTTGCTGAATCTTCGCAACACGCCACGTGATGACATGGGCTCACCTTCGCAGCGCCTCAACTCGAGACGTATGCGAGCGACACTGCCCACTTCAACAAAACTTCTCCAACCCAAAGCCGTGAGCACACGCAAAGTCTCCAACCAGTTGAAGAAGTCCAGGCAGCAGCAGAAACAGTATCATGACAGATCAGCGAGAGATCTGCGTCCTTTGAAACAGGGTGAAGTCGTGCGGATCCAGACTGACAAAGGCTTCAAGAAACTTGCAGTAGTGAAGTCAGTACGCCACTCGCCAAGATCGTACGTCGTCACTGCAGATGGCGCTGACTACGTACGCAACAGACGTCACCTTCTCCCCGTCAAGGAGCCCAGACCACAGGTTCCGCAAGCCCTCAGCACGCTACCTCGTGACAATCTTGGAGGTCCAGGTAGTGTGCGACCCCATTCCCTGCACCCTTTGAACAGCAGTCAGCCTCGTCGCCGCCTCCCGCTGCTGTCGTTACCCGCCCCTTGTCTGCCCCCACTCCTCTCACCCCTCCGCTTGCCAACGTGCCACGAAGCAGGTTCACCCCAATGCAGCTGTTCCCCTCCCCAGCACTTCCTGCTCCAACCTGTTCCATGCCTCGTCAAGCCAGTGCCACCAACAAGACACCAGGTCCAATCGCGCCCACAACACCGGGTCCTGTGCCGGCCACTACACCAGGTTCACCACCAGCCAGGCTTTCAGGTCCAGCACTGACCGCCTTGCAGCCCCAGCCCGTGGTGACCCGTGCCGGTAGAGTCGTGAAGCCCAACCCCAAATACTTTGACTGAATGATGTCGGGCCATCTACCAGTGCCTTGATGTGACATTTTGCTGTTTATTTTTGAATATTTTTTTTCAGGAAGGAAAATGAACATGGAAAAGAAATCGAAACATTTGTTTGAATTTTTCTTTAGCTTGCATTATTTCTTTTGGTTCGAAGGAAGCATTTTGGACAGTAAATTATTTTCATTTAACTTGCTCCGTTTAGTTCTTTCAAAAAAAAAAAAAAAAAAAAAAGAGAAGGAAGATGTAGATTATTATAATTGCATACGTGTGATTTACGTAAATTAAGCTGAATTATGACGTCACTCACAAAGATACGTCAGGACACTTCCGTTATGCTGATTGTCGGAATGAGCAGCTGAACAAGAAGCTAAGAACAAGAAGTCGAGTCAAGCTTGTTTTTATTGTATGACTGGCACTTCTACACCCACATTCCACTTCGCACCAAATTTCACTAAGAAAAATCGTATCAGTTTTTTTCTTCCTGGAATGCTGCTGACTGGTACAATTAAAGAAACAAACAATTTTATCAACGGATGTGCGGGCACAAACAGTATGCCCTGAGCGAAGTGAATTTTTTTTTTTTTTTTTTTTTTTTTTTACATATTCTTTTCATAGTCGCCAAACGGTGTGGGGAACAGAAGAGAGGAAAAAGTAAGGGAAGCTATCCAGAGCTTGCCTAAAATGCCTTAGATCTGCCTATTATTACTTTATGATCGTCGCAGACGTACGTCTGTGCCACACAGCTTCAGATCCCCGCGACATTCCTATTCCCGGACTCGTGATCCTGGGGTTGCAGGTTCGAATTTCGGTACGGGGGGATTTTTTCCCTCGGAGTTAACCTTGGTTCTGACTCCATACAGTCCTTCGAATGAGACTATAAACCGAGGTTCCGTGTGTGAATGCACGCACAATATCTTGCACACACGTAAAATCCCATCACCAACTTTCGGACGAGAAGGCCAGTTTGGCCGTTGGTATGGATGACACGTTACACATAGCATGCACCTGCG
>CM065730.1:34854951-34942451 GCA_033310375.1 Conus canariensis | reverse complement strand
TGCGACAGGTAACCAGAGATGGGGGGAGGGGGGGGGGGGGGGGTCAAGACGTCCATAGCGGTGTCAGGAGGTGGTATTTGTGGTTTGTTATTTCCAGTGGCAACAAATAAGCAGACACACACAGATGAGAAGGGGGATGACTGTTGTGAGTGTATATGTTGAGGGAAGGGAGCATGTATGTGAAGGGGAGGAGGGGGGGGGGGGGGGGGAAGAGTCATTTAGGGGAAGGGTGTGTGCATATGATGGGCAAGAGTCATTCACTGATTATTAATGATCAGTTCCAAGAGTAAAACAGAAGCAAAACACAAGGAGGCAGAAGATGAGGGGAATAAGCTCTCTTTTCTCAAAATATTCCACCTCTGCTCCCTTTCTTTCGATTCAGTTCACAAGGCATTTTTGTTCCTAACTATACTTTCACCAATTTCTGGTGCTTGACTGGCTCAGTGGTACAATATTTACATTGGTGTCAGACATTTCTGAGTTCGAACCCACAGATGCCCAACATATGAATTGCCATTCTAACAAGCATACATCTTATTGTTCTGATGGTGTCAGTGTAACATCAGTACCCACTTCTGGAGTAATCATTTCAATCTGTAACATTACCATTAGTATGTAACTACTCACCAACTTTTTAATTTTGTAAAAAAAAAAAAAAAATTCAAAGCAAAAATAACAAGTCAGAGAATTTCTTGGAACAAAATCAAAACATATCAACCATTCACCGAGATAGGAGGCATGAGGCTAAGGACAGAAGGCAGCGGCTATAAAGGTGTAGTGACTGAGCCGTTTATGGATGACTAAATCTCCCTGACCTATGGGTTCCTGACAGAACAAATGGGTGCCCTGTAAATCAGCCAAGATCTTGACGTGCATGCGACGCCATTGTTCATGACCCCTTTGTAATCCAGACTACAGTTGATAGGGAAATAAACATGCCCAGTGGTCAAACACCTAACTTCAATCGGTGAGTCGTGGGTTCAAGTTCCCACTTTGTCAGTCAGGTCCAAGGACGATGCTGAATTTTTCTGATATGCCAGGTCAGCATGTGCAGGCAGGGCCATGCCTGACTGAATCCCTTTTACATGCATAGGCCAGGTTTTTTTTTTTCTTATCTCTCAACCCACATCCAGTTGGAGAGTCAAAATCCTGTCAAAAACATGTACCAACCAGAGGACATTTCTACTTGCATTGTACAAAGGAGGGAGGAGGGGGAAGGGGAGAGGGGGAGGGGGTGGGTAGGAGGGGAGGAACCCACCATGGTTACCATGCAACCAATGTGACCGTGCCAGGAAACTGATGAAAACCCGTTCCCAAAATGTTCCAGGAAAGGGAGTAGGAGTTGGGGGTTGGGGATGGAAACTTAAGCCAGACTACAATCTTTGCGATCTTCTTCATCCAGATCTGTTCTCAATTCTTTGACCATTACACTCCTCAAGCCAACACCACTCCTTGGTTTTTTCATCCTGGGTTCAGGTGCTGAAATGTCTTCAGTTCCACTCACTAAATTTCTCAACACTGTTCTTACCTGCCGTCTTACTGAACCACAGACTGTGCAGCAGAAGTTGCAACAGATGGTCCTGATCATGAGAAAACCAGGTTTTTTACCTTTCTTTCTTTCTTTCTGCGTACGCAGGCTGATACTCCTGCGGACACTACCTGTATAGACAGGCAGTGGAGTTTTGTGTGTATGACCGTTTTTTATCCTGCCATTAAGGCAGCCATACTCCATCTTCGGGGAAGGTGCATGCTATGTGTAACGTGTCATCCATACCAACGGCCAAACTGGCCTTCTCTTCCGGAAGTTGGTGATGGGATTTTACATGTGTGCAAGATGTTGTGCGTGCGTTCACATATGGAACCTCGGTTTACAGTCTCATACGAAGGACTGTATGGGGAATGGAGTCCGAACCAATGTTAATTCCAAGGGAAAAATCCCCCTGTACCGAAACTCGAACCCGCAACCCCAGGATCACGAGTCCGGCGTTCTACCAACTGAGCTATTCCGGCCCCCTTTAACCTTTCAAACGGGGACTGCTTTTTGCTGCATGTAAATCAATCAGTTCTCTGTTGCTTATGAACTAAAAGAAAGGATGGTACTGAAAGCAGTTTGCAAACTGGAAAGAATTTTCCTCAGCCCAGAATTAAATAGCACAAAATTTTGCTGTGCCTGACAGTGGATTTTCAGTCTTTTTACAGACTGAGAATTGAGTTTGAAAATTGCCAGCTTTGTTATACTCAACACTGTACATCATTTGACAAAATTTACTTTTGGATTTCCAAAACTTAAAGACTGTTTATCATCCCTAAAAGCAGCCTCTAGATAATAATCATGTATATATATATATAATAGGTGTTAGTACTGACCTACATGTTGTAATTTATGTGCTGGATATGCATCAGGTTTCTTTAAAGTAGCATGGAGAGTATCTCAGCAACTCAGTCATAGAATCTATTCTGCCTGCTCAAATAAAGGACTGACAGTGAAAAGTTATAAAACTATAAATGCATTCAGGGAAGTGAGAACCTCCATCACTCATAATGAATGTAGTTCCAGGGGAAGTAACATAGAGCATGGATTGAAAGATTTACTTCATATGCTTTTCTTTTAAATATAACAGGCAAAATTTTAATCTTGCATGTTAGGTTATTAAATTTTGTTAGGGGTTGTTGCTGTTGTTTGATAGATCGATATCATTTCACACTTATTACTGTTAATCTTCTGCATAAAATTTGGACTGATTCTGCAGAATGAACCTTGGATCCAGTTGTGATCTTGATCATACCAACATTTAATATGTTCATCCATCAGCCACTTTCCAGAGTTTCCATAAAATCAGAGCAGCAGTCTGTATGTCATCTTGCCGACAGACACCAAACAAACATGGAAACAACACGCAGAAATGGTTTAAAACAAACCTCTTTGAATGAGGTAATATTTAACATTGCAAGCAAGTTTATCCTTCTTTTATGCTGACACTTTGTCTGTGTCTGTGTGTTTCAAATTCACCCTGGTACAATTTTGACAATTACGATTACAGATGAGGCAAGGGAGGCAATTGGCAAAATGCCAGCTCACTGCTACTGCTGAAATCATGCAGATATTTGTGTGAAGCTACATTGTTATGAGATCTTCCGAAAACTGCAGGCAGTTTTCTCAGCCTGTGCACAGCAAGGTGCAAAATATCTTCCATCTTAGTAGCACTGCATGACACATATATGGTCATGCATGCAGATTCATGAATTTCTATCATTCAGAAACTTGCCAAATGTGGTTAAGTTTGGTTATCAGTAATAGTACTACTGTTCATCTCATACACAGTTTTTCTGTGCCAAAATCGCTTGAAGCAAAATTAACTTTCTTGACTTCAGCACATAAGAGTTCTCACACTGGTGAAATTGCAACATGCCAATGATCCTGGAAAGAAATGAAATCTTTCTGTTCCGTTTCTTTAAAACTTACTGCACCTGGGATAATGAATTCCTCACAAACTGAGGATCTGGGAGCTGCCTAACGATGCCCACCAAGTACACTCACTCTGACAAACAAAATGGCACTACCATTATTTTCTTTAGTTATTTTCACAACAACTTGTGGGCATGAATTCTAAAGATGTCTCAGCACGTCAACGGACTGTTACAAGGTAACATGCTTTTTAGTTTTGCTGTCGGCATTTCAGATCATGTGTTCAAGTAGATTTTCAACAGATTTTGCCATGGGATGTCTCTCTTGGGCATGGAAGACAAAACAACAAATCAAAAGAGAAAATGAAAGAGAGAGGCAGAAACCCAGGTAAAGATGACCAAAATAGCAGAAACATTGAAAAAGATGACAAAAATGAAATGATTACAAGACAAGACCTTTCAGCAATTCTTTATACACACACAATTTTTATCAAAGCATAATTTGACAGCTCTGCATTCCATAAACAACAGACAGCACATGCACTGACCATCTCTCTCCCAAACATGTGCATGCTTAAATCCCCTACACACAAGGACACCCACCCATTCCATTCCATACATACTGAACTATACGTCACCATCACTACAACCTGCTGTCACAACTCATACCCTCCTCCCCCCCACATACACACATAAACAAGACACTATTAAGGCTGAGGGTTCAAATCTTTCCACTGGTGTCTGCCCAGACGCATGTGCGTTATTTTCAGCTTCAGCCAGGAGGGCACGGATGAGGGAAGCGGGACAATGTTTGGGTACTTAGGGGTGGGGGTGGGAGGAGCGAGAGGGTCCACCCGCTTCAGTCGTTCCTTCAACACCTCCTCCTGTATGTCCTTGACATCACGGTACCGGTCCAAGTATCTGCAGACACATTGAAACATCTGTCATAACGGTGATCCTTTGAATTAAATCAAACCTGAAGTGAAAGAACAAAATAAATCCAGAATCTACGCAAGGTCAATAAACCAATTTCGCTGAATGAACATTGTACCCCATTACACACACACTCACATGCACAAGCTCAGCAGCAACATTCGAACCCTCCAGATTTGAACCCTCAGCTATTTTTTCCCCTTCAAAACATGGGCAGGTAACCTGAATACAGTGTTGGTCATGTCATCTCAGCAACACTTTGAGAGGAACATATAAACAGGACACTGTGGTTACATTCTTTGACATGTCAACCATCACCTATTCGACAACTCTGGCCAGAAGACTGTCAATACAAAACAAAACAAGACAAAAAATCCTAAATGGCCATCACTTTAATTAGTTCAAAGTCCTGGCTATCAAGACATAGAACATCACCTTTGGCGCTGCTTTGGCTGTACGTTATTAGTCATGTCACCTTCATTTTCACAAAATAGCCATTACCACCGCGCCATAGTGGCTGATGATACAGAACAAACTTTCTATTTGTGGTTCCAAACCTGTTATTCCTTTCTTTTGGAAGGCTGGTTGACACAACACACGAGCAAGATGTTTAAAACAAAATCACAAATTTGTGAAAACTTGCCATGCCAAAGCTACACATCCTTTCAGTTATAACGCAACTTATATATCACTCTTGTCATCTACTACAAAGTGTTCATGCTACAATTTCTGAAGAATGTTGCTGCTGAGCAACACAGTACTGTAACCCTTCCCAATCAACACCCTTCAAACAAATACCGACTTTCTAATTTAAAAAAAAAAAAAAAAAAGCCATTCTCAAACATTTTCATGTTTGTCCGTACAAAAATTATCATCCAACAAAGACTTGTTTTTTTCTGGACCATTTTTGTCTTCTTTAAGCAGACAAGATTCACCTCCCAGCGCTAGCTCCCTGCCGTTTGACTTGATTTCTGAATCACTGTTCTCTTTGTCCAGACAAGGCATACGCTCCCCCAACACGACTCCCTTCCTTAACCCTCTTGTATTCAGACTCTCTGAGGCCAAATTCCCCCTAGTTTTCAGATTTTTTTTTGTGAATTTAGCCTTAAAATGGGTATGTATGGTTCATGCTTCACCACAACCAAGAATAAACTTCCAGAGCTACGAAATTCTGCTTGTATGGTCACAAGGCTTTGTACTATACTGTGAGCAAGATTTTGTGTGTCTCGAGGTGAAAGGTTGTGTCACTGTCACCAAAATGTCACCCAATGTGTCACATGCGATAGTGACAATTCTAATACAGCACACCAACATCCAGTTATCCCATGCACATGCATGTTTGTGTTGTAAAATGAAAGCTGCGGCCTAAGTGAGATGATCTGTCTTCTGTCCGCCTGTTCAGTCCCCACAGGTAATCCACAGAATGTCACACACAACTAGTGTCAATTGTCACTACTGAACAGTTACTGTAGATTCAAGCACAGTTCCTCATTGCTTTTCTGTCACTGTTCTAAGCACCTTATACATGTCCATATGTATTTACACACTGTATAGCTGTACAGCGAGGAAACTGAGTAGAGTGTCACTGCCAAGTGTCATCGAAGCACTGTCACCATAAACTACAGGTAAGCATATATACACGTACGCACAAACACAGAGACTAGCAAACTGCCCTACTGTTGAGTCACTTTCTGCGCATGGTAGTCATGGAAACAGTCATTCTTATGAAAGCATAAAGGCACCTGGCAGAAAGAACACATATATGACGTTTCTACGCGTCGTCCCTTAGTTGTCATACGGAATAATCAGTACAGAGACATAGCCCCGCATTTCGTCAGGTGTTGTGTCGAACCATAGGGAGTCAGGTGTGCCCTTAGCTGCTTGTTTTTGTTGAGCGTATCTGTTAGTTTCTTCTGCTACTAGTTGAAAAAATGTGAGAGGTAGAAAAAAGAAATAATCTAGTGCGGGGGCAGCGTTCAGCAGTGAGTGCGCAGGGCCTGTCGGCTGTTGGAATGCAGCCACGTGAGCAGGATGTGTAGCCAGTCGCCATTGTTTTGCAGAACGGCGAGTAGCATGTTGTTCTCACGGTCACTTTCACCATTTTCCTCTCCTTCATTGGTGCTGATTTCAACATCATTCTCTTCTCCTAACTCTCCATTTTCATACTTCTCTACTTCTTGTATAATTTGATCCCACTCCTCCGCTGAATACTCAGGAATATCATCAAACTCGCTGTTGTTAGCAGACGACGCCATTGTGAAAATCGGTCAGTCTCACGCACAACTCTTTGCTTGCAGTTTCTCTCCTCTTTCGTAGTGAATGGAAGTGGTGCCAGCATCCAAAAATAGTGCTGCCACATTACTGTGCTATAGTGGGAAATCCCCAACAACTTTTAGTGGCTTTCCAAGTATTTTCACGGAGTCAGCACGTGATGGAAAAGTACCGTACACATGCGGCGGGCAGCTCCTGTCTGCGGCCGTTACGAAATCTAGCGCGCTGTCTCAGCGCTCCCGTCTGCGCCCGTTATGAATACAAGAGGGTTAAAAGACTTTGGTGGGAGGGGGTGAGTAGGGGGTGAATGTGGAGAGGGCAGAGAACCATTTTCCTTTTTCTGTCTGAGCTTGATTTACTCTCCCAACAAATTTTGTTTGTTTCTGGACCATTTTCCTTTTTCTTCTACACCAGATTTCCCTCCCAACAAATTTTGTTTGTTTCTGGACCATTTTCCTTTTTCTTCTACACCAGATTTCCCTCCCAACAAATTTTGTTTGTTTCTGGACCATTTTCCTTTTTCTTCTACACCAGATTTCCCTCCCAACAAAGACTTGTTTGTTTCTGGACCATTTTCCTTTTTCTTCTACACCAGATTTCCCTCCCAACAAAGACTTGTTTGTTTCTGGACCATTTTCCTTTTTCTTCTACACCAGATTTCCCTCCCAACAAAGACTTGTTTTTCTGGACCATTTTCCTCTTTGCCCAGGGAAGATTTACTCCCCCATCAAAACAATTCAAGCTTGAATAAAATTGTCTTCAAACATTACAGCTGCCATTCTTCTATTTGCTTGGTTTCTATTCTTCACATCTTTTCAGGCAGATTTCATGAGTTTGCTTGTTCAGTCTGTGGCCGAGTCAACCATGGCTTTATAAAAATAACATCCTTATATGGCCCTGCCAACTAGTCCCAACACAGGAGTAACACTTTTCAGATTTCACAGTAATTTGAAACTTTTTGGAATAACCGAAAAAACAAATTTGCGAGCTCACTGTGCCATGTCATTTTAGATGCTTCTTGATGTCAGACATGCGGACATGAGTAATGCTGAAATCCATACAACAGATTTTTCAAAGTGAACTGCCATTCTGATATAACGATTTTCGATAGTGATCTCCCATGATCGAACTCCCAATGCAGAGACTCTGTTTTGAATAGTCCTCCGATTTCAGTTGGACTGGTGGTGTCTTTTTGATAGGCTGTCACCATTTTCCCAGTCATGGGATAGCACTTTCTGATTCCACATGAAGATCCTTTTCAGGAACTGACAACATGACCTTCACCTGTATATTTTTTGTTGGTGCGAGAAATAATGTCACTGGTTGATCGTGACATACATTTCTGACTGCTTTCATACTGCGCTGCTATTTTTAGAATGTGTCCATGCTTCTCTTTAGGAGAAACTGTGTTTGTGATCCAGATATAGCAAGCAAAACAGTAGAAGTCACTGATCATACAGATCACAAGAGAACTACCACATAAATTCAGATGCAGATATGAACATGTATGCCTCCATTAAACAGCACAACCTACAAAAACTTTCAGCACTTTTGTACCACTGAGAAACACACAAACTCTCTCCCTGTCTATCTCTCTCAGATTCAATCACTCGTCAGACACAAACACAGGGTGGCAGTGGCGACGTACAGATTGAAAGGCTGTCTATGTGGGTAGCGCTTCTGTGCAGGATGGTAGTTGGGCACCCGGATGAACTCGTAGGACGGCTCTGGCATTCCTGCATATCATGTCACATACCAAAGGAAACAATTAAAGGGAGGTTGGGTAGGGAGTTGTTTTTTTGTTTTTAGTTTTATAATATGCATTCTCTAACGCCACTTCATAAAATACATGACTACAAACACAGAAATAAATGCTTCCCAAAGTATCTCTTCCCTCTTCCTCCAACCTCCTCCCTCTGCCTGTCCACCTCTTCTACCCTCCCTCCTGACACATCATCTGTATAACAGTATCTTATTTAAAACAAACAAACAAAAAAGACTTGAATAAATTGCAATATATTACAATCTGCAATTCATAATTACATGTATGATTTAAACGTGCGTGGAACAAACACTGTAAAACATCATGGTATTTTACTCTGCAGGTTACAACAGTACTATTTCAAGCACTGCACAACATACATCGAACACAGCAGGTCCTCCACTCTGCTAATCATGGTGACAATCGAAAGGACTGCACGACACACACTGAACACAGCATCGTCTTCGTACTGCCAGTTACGATGATATGGATGACCACAAAACATGCACTGAATAAGGTAGTCTTTATACTATACTCCAGGCCACCATCTAAATGACTACACAATGTACACTGAACAAGGCATTGCCTTCAAATTACACACTAAGATGCCCCCAATTAAATAAGTGTGCAACATAACATAGCAGTGTCTTCTATCTATTATACGCAATGATGCCACCCTGTCAAAGAGTGCACAATACAGATTGAACAGGCACTGTATTCAAAATGCACACTGTGATATCACCATCTAAATGACTACACAACATACACTGAACATGGCAGTGTCTTTATTACTAAAAAAAAATATGGTGGAATGGATGACTGCACAACGCTGAATACAGCAGTACCTTTGTACTGCCCTTTATATTATTATGATGTAAATGACAGCACAAACATACACTGAACGTGACAGAGTCTTCATACTGTGAATTATAATACCATATTTACTACATGGTGATATAAGGTTTTAAATGATTGAACCAGCATGGCAATTTCTTCATACTGAAAACTGTGATATCATGATATTACAACACATTGACGTCAGGCTTTAAATGACTGCACAAACATACACTGAACACAACAATGATTTCATACTGCAAACTGAAGTGACACAGATGACTGCACATCACGCACTACCATACGACTACTCACTCAACACATCATGGAAGACGCTGCGGACAGATGAGTCCCACTGACTTTGGAAGAAACAGACACAGGCCGGAGTGATGTCCTCCTGATGCTGCCGATAGAACTCCTGAGTGCTGAAGGTTCGCTCAGCCAAAGAACTGCGACAAAAAACACCTAACACAGTAACCTAATGGAGTTTGACAGACTTTTATGCTATATCCGCCAATTAGTGAGTTCAAGAACAAAACAGAACTAAAATTCTCGTACAACACAGAGTTATGATTTCATTAACAAAATCTTCGGTTTCATATCGAGTGCACTTTCAGTCTCTTCTCCTGATTTCTTACAAGACATACATGCATATTTTAATTCCCTATCCTCTGCTAAAATCCACTTACAGATCTGTTTGCCCTAAAACTGCTATTGGTGCAGTTTTCAACAAAATGTGTGTACAAATCTTCCAACTTTTTAACAAAACCAGGGAGGGAGGGGGAATGGTTTGTTCAGCTCTGCCATCATACAGCAGAGGGTAGACTGTAATGGGATTACATACCTATCTTGTAGTAATTACAGAAAAAAAGGTTCTATGAACACAGATTACTTTCATTTGTAATTCATCAGGCATACCTTGGCACAAATTCATCCTGCCTTCCTGTGTTTTTTTTTCTCTGTATTTCAGGGCCTGTGGTCCCCACTACTGTTTCTACATACTGGCATATTGACAAAAAAGCAGACACACCCAGACTCAATTCTGCATGTATATGAGTAAGCAAGAATTAGCACTTTTTGGTCAAGACGACCAAACTGGCATGCCAAGACAACATCACAGTTAATCAAGAAGTGTAATTACCGCTCAAGAACTTTGTATTTTGTTTTTTTAATCTTTTTTCATGGTATTTGTTGTATTATCTCCAGTCTTCATAACTGGCACCTAGATTGTAATTTCATCATAACAACGACCAAAAACACAAAAAAACAAAACAAAACCCTGAGGGAATGAGAGGGTGGGCCAAAACTGTCGCCATGGCAAACAATGTCCATTGTAATAAAGAAAAAAAAAGGGGGGGGGGGGGGGGGGCCAAAAAAAGTTGCCATGGCAAACAATATCATTATGGACTAAGAAAAAAGGGTTACTGAACAGCACAGGAATGACAACTATAATGTTAACGACATGAGTGGCAAAAGTTGGGTAAACATTTTCAATTGAAAAAATGAATGGCTGAAAGAAAGTGCGTTTTCAAATTTGAAAAAAAAAAAGTTTGTAACAACATGAATAGCAAAAGTTGGGTAAACATGTCCAATTAAAAAAATGAATAGCTGAAAGTGTGTTTTCAATTTTGAAAAAAAAAAACAACAACAAAACTTGAATGAAAAGATGGATTACTGTGAATCAGAGAAAGGTTAAGAGAAAATACAACCAGAATTCAGTCATGTGTGCACATTTAAGTTCAGACACATACACTCACCACACACTCTCACACTTACCATCAATACCATTCAAGCATAATTCATGACATATTCTAATCAGTCAACAGCACACTCAAATTTACCAGTTAGGGGATCTTTTGAAGTCGGTCAAGTCAACACGTTTGTTGTGCCGGTATAGCATGAATATGTAGCGCAGATGGCCTACTCCTCTCAGGGGAAACGGCTGGAGATACTCACATAAGGTTTCTCCCCTCTGAATATCAGACCCTGGGATGTTAGCTCTGGAAATTTGTAAACAAACAACAACAAAAGTGAAGTGAATAGTCTGGATTCTGATAAAAGAGGTGAAAAAGAAACACATACCTATGTAGAGACTGACTAAAATATGCAACAACACAAAAGTGCTACCATGTGGATTTATAAAACTTTATCTTTCCCAAGAGGGAAGGAGGGAGGTGAGAGCATGGTCATATTATTTAAAGACAGTAGCACTATCATTTGGGAGAAACAAGGTCGTATCACCAAAAAGAATCACAGTATTTAGAGGGTAAAAAAGATGCATAGGTGGCAGGAGGGAGGGGGACATATTTTTCAATGAGAACACAACTCACATTATTTTTTGGATTTGAAAAAACAAAAACAAAACAAAAAAAAAAAGGGGGGGGGATGTGTGTGGGGAAGGCAGGAAGAGGTCGTGATCATTTCAAGAGAGGAGAACATGCATCGTTCACAACTGAAAAAAGGGGGCGAAAAGGATGTGGATAGGGGAAAGTCCAGCATGTGGTAGTGCTCTAATAAAAGAAAATTACTCCCATCAGTTGAGGGGAAAAAAAGATCAAAAGAATGAGAGCATGCACAGAAAAACAACGCACATTACTTAGGGGAAAAAATAGGATGGAGAAGAGGGCTGGGAGAGAATCTGGAGGAGCGACACAAACGGTCAGAGAGAACAACTCACATCATCCAGTGGAGACACTCCTTGTCATTGTGCTGCAGATTACCATCAGGGGAGGTCATCACCAGTGTCCAAAGACTGTCTTCGTCACTCTCGTAACTGACAAGGGGAGGAACAGCCGCCTGTAAACATCACATAGAATGGTTATTTCACACAGTCGGTTCATAAACATAGCCATTAGGGCCAGTCTGAATAAATACTGTGTACATAATGTGTATGAGGATACTCAATCAGTAAAAGCTGGTGCTTTTAGGGTAACAATTCTGATTTCTTTTAATTGAAAAGTACAGAAACAGCATATCCAGAATAATCTAAAATACACACAACAAAACACAAATGCACACAAAGAAGAACATATCTGTCTTGTTCCAAATGCAGTCCAACAACTCCAGGAGTCATTCTTAGCCATACATTCCACTTCTTGAGTACTGAATACTTCTTTGCATCTTTGAAGCATGAAGCAGTTTGTCAGCAAAAAAAGAACAGAATATAAAAACAAACAAACAACACATGATCAGAATCTGCATGCCTCTTCCTCTACTCTAAGCACTATGATAAAGCAAATATGCAGTAGTAACGGATGGAAAATCATACTTTAAAGTATAAATGGCAAGGTTTTCATACACTGTCCATAATGTTTAACCTTAGCTTAAGCATGACAGTACAAGGTGAACAAGGATCCAGCTGATCATCATCAGTTTACACAAATTCACTCCAAATGTTGTTACTGTTGCTGTCGTTTTTCATATCCCTCCTTTCTTATATTCCTCACAAATACAAAAGAGCTTGTCTCTTTCCCAAGCTCAAGTGTACCCTAGTCAAACCTTTCCAGACACAAGGAACATCATCATATCGTACCTCCGATGGAGGAATATGGTTCCCATAATACACAGGTGTTACGAACTCCTCATCATACTCGTAGCACACCGACATGGGTGTGGTGTTGTAGAAAAAGGCACAGCCAAAGAGGTCGCTGTAGACGCCATAGTGCTCGGCGACCTGCCGGATGTGGTGTGGACCTTGCTCTCCTTGCCAGCTCTCCTTCACATGTGCTAGATCCAGCTTCACTGAAAACAGTATGCTGCTGATAGAGACAGTCTCACAGAACACACAGATTTACTTGACACATCACATTAAGTCGATAACCTTTTTTTTAAACTACCGAATCGCCATATACTGTCCATGAGCCCTTACCAGGCACCTGTCATTCTCCAGCAGACTGCACATTAAGGATGACTCTCTACCTTATGCCCAGTTCAGGAAATTTTTAGCTTTATAATACACCAACTGAGGATAATAATCATTGAAGAACTGGCCATCATTAGTGAAAAAAATTCAATTCAAACTCATGTTTTAAAAACATTATTTTCCAGGTCATGTTAGGAGTGACTATGACTGATACTGATAGATGACTTTGTGCATTCAGCACGAGTATAGATAAAACAGCATCAATAACGATGGCTGTAAAATCTGCTCAGCTGCATGGGTATTTACTGTATGTCTGCAATCATTTAAAACTGAAATGGCAGTAAGTCAGGCAACCAAGAAAGGGGAGCTGGTGTCAAGATTACAATCTTGACATATGAAATAAAGGTGAGTGACCACAGTGGTCAGTTTTGAACTCCAACACACTGACAGATACACCCACAGGATATAGAGACGAATGAAAGAGAGAGAGAGAGAGAGAGAGAGAGAGAGAGAGGGGAGTGTGTGTGTGTGTGTGTGTGTGTATGTGTGGTGTGTGTGTGTGTATGTGTGTGCGTGTGTGTGTGCACGCGTATGTGTGTGCGTGCGCGCATTCGTGTGTGAGATTTCTTTGTAATGAAGTAACTCAGTTTTACAAGTTCAGTTTAAGTCTGTCTCATGCTCAGAAACATTAATATGGTACCAATGGTAGATGCAAGAGATTAGTTAAAAAAACCAACAAAACTGATCATTAAAGAGTTAACACACACCGAAACAGATCCCAGAAAATTAACTAATTAAGCCAAGCACTTCATGAATATTTCACAGAATTTTTACAGTCACCTTTTTATGTCCAACTAAGAAAGACAGCACCCGTTTGTGTTGCTTTGTTTATTAAACTGCATTTTCAAGTAGACTTTCTGGTGCTAAGTATTGAAATTACACACTATTTCCTCTGCAGATTATAGTTCTCCAATTTTCATTTAACTCACTTAGGACGGACAGTTCTGTCCCTTGTTTTTCCCTGTGGACGGGCCATTTGTTATGGTTAGTAAAAAAAATCACCAAAAATACAAAACAAGAGATAACTCAACGAAAGTTTCAGGAAGTGTTATTCATAAACTGTGTTAGTAGAATACAAAAGAATAAACTTCCCACTTTCATACGATTTCTTATGCTTGAGGCTGAAAAAATGTCCATTTTTTTTCAGGTGCATCACAACACTCATGCACAGAGTCAGTGGGTCCATGGCTTCACATTCAGCAGAAAAAGTCAGTAAATACACTAAATGAGTTGAAAAAAAAAGGAAGATACACTCCAGGAAACTAAATACAATAGATAAATCACATGCCTGCTATGCACAAGCTGACTTGGAATAATGCAAAAATGGGGGCGTGGCACTCTGCTGACACACGAAGACCAGAAGTACCAGAAAAAGGTGGCACTGTCGGAAAAAAACTCGAAACTTCGCACCAGTCACGTCAAGGAAAGCCAATGAACTCTTGCTCACTCAAATCCCCAGTCTTTCACGGCACGCAAACGCTCTGCTCGCGTGGCGAAGTGGCCCACCCTCACCTTCATCATTACTGAGCTCCACAGACGAGTCAGTGTCAATTTCCTCTTCTCCTCGAAATTCTTCACTGGAATTACTTTCATCAGCTTCGTCATCCTCTTCTTCAATGTCTGAACCTTCCGTTTGTAGCATTTCAATAACTTCAGTAATGCTAAAACGTTGCCGACGGGCTCGACTTTGCTCCAACACATTCGCAGAAAAACTTGTTTGAGACGTCATGTTTCTATGCAGATTAGTAAGTCAGGTGGGTTGGTCTGGTCAATCAGCCACTGAGCCGAAGTGGGTCATGGTGTGCTGCAAAACCGCTGTACAGGCGAAGGAAGGAATGTTGACGATACTATCTATATCTTGTTGCTGTGTACTGATCACGTTACCACCGCATGAAAAATTGTTGAAGGCCGAAACCTTGATAGCGTTCATTCGTACTGAAGCGTTGCGTCTTTGGAAAACGCTATAGCGTCTGTTCGTGACAAGAGAGTTAACTCATTTATGGTTAACTTAAAAAAAAAAAAAAAGTCAAATCTTGTGTGAGGTAAAATAACAATAGCATTAAATGTAAGAAAAGTCCTTAGAATACTTACACTCTCTTTGTCTTGCTGCATACTCGATCTTCCCCTTGGACTTTAACCATCTGCGATGCTTAGCATCTTCACTGTCTTCAGATCTTGGCTTTTCCAGGGGAAAACCAATGTTGACAACCCGATCCAGTTCTGGATCTTTGGCATTGAGTTCTGGAATAAAACAGTCAAACTCAATTCAGAACATACTTGCTTGATTTTAGCTCTGTTTATGACAAATGACAACAAATCCCCAGTTAAACTCCTTTTTATATTACTATAAACCTTTCAGTATGTGTAAACTTGGAACAATAATTTTTCTTTCTTCTTGGCCTAAATGTGTCCTTCCTTTGTTATTGTATTATATTCTTATTCCATGATATACACACCAGAACAGGTAAAGACTTTTATATTTCTGAAATTCAACCCACAGAACATACTAAATAGGCTACTATATGACACTGCTTTACACAACACTTATGTTTGATTGAAGCAAAGACTGTTGCAGTTCTGAAAGTATTCATGTAAAGTAAAAATGCCTGTTATTATGTGTTAATTTACTACATGTGAGAAACAAAAGTATGTATGCCAATCTAATAAAATTCAGTCTGTGTGACATTCAGCAAGCCTGCTGCGACTGTTTTAAATAAAATATCAGTCATGTTTTTGATACCGTCACTCATACAGAGTTTGTAAAATGAATCACTCTCACATACTAGCATACTTACACATGCCCCCCAAATACTCACTGCTGCTCAGTTCATGTGTGATTATAATTTAGTGTTTTTCTTGTTTTTTGTTGTTGTAAAACTTCTTTGCAAAAGGGAAAGCAAGGAGTGACATGGTATTACATGATTTGAAGAAAGAAGATGATGCCAGAAGAACCCAGAGGGCAGTGTAGGAAGGCCATCTGGGGCAGCAGACAATGTGGAAAAACGCACTCAATGAGATCTCAGCTGGAATGAAATATGGCACATGGCACCACCTGGGATCAGCTTCATTGTCAGATTTGTGCATGACCTTCTGTCCTAAAATTCAAACCACGTGAAATAGGGGAAATCACATGACCCTGTTTGCTTGCGCCGTCAGGTTAAACAAACAGTGGAGCATGTCATGAGTTTGTGCAGAGCAGCACTAACTGGAAAAGATACACATGGAGACACAACAGAGTAGTTTAGGAGATCACACATGCCGCTGGCACTGCTAGAAAAATCACTTTGTCACCACAAACGCCAGCAATAATATTCTTCACAGGGGAAGGCTATAAATATAGTTGGAACAGCTGTGACATAATGAATCAGGATTTACTGCAAGGAGTGGATGACTGGGAGTGCACAGCAGACTTTCCAGAATGGGAAACAATCCGGAGATCATTAAGAGGAGAGGCACTGAGACCAGGTATTCTACTCCACTTTGGGTCATCAAAACAACTGATTCTGACTGACCTCACTGTGTCATATGTAACCAGAACAGAGCAAGCTCACATTAACAAGACTGAAAAGTTTGCCAGTCTAGCCTGCAGCTTGAGGAAGTCTGGTTCCCAAGCCAAAGTCCTCGCCCTAGAGGTTGGAGCAAGGAGGATCGTGGGCTCATCAGCCTACAATCCCACAGAACAGTGTTTGATTTCTAACTGGATCTGGTCAAGGCTGAAGAAATGTTTAATTCATAAGGTTTAAACTTCCCAACTCAGAACAGGTGTCTGACAGTGATGTCTGTAATGTGTCTGTCTGAAGAGGCAACGCCTTGAGATACCCACCCATCCATAAGTTGCAAGTTCTAATCTTGGCAGCACCAGGAAAACAAAATTCTGGTAGCAGAAGGGAATGTAGGAATCATGATCTGTGTTATTTCGGCGTGCATGATGACTAATACACATAATCGTGTATGTGCGGGTTGATTGTGTGTGTGTGTGTGTGTGCAAGTGTGTGTGTGTGTGTGTGTGTGCGTGCGTGTATGTGTGTGTGCATACATCGGTCATGTGCAAAAAGAACATTTTAAACAAGACTTTCAAGAAAACAAATATAGTCACGTGCGGACAGAAAATCTTAAACAAGATGTTACAAAAATATATAAACACCAACATCAAAGAGAGCACAAAACGTGGTGTTAAATGGAGCAAAAAATATCACAATCGCCAATGTTTCAAGGAGATGGCTTTGTATAGTAGTTGCCTACCATCGAGGCGTTGCTGAAATGTCTTCGCATCTTCAGGCCATTTTCCTCGACGAACTAATTTATATCGGGTCCTGTGTGGTTGCACAGAAAGAACACAACGGCTCTGGAGAAATGCATGCTTCAATGTTTGACTTGACACCGCAGCGGTCAACCTTGCTGCCATTTTGCTCCCAGGTCATTGACTATAAATGCAGTGGTCACGTTGATTTTTACAGCAGATTGCAACTGTCGACAAATTGAATTTGATGTGTTAATCAGTAGCATGTATTTTCATTTTACATTTCTTCAAAAGCCATGTCTTGTCTGGTAGGTTGTATTATGCTCACCAAGGGAAGCTAATGCGACTCAAAAATTGCAAAGACTCTGAAGTGTTAGCCTATAATATCTTCTTTATATATAGGCTAACCATTTTTCGGTTTGACTTGATAGTTAAGTCCCTTGGAAGGCACGTTTTTCTGGAGGTTGGACAGCAGCGGAGAATCTAAAAGTCCAAGGTTAGAATGCCATAATTTTCAAACGTTGGCATGTGATCAACAGAATACTGTAGAAATCTGTACATGAGTGTTTGATGGACCGATGCTGTGACAGAATGCAATTACACCGGACATGTGGATTCAACGACGACCAGATCAACACAGTCCACTTTTAGAATATTACTTAGTAACAAACCGTGCCTCCTAGAAAGAATTAAAAATACTCTTAAGTTATAACAGTCAAGATTATTTTACTACGAAGGCAACGAAAACGAGTGAAGATGAAGAACATTTATTCATGTGGCTTATGAATTTATTCATATGGCTTATGAATATTTAAAGAGTTATGTTTAGCGACTTGGTCTATGTCCATCGTCAGCACACACATACAATGGTAATAATGGCACAGCCAATGATTGTTAGGTAGGTTATTCAAGGTCTGACCAGCACATTGGGCTAAGTCACAGTCATGAGACCCTCTTCTTAAATTCTGTCATCTTGGTCATTGATTCATCAATCCATTAGCGTTAAATCATGTGCAGTGTGGTTTCGGAAACTTAGAGGGTGTTGTATGGCGTATGGACTAGTCTGCGTGCAGTGACACCTCCTTGATGAAACTGAAGCTGAAACCATTGTCTGTTTCAGCAAAATCATTTTAAAAAACTAAACACCATCATCAGAAAAAAAGGTAAGCTTTGGCAATTCAATGTGCAAACGGTATTGGGCATCTGAGAAGAATTTCTTTTTAAGTGATTAAATTTTGCCCTTCGAAAAAAAAAGTTGAAATTTACCCAAGGTATATGAGAGCAAAATGTGTCTGGTGTCCACAAGAACAAGGGTCATCACATTCTCACACACACACACACACACACACACACACACACACACACACACACACACACACACACATACAGAGTGACACACACACAGACATACATTCATTCAGACACAAGGGTATCATGTGTAAGACGTTAACCTTAAGAATGTTCATTTTACAGGAACACACACACACACACACACACACACACACACACACACACACACACACACACGTACACACACACACACAAGCATGCATACACACATGCATGTATACTCAGAGAATCTCACAAACATACACACACACACACGCACACGCACACGCACCCCCCCCCCCCCCCCACACACACACACACAGAAGCATGCATACACACAATCCATGCACATTCTCAGAGAATCTCACAAACACACATAAACACACACACACACACACACACATACACACACACACACACATACACACACACACACACATGCACACATAAGCGCGCGCACACACACACTTTTAGTAGTTTTTGCCGCAGTTGATACTCATTCTTTATGTTTTATTTTTCTGCCCCAGATTCTCCCGGGAAAGAGACAGTCTGGATTCTTAAAAGAAGTGAGCCATGAATAGGTGAACACTCGGCGATATCATTTTCACAAGACGCCAGCAGAGGGGATAACGTTTCATCCTACTGACCTTGTGTATTGCCTTGCACTTAGTTTACTGTTGATGAAATGTTCAGAAGTTTGTTCAGGCAGCGTGTGACTGCAGCTGGTCTAGAGGCTTATGGTCTGCGAGGATCTGGCAGCTACTCCACCTTGGTGAGGAGACCTGTCATCAGAGGACATCTAGAGTTAACATTTTGCCAGTGGCGGTATTGGAGGCAACTTATTTGCACAGGAAATGGATTTGTCCAGTTTAAGAGTCATCCTAGGAGCAAAGGGGTAGCAAACAGTTACAGCTCTGAGTGCCCACAGAGTGTTACTGATGTTTTCAAACAGTACCATGCACTGTTGGACAAAAACAGCTTTGACCCAGAATGTGTTGTACACTTCACCACAGCTCTCCGTTCCGCTGTCTACTGTAATCTGAGATGGCTGCCTTGGCTACACTATGACAATCATGTCATCGCTTTCATGCAGATTTTGATGAACGGCAAAACTGAAGAGCTGCTCAGAAAGCCACTCTATAACCAAGAGCATTTTGACAGCATCTCCCATCACATGGAACAGCTGACTGATCATCTACCCAGTTTGGACTGTCCATCTGTTCTGTTGTCTTTGCTCTATAGTGGTGTAGAAAAAACCAAACCCATGGTACAAAAGCTGTTAGCCAGATGCCATGACTCTGCTCTTGTCTCAGACATCCATCACCTCAGAGACCTTAGTCACATCCTGCAGACCCTGGGTGGAAGGGACTTTTTGCTTGCTGAGAGAATTTTGTCCAGGCTTGATGATCTCATCAGCAGGGATATGGTATTGTCAGAGTTTGAAGTTCAACATCTTTGTGTGACAAGTCCTATCTTGGCCGTGTTCATGAGTCAAGATTTATTAGACAAGACTTCCTCTGTCATGCTAGCAAAGGTGAAACAACAAAGTCCCCATCTTGATATGGCTACCATTGGTAGCTGTTTGCGATTTATTCACAAAATGAAGTTCCGTGTTAGCAGTGACAACCTGACAGAAATCAAGGCACTGGTGAAAGCGTCCCTGCACAGTCTTAAAGACTGCAGTCATCTGCAGAGCTACCACATCGCTGAGGTCTGCCACAATGCCAAACGTATGGGCTGCTACTCCGGTGATGTGATGGTGAAGATTCAGGCTCGAAGCTTGCAGTTATTGAGAGAAAATGAAAAAGACCTTCATGTTCGTGATGTCACAAACCTTTTGTTTGCCTTCTCAAAGACAGATGATCCATCTTTAAAGCAGGTAAGTTTATTTTCGTTTTGATGATTAATTTGAAAGAAAGGTTTTAAGCTTTGAAAGTATGAAAGCAGTCTAATGGTAGAATACAGAAATAGTTGGAAGCCTATACATATTTAATATTAATTGACAGTCAGAACATAGGAGCATTTAATTCATCTACAGTGCTTTTTGACTGTCGTAACTTGGAAAGAACCAATCCTTTTCATACAACTTAAAGTTTCATAAAGTTTATTTCCAGGACATTCAAGATCTAACTTTTTAAACAAATTTTAAGTGTAATTAATAGCGAACGGCCAAGAAAACATAGACAAACGAATCACAAGACAGAACATGAAGCGTTTCGATCTCTTAGGTACTAATTTTTTAGTTAACATCAGAATATGTGGTCACCAGTTACTGGTCAATTTTTGTCTGTTCGTTCTTTGTTTTGTTTTATTCAGTGGTGAGAAAGAACGTATATGTGTATGATATATGAGTGTATCTAGTTATGTGTGTGTGCATATAATTAGTGTATAAGAGAGAGAAAGAGAGTGTGTGTGTTAAACAACTAACCCACTCAATTGTATATTTATGGGTGTGTGTGATTTTCATTTATTGTAGATATTTAGATAGCATCAGATTAGACACCATTAAAATGCATTATTGTTTTTTTTTTTCTTTCTTTTCTTTTCTTTGTGTCTTTCAAGCCGCTTCTATAACAACTAGAGGTGCATTTTCCTTCCTCAATCCCACTTCACCTCTCCACCCATCCCACCCTTTACCTCCCTTCATTTCCACACCTCCCACCTCCACCCTCTTGCCCCATCCAAGCCTCTGATCCTCTTCCCCGGCCTCTCATCTGCTGCCTCTCCTGCCCCTTGATACAACCACATCTGTCCCTTTCCTATATACAATTACATCTGCCCGTTTATTATACATCTGCTCGTTTCCTATACATCTGCCCCTTTCCTATACAATCACAACTGCCCCTTTCCGATACATCTGCCCCTTTCCTATACAATCACATCTGCCCCTTTCCTATACATCTGCCCCTGTCCTATACAACCACATCTGCCCCATTCATATGTACATCTGCCCCTTTCATATACATATAATCACATCTGCCCCTGGAATCACATCTGCCCCTTTCCTATACAGCCACATCTGCCCCTTTCCTATACATCTGCCCCTTTCTTATACATCTGCCCCTTTCCTATACAACTGCATCTGCCCCTTATATACATCTGCCCCTTTCCTATACCATCACATCTGCCCCTTTCCTATACAATCACATCTGCCCCTTTCCTATACAATCAGATCTGCCCCTTTCCTGTACAACCACATCTGCCCCTTTCCTATACATCTGCCCCTTTCCTATACAATCACATCTGCCCCTTTCCTATACATCTGCCCCTTTCCTATACAACCACATCTGCCCCTTTCCTATACAACCACATCTGCCCCTTTCCTATATACATCTGCCCCTTTCCTATACAATCACATCTGCCCCTTTCCTATACATCTGCCCCTTTCCTATACAACCATATCTGCCCCTTTCCTTATACTTCTGCCCCTTTCCTATACAATCACATCTGCCCCTTTCCTATACAATAATATCTGCCCCTTTCCTATACATCTGCCCCTTTCCTATACAGCCACATCTGCCCCTTTCCTATGTATGCATCTGCCCTTTCCTATACATCTGCCCCTTTCCTATACAATAACATCTGCCCCTTTCCTATACATCTGCCCATTTCCTATACAATCACATCTGCCCCTTTCCTATACAACCACGTCTGCCCCTTTCCTATACAATCACATCTGCCCCTTTCCTATACAACCACGTCTGCCCCTTTCCTATACATCTGCCCCTTTCCTATAATCTGCCCCTTTCCAATACAACTACATCCGCCCCTTTCCTATATAGATCTACCCCTTTCCCATACAATCACATCTGTCCCTTTTCTATACAGTCACATCTGTCCCATTCCTATACAATCACATCTGCCCCTTTCCTATACAACTCATATCTGCCCCGTTCCTATACAATCACATCTGCCCCTTTCCTATACAATCACATCTGCCCCGTTCCTATACAATCACATCTGCCCCTTTCCTATACAATCACATCTGTCCCTTTCCTATACAATCATATCTGCCCCATTCCTATACAATCACATCTGCCCCTTTCCTATACAATCACATCTGCCCCTTTCCTATACAGTCACATCTGCCCCTTTCCTATACAATCACATCTGTCCCTTTCCTATACAATCACATCTGCCCCTTTCCTATACAATCACATCTGCCCCTTTCCGATACTACCACATCTGCCCCTTTCCTATACAATCACATCTGCCCCTTTCCTATACAATCACATCTAGCCTGTAGGTTCCCCTTTTTTTTTTAACCATTTATCAGGGGTCCATCATTAGTTATGAGAGATCTCAACCAGAAATCTTCTTAAGTGGCAGCAAAGACAACATGGTCACTGTCGAGACTGAAACCTATTATGGAAGGACAATAACAATTAATTAATATCTTCATGAAACACAAGGTCAGGCTCCAGCATGCGCTGGTATATTCCAACATCCTGTATGCTTGAGATACATAGACCCTCACAGTGGATCCAAAAGAAGAATCCAAGTCACGAAAAGGAGATGTTACTGCAAGGTACTGAACATCAGACATATTCTGCTCACATCACCAGTGATCAAGGGCACCAAACTGTGGAATATCAGTCAGCACACTGGACCATATGAAGATCTGCTGACATCAAATTAAGGAAAGAAAATATTTTGGTATGATCACCTAATAGGATCCAATGGTCCTGCTAAAACAATCCTCTGAGGAAGAATTGAGAGATGGAGACTGTTACGTATAAGAAGAATCAAACACCTGTTATTGGAGACTTTGGTGAGTTGGACACCGAGTGAAGGTAGTTGGACAAGAGTTGGTTCTGATATCTCATAGAATTGATCCAGACAGACTATGGTAACATGTTCCAAGTCTTTAATTACAGCAGATGATTCACAGATCAATACTGAGTCAATGACCAAAAGGAGAACATGTCCACAAACACTTTCACTTTCAACCTCTTTACATCATTCATCTCATAATTTACTCCCTCATTCACTCAGTTGTTTTTACTTATTTTATTTATTGCTCATCAAATCAAAACTTCAAGAAACAGTGGGAGAAACAGCCAGTCACTAATCATGAAGTTTTCTTTTAATGTTTGAGAATCATGACGTAACACCTGTACTGTAGCCAAACCAAGTGCATGAAACAGTCTTCAAAGGATCAGTAACCATCGTGTGTTTTAGCCAGTCAAAATGTTGGGTACATTCAAGAAACAGTTCTTGGAAGCTTATGACACTTTCTACTTATGACACTTTCTACTTATGACACTTTCTACCTTATTCTGGAACTATG
Source organism: Conus canariensis (assembly GCA_033310375.1). Taxonomy (NCBI): domain Eukaryota; kingdom Metazoa; phylum Mollusca; class Gastropoda; order Neogastropoda; family Conidae; genus Conus; species Conus canariensis. Next base: position 34,918,465 of record CM065730.1, on the reverse strand, counting down.
AAGACACGGGTCTCTGAAATGTTTGCGCAATTTATATATACAGTTTCAGTTTCAGTTTCATCAAGGAGGCGTCACTGCGTGCGGACTAGTCCATATACGCTACACCACATCTGCTAAGTTTTGAGACCACACTACGCATGATTTGAAACTGATGGATAAATGAATTAACAACAAAGATGAGACGATTGAAGAAGAGGGTCTCGTGGCTACGACTCAGCGGATGTCTGACCTACGCATTATCCCAACGCGCTAGACATGTATACATCATTTGGTAAACAAATGTCACATCAAACTTAACACATAAGAAGCGAAACCCAAGGTATGCAAATCTAAACTGACCAATGATAATTGTAATGTGTAAATCGAACTGTGTATAACAGAGATGGAGAGGAAGACAGAAAAGAGAAATGATGGGCTGACAGCATTGCTGAATGCATGTAAGGAAAACCATTTGCAGAGACTTCTAGAGGCATTAACACTCAACTGACGGAGCTGGATGAACTTGGTCAAGAGTTGCACCCTTTTGACTGTTTAGTGTAACATTGTTAAAAAAGGAGAGAAAGAGGATTGCTATTATCTCCCCTCATTATCTGCTACATGCATGTATTACGTACTGTGTATTCAGTCAACGGATGGCCTGGTGTCAAGTCGTCTAACAGAACTTGACAGAATGGGATGATCATTTGATCTCAGTATCCATGGAGAATCATACAGTTTTTCTGTGGCAGGAAGCAAACCAACTGTTGATGGAGCACCTTGACGACGCCGATGTCCTGACCCTGTCCAACATCGCTGACAACATTCTTGACCTTGGCCTTGACGACCATGACCTCATCTCCTCCTTTCAGTTCAAGGTCATGCAGAATATTGACAACATTTCTCAGTACATCACACGGCTAGTAAAGGTTGGTGTGTACTTTGTCTGTTGACACTGCATCTTTCTTAGCAAACTTTGTTGCTACCTTCTAGAATTCTTTTTAGCTGTGCAATCTGAAGCTATGCTGCTGTTGAGCATTACTGTAAGTTTCAGAGTGTATGGGGGGGAAATACAGCTATGAAAAGGTACTGTTGATTGGCAGAGTGGAATCATGTATAGAAGGGCCGTCTTTCCACTCAATGATGAATGGAACTGGGGAATAAATGTGTCTGAAAATGTCGTCATGAGATGATTCTGTTGAGTCAGATTAAATGGTAAAATTATATCTTATTTTTTATGCATTTTTGCATATGTGTGTGTGTGTGTGTGTGTGTGTGTGTGTGTGTGTGTGTGTGTGTGTGAGTGTGTGTGTGTGTGCATGCCTGTCTTTGTGCTCCCAGACTGAGGCGGGCTTTTTGTTTGGATTGGTAGGTCTTTTTTTTGTGTGTGTTTTATTAAAAAGTCTATATTAAAAAAATAATATTTTAAGTGTTAAGAAAGGTTTTTTCAGATTGGGACGATACCTTAAGCACCTAAGTGCCAAATTCTTGCCTCCCCCCTCCCCCCCTCCATTTTTTCCTTTTTGTTGTTGTATTTTGTTATGTTTTGTTTGTAGTAAGTTAGCATTAGATTGGCAGCGTGCATCAACCTGCAATTTAGTACACATGAACTTCAGTACCAAACATTTAGGTCAGAAACAACATTTCTGAGTGTGAACGTGCTTTCGTTTGATTGACTAGTTCACTGAATTAAACTGAATCTGACCAAGATGGGCTGGAAAATGATCCTGCATGCTCGCAAGCGCATGGTGCGCATAGCTGAGGAATCGCATGTCCACAAGACTACTCTAATTTCAGTTCATGCTGACGTGGTTCAGAGGGACTCTGAGCGGGGGGGGGGGGGGGGGGGGGGGGGGGGGGGAGTGGACTTCAGTTCATGTGCTGAAAGAAAGACTGCTCAAAGTGAAAGTTACAAGGTTGTGGGTGGTGGTTGAAAGGGTGGCTGGGAGACACTCTGATGGAAGACTAGATGATTTATATTGCATAGCTACAGTGGCGTAAGAGCAGGGAGGCAGGACAAAAGGGGGATCGAAGAGGGTGGAAGGTCAGTGGAGGGGGGAAGTGCAGAGGAGTTGACAGCCAGGGAACAAGAGAAGGAAACTCCGCTGCTTCTCATACCAGTACAATTTGATTATATATGATTTTTGTCGTTGTTTATTTTGTGGTTGTCTGTAATTAACAGTGTAAACATTGGCGTAAACATACATCCAAACGAACATTTTAGAAGACTGAGAAGTTTGCCAGTAAGCCATGTCATGTATGTCAGATTGCCCTATGTTCAAGTTTTTTTTTCATTCCACCTTCATTTTGAGTACCAGTGCATTGTATCTCAGTGTTTATCACCATGAGCTCCTCCATTATTCTGTATTATGCTCAACAACAAGCACTCAAACACATACACACATGTACGCACACATGCACACACACACACGTGCAAACATACACATATTATATTTCCCATGTGTTCCTCCTTCATTATAAAAAAAGAATTTTTATTTTTCCCCACAGGTTTGTTGTGCTTAAACACACACACACACACACACACACACACACACACACACACACACACACACACACACACACACACACAAACAAACATGTGCACACACACCAGTCTCACACATACACACGCACACCACACACTCATGCATGTATACACACACACACACACACGCACACACGCACGCACGCATGCACGCACGCGTGCGTGCGCGCATGCGCGCACACACACACTCCAGTCTCACACATACACACGCACACCACACACTCATGCATGTACACACACACACACACACACACACACACACACACACACACACACACACACACACACACACACATGCGCGCACACACACACCAGTCTCACACATACACACTCACACCACACACTCATGCATGTACACACACACACACACACACACACACACACACACACACACACACACACACACACACACACACATCATTGTTTATCTCTGTCCCTGTGTGCTCCTCCTTTAACCTGTAAGAGAACTAATGTTCAGTTTTCCACACAGGGTTATTGTGCTTAAGGGCAAGAGCTACTCTACTTATTCGTTATAATTTTCTTATTGTTGTAATTATTGTTTTATCATTCAGCATTTAATGACAAAATGTGACAAGATGTAATAACATTTTATTCACGATTCATTTTCCAGATTCTACGACTGCTGCGTGAGAGACACAACTACGATGTCAACTTCAGCCATCAGCTGTGCTCCATTCTGCTCAAGACCCTGCAATGTCACCAAGGTTATGACCCCACCCTGGTTGTTGTGGTAGCCCAGTACATTTTGCCCAACGTGCGAACTATCATACCCGCAATCCTGATGGAGTCGCTGCTGTATGCCATCCCACGCTGCAACCTGTCCCTCATGCTCATGGTTCTCAGCAGTCTGGATAAGATTGGTAGTCCAAGGTCAAGGTCATTGCATAATCAGGTTAGCTGGCATGATTGGTTGTTTAGCAGGGAGGATGGATGGAGGGTATTGGCCAAGCACTCGTTGATTGTGGAGGGGTTTCTGTGGATGTTTTGACTTGAGTTTTTTGGGTTTAGTTTTTGATTTTAATTGTGAACAGGAAAGGATGTTCATTCTTATACTTTGTACTTATATTTTGACATTTCTGTGACTATGAGGAGTCCTCATTTGGTATATGGTGTATTTTTTTGTATCTGTTATTATTTCACCTAATTTGTTGACTCGAGCAGTGCAGAGTTGTACAGTTGTACTGTCTGTACATTGCGAATCATACGAATATTATATTCAGTCTTCTTTTTCATTTCTGAATGCTATTGCCATTAGTTAGTTTATAGGATATTAGTATCTGTTTCAGTAAATGAGCCTTCAAGAGGTACCTATATATATAGTTTATGTAGCTTGCGCTGGACATTGATATTTACAGATAGTGTCTGTTTCTTTCTCTGTAGTGTCTCCCCACAAGCTGAAAGCTAGGGTTGCATGTAACCATCTTTCCTGACATGTCAGCATCTCTGAAGTGTGTTCACTATTACATTGACAGGTTGATTTTTTTCTGTGTGCATATCTGTGTAGATGCTGGAGCTACGTTCCTGTATGCAGCAGAACATCGGGCGTCAAATCCATAGTGCCCAGCATGCTGGTCAGCTGGCCAACCTTGTCAAGGTCAGCTGGAATGAGAGGAAAGGGGTGGTTGGTGGTTGGAGTGTCACTGTGTGTACTTTGGTGCATGGCTCATGACTGAAATTATAGGTGTGACTGGGTAAAGGAATGGTGTGTTGTAGGTGGTTTTGCATATGCTGACCTATATGTATGCTTGCGTGTGTGTGTTGTGTATGTGTGTATATGCATTGTGTATGTGTGGTGTGTTTGTGTGTGTGTCATGTGTGTGTGTCGTGTGCAAGTTTCTGTGTGTTTTGTGTGTGTATGTGTGTGTGTCTGTGCGCGTGTGTGTGTGTGTGAGTGAGAGAGAGATACAAAATGGCTGAGAGACACAGACTCCTGTGGCAGGGTCTGCACATCAAGTCCAAAACCAAAGACCTTGCCTTGCTGGACCACATCATGGACCACTACCCCTCCCTCACTGCCTCCATGACACAGTTAGACTACCTCAAGACCTTGCATGTCTTCCGCCGTCTGCCCAATCCCTACTACCACCCCGAGGTGTTTGAGGTCAGTGGGACTGACCCTGGATTATAGTTGGTTACCTGTGTATCACTGTCTGCTCCCTGTTTGGGCTCCGCTGAATGTTGGTTGTTGTTTTTTCCACTTGTACCCAACCAGTGTATGTGTACCCATTCTTTATAACTGGAAAAAGAAAAAAAAAATCAGCTCTCTGTCAAACACAAAAGCAACTAGAGAAGGGGCAGAACTCTTATAGACTGCATGTTGACTTTTTCAAGCTAAGTTTGAACATCATTGAGGTGGGTTTTTTTTTCTTTTAATGTGTTTTGTATTATTTTTATGATCAAAAGATAACATTTCCATGCTCAGCTAGTTCTAACCTTTTTTTTTCTTTTCAAACATAACAAGTACATTATGTCCTGATTTTTTTTTACCTTCAATTAACTCATAAAACCTGACATTGTTGTCAATAAAAATTACCCCTAAGGTGCTGCAAGTCCAGATCGCAGTTGATTTAATAAAGATCTAAAAGTGGATGTAGCTCGCTGTGTACATACGTCTGTGTGTTGTTGATGTATATAGCCCACGATTGTTGTCACTCACCTGCTTTTTGAAAACCTGAAGTTGGTCTGTAACATTGGTACTGACTATCCACTTCTTGGTCATCTCACACAATGCCACTGTTGTTTAAAGGAGCTTCAAACACACCCATGCAGACCACATTGCTCTCTCAGCTGTGGTTAATGATTCTGTAATAGCGTTGTAAACACACCTATGCAGTCTATGTTGCTTTCTGTGCTGTGCTTATTGATTCTATAGTTCTAACGTTGCAAATATATCCATGCAGTCTGTGGTGCTTTCTGAACTGTGATTATTGATTCCGTAGTAGGTACTAAATGCGCCTGTGCACTCCACGTTGCTTTCTGAGCAGAAATTATTGATTCTTTAGCACTTAGGTTACAAACACACCCATACAATTGCTTTCTAAACTGTGGTTATTGTTTCAGTAGTCCTAGGATTGCAAACAGCACTCTACATTGCTTTCTGAGCTATGGTTATTAATTCTGTGTAATAGGGTTGCAAATACACCCATGCTGACTATATTGCTTCCTGAACTGTGGATATTGATTCTGTATACACCCATGCAGACCAAGTTGCTTCCTGAACTGTGGTTATTGATTCTATTTACACCCATGCTGACTATATTGCTTCCTGAACTGTGGTTATTGATTCTGTATATACCCATGCTGACTATATTGCTTCCTGAACTGTGGTTATTGATTCTGTATACACCCATGCTGACTATATTGCTTCCTGAACTGTGGTTATTGATTCTATATACACCCATGCAGACGAAGTTGCTTCCTGAACTGTGGTTATTGATTCTAAAGTACTAGGGTAGCAGAAACACCCGTGCAATGCACATCGCTTTCTGAGCTGTTGTAAGTGATTCTGTAGAACAAGGGTTGCAGACACACCTGTGCAGTCTACATGGCATTCTGAACTGTGGCTGTTCTGTAGGATGCAACATTGCCCACAGTTTTGTTGAATAGACAGACCTCGGGCTTGCTCATTTACTATTACACTTGATCTTGGAAAAGTTAATTTAAAACTTTTGGATTAAAAATCAAAGCAATTTTCAAAAGACAGCCATTTGGGGCACAAATTCTATCAGTTTTCAAAAGATGCCACTTTCAGTTTAGTAGATGCTGCCCAGTGTCCAGTCTTTATGCTCAAGGACCAAAAAATAAAAAAGATAAAAAGATTGACAGGGTGCAGCTCACTCTCCTCCTTCCCTTCAGTTGTCTTTCTTCTCTCTGTCTCCCCTCTCCTGCTTTGTGTCTGAACTGCCCTCACGGCTCCACGTCTCTTTCATGCATTGTCATTCTCATGTGCACAGCTATCAAGGGAGTACTGTTTTGCGCTCTTTTTTTTTTTTTTTATGTCTGTTGCTTTTAACGTCTGAAGAAGATAAGTTTGTTAAAAATATATTTATCTGTTTTGTAACATGTATTAATTAAGCATATCTGTGCACCTTGTTTTGTGTGTTTATTTATGTTTTGCTTTCTTTTCATGATGTGGTTTTCAGGACTTGATAGCTTTCACCAAGGACAACTACTGTCAGTTGGATTCTTCTTCTGTCCTTGACCTTGTAACCATTCTCACCAATGCTGGTTATCGCCCTGAGAACTTTGAGGACTTCTCTGCCTTTGTTATTCAGGTATGGATTGACGTTGTATATAACTGTAGTGGTCTTGTTAACATTCAGTCGTTCTCATGCGCACTAATGAATCAGTTTGTTTTATTGTTCATTTACATTCAGAAGGGTCAAATGTACCCAGAGATATTGCCATGAAATGTTCAAAGTACTAGTACTCAGTTTTGTTTTGTCATGTTTTCTGTGCCTCCAGTTTTGTTTTGTCATGTTTTCTGTGCCTCCAGTTTTGTTTTGTCATGTTTTCTGTGCCTCCAGTTTTGTTTTGTCATGTTTTTTGTGCCTCCTTCGTGATCATACTGTCATGCCACCAATTTCTGCTCCCCCACATACCAGTTTATCTTGTTGCAGCCTCGCCACCCACTATCCATTAGGAAGTATGAATATTATTACTATCCTGTTTACATATACTATTTATCTGTATTTTGTGCACATGTTCAGTAAAAAATACAGTGAAGATGATCATTTGGGGGGGGGGGGGGGGGGGGGGGATTTTTTTAATGAGAAAATCAAGAGACAAAGTTCTTGTGTGATAATTGCACTTGCAGAGTGTAACCATAGTGTGGCCTTGGTGTGTCGGTGTAGATGCTTTGACTACAAAACAACTCTTGCTAACTCTTGCATGCGAATTGCATCTGGTCATACCTTCTTTTTCAACATACCGATACATAGGAACAATAGCAGGGACTACAGGCCCTAAAATTTACAAAAACAAAGCAAAACGAAACAAAAAAACCTTTAATGAATCATGCTTGAGAGTTACTTGTGTTGGTTTTGCTACAAAGTCAGGTATCCATCCCCCTTTTGCTGTGTGGTGGCAGGTGAAAACGAAACCCTCTCCCTCTTTTTCAGAAAATTTCACACACACCCCACACACACTCTGCTTTAACAAAAACTTGGATGATTTGTACGCAGTCTTTGTAGAAAATATGCTCATTTTTGTTGAAAAATACGCCAACAGTAATTTCAGGGCCAACAGGTCCAATGTCAGATCGTCATGTGTTAACCCACCTGAAGAGACATGGCACTGCTGCTGAGGCATTTTGGTGGTGTTCAGTGATACCTGGTCTGATTCAGCATACATGTGACATCAGCATGCATTTTGTAAAGTGACGTGCAGTTTTAAGAACGGTTAACTTCACCAGGTCAGCCATGCTGGTTTAATAACCATGAGACTGAATATTTTCAAGAAATAATAAATTATGGGATAGAGTATCTTGCACCCAAACACTAGACATATCTCTTTGTTGGCACACCTCACCGAATTTCTCCCCTTGCCTCCATCTCCAGTCAGGTTCTGTTTGTTGGTTTGCGTCTTCCTCTTTCCTGTGCAAACATTTACCCTTTGTTTTCCCACTGTCCTCTACCGTTCTCCCCATTACACCTCATTCATCAAGTCATACATTTTTGATGGTCTTCCTTTCTGGCTTAAAGCCATATAAGCACAGGATGCTTTTTGTTTATTTCTTTGTTTTATTGTTTAACTTTAAACATCTTTTATTATTAACACTTTTTATGTTGGTGGAAATGGTACATTCATCAGCCATCCTACTATTTGTAGGGAGGCATAGATCTTTCAGTGTCAGTTGTACTTAGCCCTTCTGAAAAACTGTGTGATGTCATTGATTTAGCAGGTCCACTTGCTGGTCTGTCTCAGTGACAAGCTTCCCATTGTCCTTCAGTGGCAGATCCCGGCATTTCCTGAGCGTGTGGACTTAAAGTAGACCCAGAACTTCTTTGTGGATGCCTGTTGCTCGTTGGCTGGATCAATGTAGAGGTTCTGCATGTGTTCCCTGTAGACTGTCCTGGTCTGCCTGTGTATCTTGTGCTTTATAATAAGCACTTCCGTTTTTAGAGGTTTGTCTTTGGTATTTTTCATCTCGCAATACCAGCAGTTTTGGCGACGGATCCATGGAAGACTTTGTGTTGGAGATATTCTTCTTGAGTGCACTCTCTTGACAGCAGGCTGAAGGCCAGGTTTGAAGTCCTCCCACATTTGTTCAGTGCCACTTTCCACTGAGACGCTGGAGATGATCGTAGTGCTCAGCTCCCAGACGCTATCCCTGCCAGTCTTCTTTGTTGCACAGAAGAATATATCTGGGTACTTTGTGTTTTCTGTGCATGCTGGTCTGCAACTCCATGTACACTTCATCACAGTCTGAGTTTCCATGAACCGCCTCCACTCTTGGAACAAAGTCAGGAAGATTTGTAATCACGAGAGCCAGAGTATTGTTTTGCCTTGTGTTGAGCTCCACCATCTGATGCGCCCCTAGGTCTGTGGTAAACATACATACCTTTCACAGTTTTTCTTTTTTTTTTATTTCAGGTTGAAAATTCCCTGACGTCATTGAAAAACTTTGCAGAAATTTACTGGCAGTAGTCGTTAAAATTTGTGCTTTGAAATTGTAAGAGAAAATGTAATAAACTTTCACATGGGGACATTTTGTTTGTGCTGATCATTTTGTGCAAGTCTGTTAAATCTTTAAAGTCTGGGCGAAACAGTGTGTCCTGACAAAATTAGAAGTCTGTTTTTAGTATGTCAGCATTGAGGAGTGAGGAGATGGTCACTACAAAGTTCACCCCATGGCCAGCTGAAACACTAGAATGTATTTTTAGAAACCAGCAACACTGCTGTTGCTCGGGACTGTGATTACTGTCTTTGTCATGGCTTCCCTTAGACCATTAGTCATGCGATAATACAGTATGATTGACAGTACAAATAACCCTCTACGACAGCACTGAGTCACCATAAGTGAATAAAGTGTCTTTATCTGGCCAGCACACACACTTCTGAGTAAGAAAGACATATAAACAAATAGATTGTAAGGATACACTGATCCAAAACAACATTGTCTGCCAGGACAAGAGAAGCGTCGGGAGGGGAGGGACTGGGAGAAGCAAATTCAAATGTATAATCACGGCTCTGACCCTCGTTAGTACATTTTTAGGGTACCTGACCTTGACCTGGCCTGACCCCTTGTTTTTCATAGTGACGGAACCCTGAGCCTCTTTTCTGAAATCCTAGAGTCAGCACTGGGAGTGCAATGCGGTGTCAAGCTGTACAGGGCACCAGTCTGCTGCAGGTGCTGGAAGAGATGATGGAGACAGAGGACTGCCTCAGCCAGATCACTTTTGCTCACCACCTCAGCCTGCTAGGCATCTTCCCTGACCGCTCCCTGGGGCAGATATTTACCTTTGACTACCTGGAGAAGGTGGACAGCACCATTGAAGGTGAGTGCTGTTGTGCACATGGTTATGGTACGTAAAGGATGGAATATAGATTTAGAGTTTTTTTGTTGTTTTTTTTTCCTCTTGAGCGTAAACCCACAAAGGTTTTGAACAACAATAAAAAATATGCCCAACCTATTTTTCTTGTCTCTCTCTCTCTCTCTCTCTCTCTCTCTCTCTCTCTCTCTCTCTCTCTCTCACTCTCTCTCTCTCTCTGTCTGTCTCTAATTTCCTCTCTCAGCTTCTCTCTCATCTTAGACAAGCTAGCCTCAGGTTAAGATCTGGAAGTTAAAGCCAAACTTTTTTTTCAGAAAGATCATGCTTGAATTTTATTTTGTGTTCATGGTGGTGACAGAGGAGAAAAAAGGGAAGGATCTGGTGAGGAACTTGATGATGCAGTTGAACCGCAGTGTCATTCTGGAGTGCCCTCACCTGGATGTTCCCTGGTTCCATCAGCAGTACTGCCAAGACCTGCTCCAGTCATCCACACCTAAAGGTTTTCTTTTTTTTTTTTTTTTAATCCCTTCTTTTTCTGTGTGTTTCTTTGTCAGTCTGTCCTTTTCGCTTCTAAACTCATTTGTTTGAAATTTTTTCGTTTTGTTTTGTTTGAACTACTGTATTGTAGAATGGTAGCATCTGAAATACAAATGCATGCAAACATTTCGATTTTTATTTGTAGAAGCGTATGCACAAGTCAAGAACCCATATAGTTACATCTAGCCGATGCATAACATTATGATAATTTTTATCGTGCATGCACGCGCACGTACACACACACACATGCACATGCACGCACACACTCAAACACACACATGCACATTCACACTCAAGCATGCACACTCTGTTTTGCTCACACACACACACACACACACACACACACACACACACACACACACACACACACACACACACACACACACGTGCGCGCACACACACACACTCACATACTCACACACACACACACACACACACACACACACACACAGAGGCACGGAAAGAACAGATTAAGTTTATTTCTGATACTCAAAGAACTGTTCGTGACTTGCAGGCTTCCAGAAGCGGGTGATGGAGGAGGAGGTAGAGATGGCCCTGCAGGAAGTGATGACAGGACAAGAGTGTGTTGCGAGTCGTGTCTGCAGTCCCTACTTTCATCCCATAGGTACCTTCATCATATAAGCTGTATTGCTCTTCCATGAGGATGCCAGGTTCTCTGTCTGTCTAAACCAGATCTCCGCCTTTGGAAATTCTGTGCCAGATATTTCCCCTTTTCTGTTGTTCTCTTTCACTCTGCTATTTTGTTCTCTTGTCACAATTCAAGGCATGCTAACTGTACTATTTTTACATGTTGATTAAAACACTGGAATGAGCTAGTATCCATTCTGTGGTGTTAACATGTTCTTTAATGTGTTCCAGTCAATCAAGATGCAAAAAGAAAAAAAAAATCCAGCAAAGTGGCTATTGTCTTCAGTGTCAGGAGTTAAAGTTGCTGTGTTATGAATTATTGTATGCTTTGTAACGAGACTGCACCGAGCGAACTGAAAACTGGTATCATTCCTCATAACGAAACGTCTGTGTTGTTTGTTGGGAGCTTTTTTTCAATGACAGAACTCTGTGACTGGTTCCAGTTTCAGCGTTGTGTCAGCCCTGATGAAGAACTGTTCACTCTGTTGTGCTGTAAGCAGTACATAATATAAATAGTCTTGTTCATTCAACTACCGAGCGGTTTTGATGCATCATGTTAGAAACTACCTAATTAGTTTTCTAGAATGCTAGACAAAGTCATCAAAGTGTGACACTTTCTTAAATAAAGTACAAAAAAGTCAGGCAAGTCCAAATGGCTTCAAATTTTGTATTGAAGTCTAGTATTGGATGGAGTGTGAACGTGTCTGAGTGTTACTGCTGTTTATGACTGACCATTGTGGATACTGAACTGTACTCTAAGGAAACAAACATCAGCACAGACATTGATGCCACCTCACCGCACCTGGATCATCAAAGCCATTATTACTAAGATTTAATCAGTTCCCAGGTCATACATATAGTCCATGCTTACACCTGAGTCTTTGGATTAATTAACACCAGAGCCACAAAATCATCCCAGCCACATTAAATGTTCTGTCTCTATCAGTGCCACTTTTTTTTTTTTTCAGTCAGTTTCGATACAAGGTGTAAAAAAACTTTTTGGTTGTTGCTTCTTTTGAAACTCATTGCTAAAGCTACCACTGCAGAACGCTGAATCTTCATACGAATTCTTCCCAAAGAACGCAAACAGTAACAAAATGTGATTGCCATCAGTAGCCAGTGGTGGACAGATGGATTGGTGGTTTAAAGATAAGTCCTCATGTACAAAGCTTGTTCTATGGATCACTGTAGAACAGTAGAGAGTAGTGACCTATGCAGTACACATGTGTTGCAGACTTCGAAGTTGTGCTGGATTCCTCGGGTCAACCAGTGTCCACTGCTGCAGTAAAGCTACTCCAGCCTGAGGAACGGGGATACCAGAGGTCAGCATCATGTCCTTCTCTTTGCTCCTCTCCCTCTTCCCCCCCCCCCCCCCCCCAACTGCTGTTTTTCTTCCTTCTTTCTGCCTGTCTCTGTCTGTCTGTTTGTCTCTTTCTCTTTCTTTTTTTGTGTCCGTGTCTCAGGAGTGCATAAAAAGATTTTGAAATGTAAGTGTCATTGCATCTGTCTGTGTTTCTGGAGCACATAAAAAGATTTTGTAACGTCTGTGTCACTGTGTCTCTGGAGTGCATAAAAAGATTTTGTAACATCAGTGTCACTGTGTCTATCTTTGTCTGGATTGTATAAAAAGATTTTGTAATGTCAGTGTGACTGTATCTTCCTGTGTCCGGATTGTATGAAAAGATTTTGTAACGTCAGTTTCACTGAGTCTATCTGTGCTGGAGTGCATAAAAAGATTTTGTAACGTCAGTGTCACTGTGTCTGTGTCTGGATCGCATAAGAAGATTTTATAATGTCGGTGTCACTGCGTCTATCTGTGTCTGGATTGTGTAAAACTTGTAACGTCAGTGTCACTGCATTTATCCATGTCTCCGGATTGCATAAAAAGTTTTTGTAACGTCAGTGTCACTGTATCTTTGTCTGGATTGCATGAAAAGATTTTGTAACATCATTGTCACTGTGTCTGGATTGTGTAAAACGATTTTGTAACGTCAGTGTCACTGCATCTATCCGTGTCTCTGGATTGCATAAAATGTTTTTATAATGTCAGTGTGACTGTATCTTCCTATGTCCGGATTGTATAAAAAGATTTTGTACCGTCAGTGTCACTGCATCTGTCTGTGTCTGGATTGCATAAAAAGATTTTGTAATGTCTGTGTCACTGCATCTATCTGTGTCTGGATTGCATAAAAAGATTTTGTAACGTCAGTGTCACTGCATCTATCTGTGTCTGGATTGCATAAAAAGATTTTGTAATGTCAGTGTGACTGTATCTTCCTGTATCCGGGTTGTATAAAAAGATTTTGTAATGTCAGTGTGACTGTATCTTCCTGTATCCGGGTTGTATAAAAAGATTTTGTAATGTCAGTGTCACTGCATCTGTCTGTGTCTCTGGAGTGCATGAAAAGATTTTGTAACGTCAGTGTCACTGTGTCTATCTATGTCTGGATTGTATAAAAAGATTTTGTAACATCAGTGTCATGGTGTCTATCTGTATCTGGAGTGCATAAAAAGATTTTGTAACATCAGTGTCACTGTGTCTGGAGTGCATAAAAAGATTTTGTAACATCAGTGTCACTGTGTCTATCTGTGTCTAGAGCACATAAAAAGATGTTGTAATGTCAGTGTCACTGCATCTGTCTGTGTCTCTGGAGCACATAAAAAGATTTTGTAATGTCGGTGTCACTGTATATATTGTTTCTTTGTGAATTCATTCAGCGTCAGTGTATATATTACTTTTCTTTGTGTATGCTATTTTGACTCTTTGTGTAGGTAAAAATGCCTTAGCTCAACTCAGAAAGAGGGACACAAATTTCCATCATTATTTTACTGTGTTATCTTTTTCATTGATATTATAATTATAGTTACTGAATGATTGTGTCCTTGTTACAGAATGGCACAGAATGAATTTGTCCATGTTTCAGATAAGCACTCAGAGTTATTGTATCCATGTTACAGACTGGGCACTGAATCATTCTGTCCATGTTACAGAGTGGCACACTGAATAGTTGCGTCCATGTTACAGAGTGGCACACTGAATAGTTGCGTCCATGTTACAGAGTGGCACACACAATACTGTTGTCCATGTTACAGAGTGATGCTGAATAATCATTTTCATATTACTGAGTGACACACTGAATGATAATGTCCGTGCCACAAATTAGCACTGAATAATACAATAGTGTGGATTGTTTCCAAGTGGCACACTTTATGATCATAACCATTGAACAGAGTGGCAAACTGAATGGTTGTATCTGTGTCGCAAATTGGCACTGAATAATGTGCCATGGTTCAGAGTGGCACACTGAGCAGTTATGTCCATATCACCAATTGGCACGGAAGAATGTTGTCCATGTTACAGAGTGGCACTGATGGATTATGTCCATGTGACAGAGTAGCACTGAATTATCAAATCCATGTTTCAGAGTGGCACTGATGTTTTTAGGCAGCCAGCGTCTGTGCATTAACGGTATGCGGCGTCGCGGGCAGTATTTGCGAGACCGGCGCCAGTTGGAGATCTTAGGATACAGGGTGGAGGAGGTGAGGTTTGGCAGAATCAGCTTTTTCTGAACATCATAATGGTCAAAACTTGCTTTGCTTTCGATGATCAAGAAGAATCAGGTTTTCATGTGAATTATTACATTGGGACATCAGTCAGCTCCTGTGAATGAAGATTCCTGCTTTTAACTTTTGCCGTGTTTCCCTGGTCACACAGGACCCAAGAACACAACAAGACCATGAGATCTTGTGAACTATTTAAAAAGAAATTCCAATGAAAATCTATTTGTCATCCAATTTTTGTTTTCACAAGTGTGACCAAGTAACAATATATGTATTTTAAACAACACACTTCTGATGACTCATGTTTTATAGGATACATGGAGTGAAATCTTTGCGAGACATTGCTTTTGACTCCGATCTCCTAAGGATGCAAATCTCTCAGAACCCATAGATTTTACAGAGTCTTTACTGTGTCTCATCCTCTGCTGATGATGCAGATCTTCTGAGATCCTCATACTCTTTACAGAGCGTGTAGCCGAAAGCAACATCTGGTAAAGCTTAAAGATTTGTTTGTTCAGAAATATTTTTGTTCTGGAATGTTTTTCTCCTTATCTGTTCCTGATCTACTTCCCAATGGAAAACTACCCCTTGAAGACAAAAGTTTTAATGATTTTTAGAGATTGTTATCAAATGGTTCTTTTGTATTATCATTATTACATTTTATATAGTCTTACATGTTACAGAAGGATATGCATTTTTCAAATGCAGCATTGAAAGAGGTAACAGAGATACTTTTATGCAAAGCGGAACATTCATCAAGTTTTAGAGGTATTTTGCAGACAAACTAACAGGACTCAGAACAGTACCATGCCCCACAGTGCACTCGCATGCCGGATAGAAAGCAAGCATTAACATAAAATGATGAATGATTAACAAAAGTAGTTAGTTGAACTCCTCTGTGCGTCTGTGTCAGATTTCACGGCAAGACTGGCATTCCATGGCCCTGCGGGAGTGGGGAGCCAAGGTGGACTTTGTGCGGAACAAGGTCTTTCCCCATCACGACTGCAGCAGCAAGCAGACAGTGGGAGCTGCGTCCACAACCACATTACCGCTTTCTTGATGATGAGACATCTGTAGTGTCTGAAAAACTCTTGTGTTGTCTGCATTGACTCGTTACTGCTGGTCAGAAGAAAAAAACTGTGATGGAATCAGAATCAGAAGATGAATTAAAATCAGAACATCAGTTTGTGTCGAATATTTTCAACATACTTTTTTTTTTTAACAAGAATATACAGACATACATACTCAAACATTATTCAAACATTTTTTGAATAACATCCAGCATGGAAGAACTACATTTCTAAAGTTCAAACATGGACAGACCCGTTTACTTTTCAATGTTGCTTTAATTATAATGGTTTAGGGCCTTAGATTATGTTCTTCCACATGAAGATGGTATATTCAGGTTAAGAAAAAAAAAATACAAAGAAAGACAATGATGATGTGCTGTTGCCAAGCTGAAAGTGGGTGATTGGTGAAGTTTAAAGAGGGAATACATGTTTACAAAGGTATAGCTGTATGGATGTAACAGTTACTCGCCTAATGTGTGGTCTGTTCCATGAAGTAATCTCGATTCCACCTTATCAGTGGGTGACTGATGATTGGAAGCAATCACAGCTGTTCATGGCCAAAAGCAGCTGTGAACATTAATAAAAATTCCCAGGTGAGATGACCACTTAAATATTACGATTTAAGCTTTTTCAGTTTTTTCAGATAAACCATCATTGTGTAGTTTCATGACCGAATCAATGCAATTTCCATCCAAACTTCCCAAGTCAGGAACTGACAAGTTTTTGATCTTGTTCAAGTCAGCTTTGAAGAATTCATAAAACCATTGTGACTCTTTCACTGTTTATATTTCCCACTGAATCTGGTACCTCTGTGAGATTCACGCCAATACATCAGTGTGAACCGAACCTTCCAGTGTGTATGTATATACATACCATGTCAGTTGGCCATGGCAGGTCAGGTATTACTGAAATTTGGCTCAGATCACTTAGAGTCAGTTTGTGATTCCACATGGGATAAGACGAGGTAAATGGGTCCATATGGGCCATACATTTCAGCATCACATAAGATATATCACAGACATAAGCTTCAGTAACAGATTAAACATGTCTTCTCAAAAGCAAAGAAAATGATGAGACTGTTTAGCAGACTGATTTCACATGATGCATGCCGACAAAAGTTGAAAAAAAAACAGTTTCAATCTCTCTGCCAAAGACGCATGAGACAAAGAAGTGTAACTGTTCCATAACAGTGCTTATTATCTT
The DNA here is from genome assembly GCA_033310375.1 of Conus canariensis. NCBI lineage: Eukaryota > Metazoa > Mollusca > Gastropoda > Neogastropoda > Conidae > Conus > Conus canariensis. The sequence continues at coordinate 34,901,411 of CM065730.1, read as the reverse complement.
ACGTAATAACGCGGTTGCTCTCATGTTGTGTGACACATGAGAAACTCGGTTGACACCCTACTGTATTCAAGACACTCATCTGCTATCGCTCCAGCTTCTATTGGTTATTTGGAGGTCCCTGTCCACTGCCAGTTCATCCTGGGCCACCCTCTCTTTCTTTACCCTGTCAATATCAATTCAACGGGTTGGTTTGCATGTCTTGTTGGGGGAATCCACAAACATGTCCTAATCAGCAGAGCTGCAGTCTGCAGATGATGGTTAGTACAGGAAGCTGTTCGGATCTGTCCCGGACCTCTTCATTTGAACACAAAATCATTCCATCTGATGCCTAGGATTTCACATAGGAACCTGGTGTCAACGGCGTCAAATTGCTTGCCATGGCTTTTTGTCAATGACTGTATATGAGAAGTCTCAGGACTCTGGTGTATAAGGTGTTAAAATCCTTGCCAACGCTTTTTGTCGATGACTGTGTACATCAGAAACCCCAGGAAAAGCTGAAGTATGGCAACATGATGAAAAATATTAGAAATATTAAACTTTCCTCACTGTGTAAGAGAAAACGAACGTCATACAGAGACATTTGCCATCCTGTCATCATGACGTGGTGCCTGCATCCACCAGGACCGCGGGGGCTCAGCACCGATGAACACTGCGATCAGCCATCTCCACCTTTTGTTATCCAACCCCTGCCAAAGTCATTGTGAGGTTGAAATTCCTCCCAGGTGCCCAAGAGCAAGGAAAGAGGAGAAGAGATGTGGGGAGCAGGGGGGAGGAAGGGTGCACAGAGTAAGTAAATGACTGCTATAGCTATGGATATGTCAAATTTACTAGGGGATACTGTTTTGCATGCGTATCACCTCGCCTTCATTTTGTGAAGTTGATTCTTGTTCCAGGGAGCAGAGTAAGGGGGAGGGAAGGAGTTATAAACTTTGATGTATGAGGAGCAGTTTAACCTGCATTTATATGCAGTGGAACAGACCTTTGTGTGGCAGGCCTACAGGTGCTGGTATATGCATATCAAATGTTAGATACTTTCTGTTGAGTTGTGTATCTTGACTGATCCTCAGAAAACTTGTTTCCTTACTGTCTTCTTAAGATACTGACGTTGCATGTTGTCATAGCTTCCTTTTGAGGATGAAACAAGTCGTGTTATTTTGCTGTCATACTATACTGTACAGCACAGCAAATGCTCGACAGAGTACATTTCATGCTGATATTGAATTTGGCATGTTCCATTGCATTTGCTTTTTTTTTTTCTTCTCAGGTCAGTGACAGGATAATGATGAACTGTCCATTTATGTGAATGCATTTATGCTTGTAGAAAGATATGTATCTATCTGTGCCTGTGTGCATGTGATTGCCTGTCTCTTTGGATATGCTAATGTTAATAAAATATCAAGCTTCAGTTTAAAAAAAAAAGATCTGTGGAAGACTCACTCATGCAGGAGTCCTGTTTTGTCACATTGTATGGTCATGTTTGCCCTACTGAAATCGGACTGGTGTTATCTTAAGATGCCTGTAACCTCCTACTTCACTATCGCTCAACACTATTGTGAGAGAAACAGTATTTTCTACTTCTTTAACCTGACCAAAGAAAAATGTGCCGAGTCTTTCACACAATAAATACTTACAGCTGATAAATATCCACATTTTCTGACACTTCTAATAAGGCAAATCATATGAATAGTCAAAAAGTACACTGATTTAAATCAGTAACAAGGTGAATTTCAAGAAAGTGTTACAGTCTGTATTGTTTTGCTTATCATATACACTGAGAAGATCACGCATAAAATGTCCTGCAACTGACCTCATCATGTGTCTCCTAATCATCGGACAAATGAAGCTTTTCAGATAAATTATTAACCAGCAAAAAGAAGCCAAACTTAATTTAACCCTAATCCTGTTGAATGATTGCTTTTTTCAATGTTTTTTTTTTTTATATAGAACTGTACATATGAATTTTTTTTTTCTTCGAATTCAGACCAAGTGTGTAGGTGTAGATTATTTGTAATATATTTTGGACAATGAAAGTATACTGGGATATATGTGGGAAAATTGATTCTTGACAATAAAATGGATTTTTGGAAAATTGCACCATATTTCAGTGTTTTTGCAGGTTGGTAAACCAAATTTTAGGATTATTCATGTTCACACGTGTGCACACATACACACACACAGACATACACACCCAGCATAGACACACAAAACCCACACACCACCCAACACATACACACATGCACATGAATTTGTGTCCACACACCCTCACACATACACGGATACATACACTCTCACATGAGCATCCATTCTCACACATCAACACACATTCTCTCCCTTTCTCTTGCACACACACACACACACACACACACACTTTAGTCACTGTAGTTGGATGTCGCTGTGGTGGATGTAATTTTACAGGCACCTGTGATCTTGGACATTATTCCACTGGGTGTTGTGTAAGAAGGATGACACCATCCACTACAGACTATTGGTAAATATCAAATGTGATTTCGATGTGTCTGTGAAAAAGAAATTGTACACAGGACAAAAAAAAAAAAAAAAAAAAAGGGGGGGGGGGGGGGGGGCTGTATGAAGCCTAGTAAATGAACAGCAGTTCACTGCGTCAGCAGATAACATGTTGGAAAACCAAGACCAGGGGTCAAACTACAGTGCCAAGAACATCCACTCTGATTGCTCAGACATGCATTTTGTAAAGTCTCCAGTACAGCTTCTTGATACTACATGCCAAAAACTCGGCAAGCCACCCACAAGAATAAAAAAAAGGGAACTGAATACATTAGATGTGAAAATAGTCCACAAGCTGGGTGTACTAACAGGAAAGACCAACATAGCCATATTTTCAGACACAATAAATGGAACCTTTGGAGTAAACATACAACGCTGAAGACACTTCTTCAAAATTCCACATCCCAGAAGAAGTAGATAACATCAAGCAAAGAATGAAGAATTTTAAGAAATGGGTGATGCTGCCTCAGAATAAGAAAAAATGGACTAGAGAAGTCGAAAGCAAACGTTTGCTCAAAAGTGAACCTAGAACACACGAAGAAATTCTTCATGCCACATCCAGCTAGAAAATACACAGAGCAAAAATGATGGGAGAACTCTCAGATCAGGAGACATCTGAAGAAAACGATCCCTCAAGATATCGGCTGAGTGAAGCACAGAGAAAATGCTTCATTGACCACATCAGTTCTTGGGAAAATTCACAGAGCAACAAAAATACTCATGATGGACAAAGAAACTACTAAACAGATCCCAGTGAGACATCTGCAGACCTTGGAAACGAAACATCATAGATATCCAGCTCTGCATGTGCCTGTACAACAAAAGAGAAAATGTCAATGACTAACCCTAAACACTAGATCAGGTAAAGAAGCTGTTAAGAAAGCAGAGCCAAATCATTGCTAATGGAACACCCAGTATCTTGCTGTAACACAAAATGGTCCCAGGTAGGCCTTGAGTTACACAACAGAAAGATAAGGGAAAAAATTCAAAGTTATATAGATCAGTGCGATGAAACATTGAAAACAAACTTACATGGATTCACAGCTGATGGAGTGTACCTTCTCAATATGATGAACCAAGTGACATCCACAAGTTCAGACCAATATTCATGGAAATCTTATCTGTTATGGCAGGGAAGCTGACTATGTACTTCACAGAAATGATACTTGGTTACGTCAGGTTGAAAGGAAGCAGCCTGAGAGAGTCAGTTGTGTAGAACATGCCACATTATTGTGAAGCAATCCAAAGAGCTAAGACAGAGAAGGGATCTGGACAGGTATGGCTCTATGCATGTAGATCAGTGCCACACAAATTATTCAACTTGCCTCAAAATGTATTAGATCCCAAGTGCATCGAAAGTGCTGACTATCTCCATGGCTTTCAAGAGACATCATCCGTAAAGGAATACACAAGACTGTTCATTCGAAGTCGAAGATGGGCTGAACATTCCCAGTGCAGTTTGTGTTCACATGGAAGTCATCTTAAAGCAGCATAGCGTACTGGTCAACTTATGTCGAGAATGGATACCAAATGCCCTCTAAAGCCTTGAAGAGTGACACAGTTTTTCACCAACGAGATGAAACATACAAAATACTGGAGCAGTTAGATGGGTAAGTTGCTTCCACCAGGATGCACTGTAGCCTGTGCCAGGTACAGCTCTTAACAGCTTTTCTTTTCCCTACCCCCAACGGTTGTTGTGCCTTCATATTCCTCTATCTATTCTGCATCCCTTCCCTCCCTTTTTCCAAAATCTTCTCATGTGTACGTATCTTTAAGGCTTGTGCTTGGGTCAACAAATATTCTTTTAAACAAAGATGAACCAAATTGATTCACATCCATTTTTATTTCACTGAAAATTTTGAGCATTCCATAAACATGTTTACAGTTACAAAGTAGCCCCTCCCCCAACTGTATCACTCAAAGTCGCATATTAAATCTGTCAAAGGATCAGCCCATATTGAAATATATTTACTGCACAGTTCTGCCCATGAGGCAAATTTGTACCACAGTCTGACGCCGATCCTAATTTCAAGCATTCAAACAGAAACAAGACTCCCACTGGCATCGGACCTCAACGCCGATCCAATATTCGTTTGTTTAAGCGGCATTACTCCCCTTTTACTGTCGTCTGCTAGATCCCTGTGCCTCAACGACAGCATAGGAACACAAGGAGTCCACAAGTCAAGCGTTCCACTATCATTGCTGACGTATGGCTTATTGAACTAATTTAATAACTCCAGATCTAAGGATAAAACCTTTTTTCACACTCAAATATTCTTTTCAAACAAGCAAGGCGATTTTCATCTATTCAAAAGTTACTTGACCCATGCCTTAACCCCTAACTCTGACCTGTAGCCTAGATGAGTACAACTCGGGGAAGTGCAACTCGAGCGCGGATAGCCGCGGGGTTTGTGCCGCAGTTCGAGGGAGTTGTTACAGTAAGTAAATTTAGCCAAACACAGAATATGAGTAAAACTTATTTCAGCTTGAATGGCAGCGCCTTTCGTTTCTGTGAGGGACGGGGTGGGGGAGAACCCATCCTTAGGTAGTAAAGTATTGGAAAGTAGGGGAGGTCAAACCTAGTATTTAAAAAAAAAAAAAGGCAACAGAAATAAGCTTGGTACCAAGTTAGTCACACATCAATGGTCCGTAAATTTTATGAAAGTATTAGTACTGTTAGTAGCGATTCATTAAATAAACGATAATGAGTATGGTTTCACGTCGTGTAGATCTTGTAGTTCACAATTATTGACCGGATGACAAGTGTAAATAAAATTAATGACAGCACGCCAGTAGACGTGCATACGTCACATGGTTTACCTGGACCTTAAGCGGGCCTTTGATAAAGCTCCGTACAAGAAACTTACTCACAAGTTGAAAAGATATGGCGTTAGAGGCAACTTGCTTAATTGGGAAGAATACATTTTACCGAACAGAACCTGGTTTATTATTAACCCTTTCAAGCCTTCCGACTTTACAGCCTGGGCAGCCTATTATGCCTGGCCAGTTTGGGCTGATAGTTTGGGATGCTTCACTTTTACTCTATTATATATTAAAAAAAAAAAGAAGAAAAATTGTTTTGCAACGAGGCACCCCTTACCCCCTATTACACACGGCAATTTGCCTTGTGATTGTGTAACAAGTTATTACAATTTCATGCAGTAAGATATGCTCCCAGACTTTTGGTGCTTTGATAAACAGTGACATTATTTCATTAATACATGAAGAGACTGGGTTCGTCATTTCAAATCTAAATATCTAGAAAACTATTCTGCCAAGGTGTGCATGACTCTATGCTCAAATTAATTGTTTGGCAACACATACAGTTTGTTTCATCAAGGTGTTTGCTGCGTTCGAACTAGTCCAGATACACTACACCACATCTGCTAAGTTTTTAGACCATATTGTGCGTGATTTAAAGCAGATAGATAAGTGAATTAATGACTAAGACAAAGAGAATGTAAGAAAAGAAACTGAGCAGATGTCTGACCTACGCATTAGCCCAAGTACTGGTCAGACCTTAGGTACAACCTAATATTGGCTGAGCCATTGTTATTATTGTGTGTGGGTGAATGTGTGTGTGTATGTGCACGCGTGTGTGTGTATGCATGTGCATGCACACTCATGTACATGTGCGTATGCGTGAGCTTGCGCACATGTATGTGTTTGTGTGTGCACATGTGTGTGTATGTGTGCTTATGTCTTTGATTATTTGTGAGAAGTGAATGTTCAGAAGATGACATAGTAGCAGTAATAAGAATAACTACTCTCTCACACACACACACACACACACACACACACACCACCTGCATACATGCTCACGTGTATGGACTCTCCACTTTACACACCTGCATCGCACCATTGACGCACACACTAGTGCACACATGTCTACAGTATACTCTGACTGAGGTCCCCGAAAGATTCAAAGTCTTATCTCAGTTGACAAGTGTTTGATCATTTGTGTCAGTACTTATTGGAAAGGCCCAGTATGAGTCAGCACCATTCTCAAGGAGTCTTTACAATGTTGGTCGTGAGAATATTCCAGTATTTGTTTGTTGAAAATGTTTTGCAAGTAGTGTGACAAAGTGGATACCAGTGTAATTTCCTTCCTTCTCCTTCATTTTGTGATGAAATTTTAGTTTGAAGTGCAGTAATGTTCTTATTAATACACAAGGATGAAAACAATTTTTTTGCCAAATCTAAATAACATGATAATTCAGTATAAAAACAAAATATGCTGACAAATTAGTTTTCATGTGTGACCCTTCCCAGCCCCACCTCGATGCCCATGTCCTCCACGCTACCACTCCACCCCCACCCTAGGAAGAAAAAATACCCCAAGCACCAGGATTTGAAAACTGTTCACTCTGTTGATGAAAAAAACAAAACCCCAGGTTTCACACAATAAGTCCAAATAATAATCCGAAGTGTGCATAGTGTTTTGTTTTCACACCATGATGCATAACTCCTCCCATAATTATTGGAAGCAAATTTTGCGCTCCTGATGGTTACACCTATACTGATGTAGGAGAATTTCATTTAATTTTTGGTCTCTCTCTCTCTCTCTGTCTCTCTGTCTCTGTCTCTGTCTCTGTCTCTCCTCCTCTCTCTCTCTCTCTCTCTCTCTCTCTCACTGTGTCTTGCCCACCCACTCCTTCCCCATCCCCCCCTCCTTACTGCCCCACTCCAACTCCGCTTGGCCCAATCTCCATAGTCAGTGAATAACTCTTGGGCTCTGTTGGAGATACTTCATGATAGATTCAAAGAAGTTTCACATCTTACAATTTAGGCTTTTTTGATTATGTTTTTGAGTAAATTGTGGATCATTGGCAATACTTATTAAAAAAAATCTCCAGGGAGGCACAGCGAGCCAGGCATGGCCTGCAAGGAACCTCAGCGTGTCCTGAAATTGGTGAACAGCAGTAATCAAGGGACAGAACAACCATCTGGCAGGAAAAGAAGTCCAGCGCTGGCCCTAACCCCACTCAGTCAGATGAGTCAGAATCCAAACTGTGAGTACTTGGGGCAGATTACCATCCCTTTCGAATGTATGAAGAACAGATGATGGAAAATATGTGTGAGTTATCAATTGGATCAAACTGGCATGGATAGTAATTTGAAACTTTGTTAGAATTTTTTTTTTTTTTTTCAGAATAGATGAACTAGAAATGAAATGCATAGTAGTTCTAATCATTGTTTGAATTTGTGGTATGTGTGTGTGTGTGTGTGCGTCCGCGCATGTTTATAGAAAATTTCATCTCAGTAAATGGCCAGTTCCCATTGTTAATTCCCTCTGAACGTTTTCATGCTGAAAACTATAAATTCAGTTGTGTAATGCCTGACCGTGTATTGTTATGTGTGCAGGAAGAAGTGGTCCCTTGATGACTTTGACATTGGCAAACCTCTAGGCAAGGGCAAGTTCGGCAATGTATACCTGGCCCGTGAGAAACAAAGCAAATTCATTGTTGCCCTGAAGGTAAATGTTTACCAGTCATTCAGTACCATGTTGTGCTGTATGTTTAGTTCATTGTGCCAGTGATACAGATTTTGGCGGGGCTCCCAAGTCTTGTGTCATATTCACAGAGATGTTGATAAAAAGCCTAGAAACTTCAAAAGGAGGCAGGCGAGTGCAGTGAAACATCAAAAGGAAACAGATCAATACAGTTTTCCTTCCCACTCAACAATGTAAAATCTCTCAAACTTCAGTCCAGGTCTGATCTTGGGATCTTGCAATGGCTCACAATAGGTACTTTCTAAATGAGAAAACAAAAGAGAGGTGAAACAAAGAACTGTCATAGCATTATGCCAAGGCACAATACATGGCACAATGGAACTTCTCTACAATGAAGCTGAAAATGTCATGAAAGTCTGTAAAGGGGTGCCTGCATAGTGGTAGGTGATTAAGGAATCAAGATTCATTTCATTCGTGCCATGTCCAGAAGGGCATAACTTTGACAAAGATCTGGGATTCTTCACATCCATTTACCAACTGTATTGGTGCTACCTACTCTGTGCTCCCCACCGAGAGCAGGTCTTTTCACACTGTTCTTTAGCCACTTGTTCAGCCATCCTATGGGTACCTTTGATTTCATCATGCCCCATGTCCACTAAAAACGTAAATGACTTTGTTGATTAGTTTCCCACTTAAATGACCGTTCTACTGAAAGTTTAAAACAAAGCAGAACAAAAGCCTGACAGCCGTTTGATGGTAAGGGCAACGTCCCTTTATCTCTTTTGCTTCATTGAGACAAACTTTACTCTCATCATTTTCAGAAATCGTAAAATGAGTTGTTGTTTTTTCTTTTAATGAGCTTTCACTTAGGAGCTTCAGGACCTGAAGACGGTCAGAGTACGGCGTTTCTTTGTGTACACTTGCAGCTGATGTTCAAGTCCCAGCTTCAGAAGTCAGGGGTGGAACACCAGCTGCGAAGAGAAATCGAGATCCAGTCTCATCTTCGGTGAGTCCATTTTGTCTGTCATAGGCACAGCTAATGCCACATTCTCTGCTGTTCAGGTTTAGAGGTAGCAAGTCCCTAAGAACTACTACTGCGAGAAGTCCAATTCGAAACAAACAGGAAGTACTCTCCCTTGTTCCTGCTACGTCCAGAGATGATATTGTGGCTAATGTGTTTTCAACGTTTTGTTTTGTGTGATCTTTTTTTTTTTTTTCTGTTGTCTGGATTGTTGGTATTGAAAATTCTGATGCTTCTTATCAAACACAGCACAACATATGTGAGATGAGGTGCGGGGAGAGGGAGAGGTAGCTAGAAGATGTGCAAAAAATCAGAACATGAGACAGACATAAACGCCAGGCTGTTTTTCATAGAGAACTGGTAAAGTATCATCAGCAATCTGGTGTGAAATTACAATGTTTAACAGATCAGGATAAGGCAAATCAAATCATCAGTATCTGGATAGTGACCAGAATTATAAGACTCAGGGAATTGGTAGAGAGGAGGAAGGTGGTGAGATTTTGCCTGAACTTACATGTTAGGTTTTGAAGACACTTTTTTGTCACTTTTTAGAAAATTTTAAATTCAACATGATTTACATTTTTTTTTCCATATCAGACTCTTAATAAACAGTGACCAGTTTGCAGGCCATAGGTGCCCCAGAGCCATGTGATAAACATAAAGGTGTATGGTGAGCCACAAAGGAGTAAAGAGGGAAAACTTTTGTGTTGTTAATCAAAACGTGAAGGTAAGACAAAGGGGAAAAAAACTTGACTGGTGTGTCTCATTCAGCATCCTGTGGTAGAATGGGAGTGAACAGATGCAGATGCTTGCTGTGGATTCGAAAGTGAAAGGTCTGCAGGACTGAGTGATTAGGAAACTAGTCACTGCTTGAAAAGCGTTTCACATAATGGAGGGGGTGGGGTGGTGGGTAGGAAAGTCAATGGGCAAGATATGAAGGTGATATTCTAGGTACCTTTTGGGACACAAGGAATTTAAGGAATCAAACACATTATGATTGTTTGTTCTCTGGTGTAAAACGTAATTTACATTCGCCAGTAAAGAATTGAAGACCAAGTTTTGAAGCTCATTTTGAAGCTTAAGGAGCTCATTATGGAGAGATTCCATTGTATTTGTTTTTATTCTGTCAGTTACTGTAATACCTAAGCCTTGAACTGATTGATGCTTTAGGTTTCCTGTTTCTTCCCATCCCCCAAACATGTTTTCATTTCTCTGGTCGAGTTGTTCCTTTAGATATTATTTGCAGTCCTGTTGGGGATCATTTTATTTTGTCTAAAAAACTTAAATATGCCCGTGTCACAGACATGAAAACATTCTGCGCATGTATGGCTACTTCCACGACAAGACCCGGGTCTACTTGATACTGGAGTATGCCCCCAGGGGAGAGGTGTACAAAGAGCTACGATTGTGCGGACAATTTGACGAAAAGAGAACAGCTGGGGTGAGTAGTTTTCCAGAGATCTACAGATCTTCTGTCTGGACATAATATATTTGTGTCATGTATGTGTGTGAACATAGCATGCATGCGTCTGAAATAAATGTATGTAAATATGGATTAGATAGTTTGGTTACCAAACTTGAAATGGGATGCTATTCTTTTATATTGTGAAAACAGATGTTTTTTCGTTGTTCCATCAATTTTGCTGTTCTACATTAATTTGTATTTTGATATGAATAATTTTATGAATGAACAGAACTTGAATCATGTAACTCTATGAAGGAACACAACTTGAATCATGCTAAACATTCTCTCATTTCTGGTGCTGGTTTTCATTTATTTTTCTGTAAGAGGAGTGACACATAAGTTGTAGATAAAACATAGAGGAGAATTCTGCTTTTATCAATTTTGGAAGTGGTGGATAGGACGAAAAGGTACTTAATGTGATGCACTGCTCAAAGCTTTGAACCATACAGGAGAAAATCATTGCTCCGTTGTAAATTTTGGTATGTTTTAGTGACCTGCTGGCCTGAATTCCAGTGCATCAGATGGAACTTTATGTGTCAAAGACACACATTTGTGCAAAAGAATTATCATTGAATAGGGATGATAAGTACTGCAGAATTAAGCTCAAATAATGTCATGTTAGCAATTATATGTATGGAATATGTATTTTCATTTTAAATTATTAATTAGTCAGCCGAAGCATTAGGGGGTTAGAAATACTTTCAGTCAAAAGCTAAACTACACTATCTTCAGCCCTCTCCACCCTCTTCTTTGCCTAATTCCCGAATTTTGAATCCAGAGTGTTGACAGGTATGGTACCAAGTTCTTGAACCTATTCATGAAAAGGATAAAAGCGGTGTCTGTTCAGTTTCAGTTGAAATGTCATGACGTAGACTGAGGTGTTAAGTTGCATGATGTTCATTGTCATTGGAATACATGATTATATGGCTTTTGTTTCCAACTGGCTTACATGATGATTTTGTTAAGGGGCGTATGTGTGTGTGTGCGCACATTTGCCTATGTGTGAGATGTATGTATGTGTATTTTTGCAGTATATCTACCAGCTGTCCAGTGCACTGATGTACTGCCACAGTAAAATGGTGATTCATCGTGACATTAAGCCGGAGAACTTACTGCTGGGGTTCAAGGGAGACCTGAAGATTGCTGACTTCGGATGGTCTGTGCATGCCCCATCATCCAGGTGGGTACAGTCCCTTGTGTCACTCTTTTAACCCATTTCTGTTGGAAGTATATGTTTCAAGGTCCAGCCTCTGAGCGAAGAGTTTATCAGGCCTCTGATTTGAATCTTTTTCAGTGTGCTTGCTAGTTTCAGGTTCCCGTCATGTTTACTTTTCTTTTAAATATTTTGCTCTGAAATGGATGGCAGTACATATGGTTGGACTCTAAAATGAACTTTCTGTGATGTGTATCAATAATGCAGCAGTTCAAATAAAAGAAAATCGACACTGTTACTTGAAAGTGAAAATTGGGTTGTAAAGAGGTAGTTTTTAATGTGTACTATATGCTGGATAAAATACAAATAAATCATCTTCCTTTTATCAGCAAAACAAAAATTCTTAATCTGAACTCGCCTGAAAAAATCATATTAGATTGTAGAATTTTATAGGCTGAGTCGATCACAAAAAAATGCCATAATTTTTAAAACATGAATCATCATGTGGACATAATTGCTGCTGTACGGAATATAGGACTCAAGTGAAATGGCAAAAGAAAAAGGTAAAACAAATTAAAAAGAAAGAATTAAATTACATGTTACAGTATGGACAAGAATGAATTTGATCAACAGCAACATTCACATTGCACTGATATGATATCATTTCATCAGACACAGCTTCTTGCATTGTCGGCATTTTTCATTCTAACAAGTGCCAGAATCTTATTTTTAAAAAATACAGTGCTTGAATCAGTGTCTAAAGTTGAGTTTGAAAGTTCACTTGCCTTGCTTTTCTTTTTTGTTTTTAATTCGTAATGGCATTTGATACAAAAACAATGGTCATCCAACGTCTGTGAATTGATGTTGTAGGAATAAGCATTCCGACTTGGACCCATGATTTGAAACTCAGCAAAGTCATCACTGTTTATTGTCCAAAAATAACTGCCGAAAATTATTCAATTTCAGTCTGAAATGATCATTTGAAAACAAAAATTTGGCCTTTTCACTGTTTTCAAGTAAATCTTTGTTGGTCTGCATTTCACACCTGAAATAATACAAGTTTATTACGTTCTTCAAGTTGTCTACCGATTGATTTTCATCCTAACTAAATCGCTTTCATTGATGTTGATATCTAACATTGAACGCAGTTAACAAATTTAGTTCTGAGCGAAAGTCATACTCATCATGAATTACTCATAGCTTTGTCCCTTGTTATATTTCTGAATATATCTGCTTATTCTGTTAAATTCATGCTGGTACTGCTGCTGTCTCTGCATGACAGAATTTCGGCTTCTGCCATTTGCAGTCCATCAAAATGCTACTGAATCATCGCTGGTTCAAGTGACATAGTTTAAAGTGTGCAACAGGGTCACAACTTCTGCTTCTCATGTGAATGATGACATCCATGTGCTTTGACTGTGTGTGTTTCCTGTAAGTCTGTGCAGTATACGGAACTGTTGATGTTCTTGAATGATACTGATGGAAACTTTGAATCTGTGTTTGTTTTTCTTCAAAATAATTCATGAATGAAAACAGTTCAGAAATTAGGAAGGTATGGCCAAATAAATCAAGTTCCCCTTCACTAGTACAGCAATGCTGTATTATAGGTTTTCAGCTGCTGTGTATTCTGTAATTGATTTCACATGACTTACAAGATGACTTATATTTAGATGGTCACTGCACAGCTGACTTCCTAGATAACTTAGAATAGTGAGTGTGGTCAGATTCCTTTGATAGGTCCAGTTATTTGCCGTCAGGACCATTTTTTTTCATACTTATCTCCCTTGTACTATTTGGTTATAAGCTGGAGTGTGGGCTGTAAACTGGAATTCTTTTATCATTATTTTTACTGTGTGCTGTATTTTTTTTTAATCCATTTTCTTCATGGCAGCCCAGGCCACAAGGTTGAGTTTGTTTGGCAGCTGAGTCAGGAATGGGCTAATGATGTATTTACAGCTGCTTGCAGCATGGGGAAAGCTGGCAGTGAAAGGGTTAAAAGGATAACAAATCAGTACGCATGGACCGGTTGTCGTAGGAGAATAAGCAGCATTCACGATTCTCCTGTCTTTTAGGAGAACGACCGTATGCGGCACGCTAGACTATCTTCCCCCTGAGATGGTGGAGGGCAAGATGCACGACGAGAATGTCGACTTGTGGAGCCTGGGAGTACTGTGCTACGAGTTTCTAGTGGGCAGCGCCCCCTTTGAGGCCGAGTCTTACACTGAAACGTACAAATGCATCACCAAGGTAGACCTGAAGTTTCCGGATCTTGTGTCTGCTGGAGCTCGTGACCTCATTAGTAAGGTAAGGTGTGGCTTTGCAGTTTGTTGACGTAAAAGAAAAAATTTTTTGCTGTGTTTCAGTCTTCTTCCCAAAGCATCATCTCATTGGTAAGTTGGTTTGGGGCGACTAGGAGTATGATACTGTTATGAAGGTCTTTCTAGGTTATGTGAGCTCTTGACTTGCGTGAATGTTGGGCATGCCAGTTTTTGTTGTATAACATCAGACAACCCTTGAAAACATTTTTTGTCATCCTCAGCCACTACAGCAGTGGATGGGTTTGAGACTGCTGTTGGTTTGCTGTGAGGGGTAGTAGGTCAATGCTCAAACTGGTCTAAAGAAGCCAGACATACTTCCCAACTGTTGTTTCTTTATGCGACAGATCATCACTTTTTCCAGATAGAAAAAAATAAATCACTTGCAACACAAGTTCTTGTCATGATTTAGAATTGTAGTCCTATGTTAGAAGCTTTGCTTCTGTACATTGTATTGACTGGGACTGCTGTTAAAAACACATGCTGCATGTTGTTACATGGAAAATTCTTTTAGAAATATGCTTCAGCTGTCGGTTGACTCTTAAAGATTGAAGCACACAATTGCAGTCACTTGAGTCTGCCCTTCACAATTCTGCAGTGTACGCTACTACAGCAAATCAGAGATTGTTGCACGAATCTGAAAATTATGGGGTTTTATTTCCAGTTAATGATGATGAGGTGTTTTTTTTGTCAGCCCAGTAAAAACACCTGTATATTTGATTTATCTATTTAAGGTTTTTATTCGCTGTCTCACCTTCTGTGCCACCTCAGTGGCATTGCTCCCACACCACTGTTTCTGAAGCTTCATCAACAGCCACTGAGTAACCCATCCCACCACAGCCCCGGCACCAGCAGTCCACAGGGAACAAGTAGTCAGTGTAAAGTAGTAGTGAGGCAACCCAACAGAGGAGACACTGCACTGCTGCTGCTGCTGCCGAGTCATTTCGGTAGAGGTCAGTGGAGCCTGCTCTGATCCAACATATGCTGGACACCATCTACAAAGCCCCCTACTAACGACAACAATTGCTTATTCGCAGAGCCAGAGTGAGTAATCTGTCCTTCCAGAGGGCACCATGTCCGTCCAACAGTAGTCTCCATGAATTTGCTGATACTAATGACCCCTACAGAACCAAACCAAGTCCATAGACATGGAAAGGCAATAGAAACTGAGGTCACCGTGAGAGCAGAGCATGAAGGGCTACAAAATTTGAGACGTTTTTTATGCTAATCGATGAGGGTGGTGAAGATGATGCTGTGGATTTCCATTCTGGTTTGAGACTACATGACAGGGCTGTTCTGTATGCGTACTTTCATAATATGTCCTGGTGTTATTCAGGCCTGAGAGATTCAGACACCTGCAGTCTTGGTCAGAAAATTTAAGCAACACTTTCAGAGATGCATCCATTAAGCGATGAAACTCTTCCCAGTTGAGCCCAAAACAAACTCAGCTCTGGGTAGGAGCTGATCAGGGCAGAAATATTCTCCAAATAAGACTGCTGTGATGGGATTCGAACCAACCAATCTCCCAGCAAAGTGTCTGGGATGCTGATCACATTGCCAAAGTAGCTGGTTCATCTAAATATTTTTTTCACCAGTGTATACATTGTGTGTGTTACAGTTGCTGCGTTATGAGCCCAGAGAAAGACTTCCGTTGAGAGAGGTGATGACTCATCCGTGGATTGTAGAGAATCATGAAATTGCAGCTCAGGCTGCTGCTGCAACCAGTTCCTGAGATGGTGATAAAATTTCTTTTACCCTGCCTCACACACCTCAGGGGTAGAGGGATACCCAGTTTGGCAGGAGCTACAGGAAAAATGTTTCCGACTTCATCTCTGGGTGGAGGGGGAGGTTGGGGGATGTAATCCATTTTCTCTTGCCATCGCACAGAAGAGGGGTAGAATGATGCTTGATGTTGCAGTAAATGCAGCAAAAATTCATTTTTCCAACTTCATATCGGGAGCTGGGGAGGGGTTGTGTGTGAATGTCGTGATTCATTTTCCCTTGCCATCACACAATAGATTGCAGTTACATTCTGCAAGTGTATAACCATTTAAGAACTTCATCTCTGGTAGGGTGGTGGGGGGGATTTGTTTTTTTCCCCTACCATCACACAGCAGAGGAGTAGAGGGATACCTGTCTTTCAGTAACTGCAGTGAAAATGAAAATATGTGCTTGCAGCTTCGTCATTGTTCGGGGGAGGGGGTGGGTGGTTGGGAGTAGATGTGATTTGTTTTCCCCTGCCATAACACAGCAGAGAGTAGAGAAGTATCTCATCTTGGAGTAGCTACAATAAAAATAGGTTCTTGCAACTTCAACCCAGGTGGGTGAGGGATGGATCGTTTTCTCCTGCTGTCACATAGCTGAGGGTACCTGGATACTTGATCTTGCAGTAACGACAGTAAATACATTCTCCAACACAAATCACTTTCATACCTGATTCATTAGCACACTTTGGCGCAAATTCATGCTTTCATGCTCTTTATCTTTTTTAATGTCTGTCTGTCTCTGTCTGTCTCTCTCTGTATAGATCTCTCTATATGTATATACACACATAGACAACACCATTGTTACATTCCACAAATGTAATTACCATTCAAGAACATTTCAGATTTTTCTTTTTTTTTTTTGTTTTTTTGCTTTGAATAAAACAATTTTTTTTTTTTTGGGGGGGGGTATAGTTTGTCATATTTTTTGTCAAAGGTGTGAACAAAATACAAAAAACCATGTGGGTAAAGAGTTCCTGTACATGTGCTTGTCTACAGTGATATGAATTCACAGGAGACCTTAGGACAAATGGAGGGTGTGACTTTTGGCAAGCAACATCTGGCTGATGATGGCAGAAGGAAATGGGAGTTGTGACTGTAGTGAAAATTCATACAGAACTGACCAGTATACTCGGATGTGAAGCACTTTTGTTGTTGATAACAGTGGTGCGGTCACTGTGATGGGGTAAAAAAGTATGTGCATACAGTATTTGTCGCTGACCTGTTAACAGTAAAGGTTCATGCATGCAAGATGAGTGTGTTAGAGAGAGCAAAAGTAGTTATCGATGCATGAGTTATTATATGCCTTATAGGTGGTCTGAAGTATTTGATCTGCAAGAAATCTTTTTGATATAGATGATTTGAAAGGTTTGAATGTTTTGACAGCTGGACATTTACAGGTTTTTGAGCCATCGATTATAGCTGATTTTCATTTGAAGGTCAACTGATGATCGTTTTCATAGGATGAAAGGTAATACAAAATGACAATCATAAATTCTTCAGAAATACATGCATATGTAGGATCTTGGTTTCATGTATGTGAGCCTGCACCATATGTATATTAGTATACATATGTAACGTGTGAAAGCCATTGTGTAAGTATATCAGGGAGGAAAGCACGAGGAGCGATGCTTACAACAGCTGTTTTGTCCCGTGGTCTTTCATCATCGGATCCTAGTTGTTTGTTTGTCTCCAGATCTTGGCATTGCCTCTGTCACCAGCCATTTTGATTGTGTGTGTAGTGTGTGTTCTTATTGATTGGAAGAGGAGGAGCAGACAGTGTGGAAGATGAGAAAAGAGGACAGGGTGAAGGAGAGAGAGTAGCTGTTGCAGGCTCGACAGCTCGTGTAGTGAACGTCCGATACTAGCTCCTCCTCATACATTTTCTTCCTGTTGCTTCATTGTTCCTTGAATGGTTGTGCACAGAGAAACACTCTTCCCAGTTGAAGGTAGATGAGGTCTTTCTCATGTGGTATTTGAATGAATGTTCACACATCCTTTGGGACATGTCGGTGGTGTGTATGATTTGATATGGACGAGTCGTGAATATAGATTTTGTTAGTGTGCCAAGTCCTATATATAATGATCCATATATAATGATGTTTTGCTCATTTCCTTGTACTTGGTATGCTTTTAAGCGTGTGTTTAGTTGTTTGGATGTGCCGTGTTTTCTAGTCACCCCTCTTGAATTTCATTGTGTTGGTCAAGCTGTCGGTGGCGTCATATAAAAGCATGAGAATTCAATTTGTAATCATGGTTCCATAAACTCTGTAGTCCGATATTTCAGCAGCGATGAAAACTTTTTATCCGTTTTCACCATCCTCACTGTTTTATTTATTTTTTTATTTTTTCATCTCTGCCTCAAAGAACTGTCTCTGCCCCCACACTCTCCCTCACCTCCCAACAAAAAAAAATGAAGAGAAAAGCTTGGAAGCAATCAGAAACTGCCGGTATGGCAAATTTGTTGTCATGAGTCAGAAACATTCGCAAACAAAACATTTCTCGTTTTGCTTCTTTTTGCTGTCATCCATCATTGTGTCATATAGTGAAACTTCTGGTGAGAGTTTGCCACCACCAAATAGAACAAAAAAGTATGCAAACTGAGATTTGGGCCCAGTGGTTGTAAAGAGGGGTGATCGACTGCAGGGTGGGTGACAATGATCTCTAAGTAAGACAACGAATCGGAAGTGTTATGCAAACCTTGTCAGAAACATGTCTGCTTTTAACTTCGAATGTCCGAGTCATGGCTTCGTCACATTTCTTTCACATCAAGCGTTGCAGTCAACACAGGCATAAACAAACTACACTGTCCATAGCATTTCTTATTTGATCAAGGTCTAGTGCCCGCCACTAAAGGCATCATCCATGTTCACCATAGTGTACGTCTCCTGTCCCTGACAAAACGAGGTTGTAGTGAGTTGTGCTGAGTAGTCAGCAAGCTTGAAAGTCGGTGATCGTCTGATTTTATGGATCGTGTCTGAGTATTTGCCTGAAGGGCACAACGAAAAGAATACAGACTGGATAAGAAAAATGGAATCAGATTACAATCCTGTCCTACTAATGTGAATGGCAATGAACTTCCAACTAACTCAGAAAAGGCTTGATTAATGCAGATATGTTGGCCATCATAGTGATTGTAAAAAAAAATTTTAGGAAAAGAGAGTTTTTAGAGAAAAAAGACAGCAAGAGATAAAGGTTCTGAATGTAACAATACATTAATGCTACGTTAATGCTCATCTTAGTTTTTGAAATCTTATTTCAAAATGCTTGATCTCTTTTTTTGTGTGGGTGCATTGTGTTGCTGGATGACAGGTTTGCATGACTTCTGTACTATCTGTCCTGATGTGAAAAACAGCTATGACAGATCAATAAACACCTAAAATATACCTGGTGAAAAGCACCTGCCCTCGCTTTTTTGTTGATGTTAATAGCAAGACCGGAAAAATGTTACAACAGACTGTAAGCATTGATATAAATAAAGTATTAATCTTCGGTGACATACAACACAGCAATGGGAGACAGGTGTGCACAATAAGTTCAGCGATGAAGACTGTTTTTCACAACCAATCACAGTACAGTCCTTTGTACACTGTATTTGTTTTACGTATACTCTGATATGTGAATGAACACGGAAAATTGTCAAACATACAGCTTGCACTGTGTCCCAAGATAAGGAGAAAAGTGTCTCCAACAGGTGAGTGTGAGTGTCATCAACAGGAAAGGAGTGATCATTTATACCGCAGATGGCATTGCTACCGTACTGGATTACTGTTGGTAGTAGTAACACACAGAAAAACAGCTTTATCTTGATGCAGTTTCATTTTTTGCTCCAATAGCTTTGATAGTTTGGTAGTTTCACCGCTCCTACAGCAACTGCATGTTAAGAAATGCTTTCGTTTCTTCCACCGATGTTTCAGTGGAATTCACTCCATTTTGCAGCAATGCATACCTGTTTCTCTCTTCACACAGTGAATTCAAATGTTTCCAGTAGAATTGCATCTAGATGTTATGGAGTCGTAGGACGAACAGCCCTGTTTAACTTTTCAGTTCAGGAGTTCAAAATCGGCTTCAGACACTGTAGAAGTGCCAGTCATACAATAAAAACAAGCTTGACTCGACTTCTTGTTCTTAGCTTCTTGTTCAGCTGCTCATTCCGACAATCAGCATAACGGAAGTGTGCTGACGTATCTTTGTGAGTGACGTCATAATTCAGCTTAATTTACGTAAATCACACGTATGCAATTATAATAATCTACATCTTCCTTCTCTTTTTTTTTTTTTTTTTTTTTTTGAAAGAACTAAACGGAGCAAGTTAAATGAAAATAATTTACTGTCCAAAATGCTTCCTTCGAACCAAAAGAAATAATGCAAGCTAAAGAAAAATTCAAACAAATGTTTCGATTTCTTTTCCATGTTCATTTTCCTTCCTGAAAAAAAATATTCAAAAATAAACAGCAAAATGTCACATCAAGGCACTGGTAGATGGCCCGACATCATTCAGTCAAAGTATTTGGGGTTGGGCTTCACGACTCTACCGGCACGGGTCACCACGGGCTGGGGCTGCAAGGCGGTCAGTGCTGGACCTGAAAGCCTGGCTGGTGGTGAACCTGGTGTAGTGGCCGGCACAGGACCCGGTGTTGTGGGCGCGATTGGACCTGGTGTCTTGTTGGTGGCACTGGCTTGACGAGGCATGGAACAGGTTGGAGCAGGAAGTGCTGGGGAGGGGAACAGCTGCATTGGGGTGAACCTGCTTCGTGGCACGTTGGCAAGCGGAGGGGTGAGAGGAGTGGGGGCAGACAAGGGGCGGGTAACGACAGCAGCGGGAGGTGGCGACGAGGCTGACTGCTGTTCAAAGGGTGCAGGGAATGGGGGTCGCACACTACCTGGACCTCCAAGATTGTCACGAGGTAGCGTGCTGAGGGCTTGCGGAACCTGTGGTCTGGGCTCCTTGACGGGGAGAAGGTGACGTCTGTTGCGTACGTAGTCAGCGCCATCTGCAGTGACGACGTACGATCTTGGCGAGTGGCGTACTGACTTCACTACTGCAAGTTTCTTGAAGCCTTTGTCAGTCTGGATCCGCACGACTTCACCCTGTTTCAAAGGACGCAGATCTCTCGCTGATCTGTCATGATACTGTTTCTGCTGCTGCCTGGACTTCTTCAACTGGTTGGAGACTTTGCGTGTGCTCACGGCTTTGGGTTGGAGAAGTTTTGTTGAAGTGGGCAGTGTCGCTCGCATACGTCTCGAGTTGAGGCGCTGCGAAGGTGAGCCCATGTCATCACGTGGCGTGTTGCGAAGATTCAGCAAACCAAGGTACACGTCTGATCCGTCCTTCTCGCTCTTTTCCAACAGCTGTTTGGCTTGCTTGACGGCGTTTTCTGCCAAGCCATTGGATCTGGGGTAGTGGGGGCTACTGGTGATGTGCACGAAGTTCCACTCCTGTGCGAACTGTTTGAACTCGCGACTGGCGAATTGCGTGCCATTGTCTGTCATCAGCTTTTCTGGGATGCCATGAGACGCAAAGTGCCGCTTCATCTTCAGGATCACCATGTTTGAAGTCATCTTGGTGATCATGTCCATCTCAAACCAGCCAGAGTATGAATCGACAACAACCAGGTATTGCTTGCCATTCCAGTCAAATATGTCGGCTGCGAGGCTGGACCAAGGGAGTTCAGGGACAGGGTGATTCATGAGGGGCTGTTTCTGCAGATGGGCCTTGCAGCTGTTGCAGGCTGAGCACTGAGAAACTGCGTCTTCAATGTCTTGACGCATCTTGGGCCAAAACATGATGTCGCTTGCAAGCAGTCTGGTGCGCTCTGCTCCCATGTGGCCCTTGTGGAGAGCGGCAATATAGGTGGATCTCAAGGCTTTCGGAACCACCGCTCTCTGTCCTTTCATGACGACG
This sequence comes from Conus canariensis, assembly GCA_033310375.1. NCBI lineage: Eukaryota > Metazoa > Mollusca > Gastropoda > Neogastropoda > Conidae > Conus > Conus canariensis. The sequence continues at coordinate 34,879,814 of CM065730.1, read as the reverse complement.
TCATTCTCAATCACCAACTCATCTCTGAAAGGGAAGAAGCATTTCGCATCTGACGGCACGCCTCGCTCATGGTCAGGCCATCCATCTTTGATGAGCTGTGCAAGCTTCTGCATGGTCGGGTCAGCCAAAGTCTCCTTCTGGAGTTCAGTCATTCTCGCCGGCGATATGGAGAGAACTGTCATGACATCGCAGTCAAACTCCTCCTCTTCAACTGGATCATTGGGAAACGCTCTGGACAGCGTGTCAGCAAGGTACAACTCTTTGCCCTTTTTGTAGACGAAATCAAGGTTGTAGCGTTGCAGCTGTAAAAGCATGCGTTGTAGACGAGCAGGGGCAGCGTTCAGTGACTTCTTCACGATTGTGATCAAAGGCTTGTGGTCAGTCTCTATGGTCACCTTCCGACCATAGACAAAGTCATGAAACTTCCTGCAGGCGAATACAGCAGCCAGGAGCTCCTTTTCAATTTGCGCATACCTTGTCTCGCAGTCAGACAAAGCTCGTGATGCGTAGGCCACTGGAGCATCCTCTTGCAGGCATGCGGCACCCAGTCCATTCTTGGATGAGTCTACAGATAAAACGACTGGTTTCGCAGGGTCAAAGAACTTCAGGACAGGAGGATTCATGAGGTCATCTTTGAGTCTGTTGAAAGCTTGCTGGTGAGCGTCAGTCCAGCTCCAAACAATGTCATTGCGCAGCAGTTCTCGCAAAACTGCTGTTTTCTCACTGTAGTTCTGAATGAACTTGTTTAGGTAGTTTGTCATGCCAAGGAACCTCTGAAGAGCTGCCTGGTTCTCAGGTGCAGGCATCGCCCGGATTGCGTCTGTTTTCTCCGTATCTGGCTTCAGACCATCCTCAGTGAACTTATGGCCGACGAAAGTGATGCTTTTCATCCTGAACTTGCATTTACTGAGGTTCAGCTTCAGCCCGATCTGCCGTGCTCGCTCCAGAATCTTCTTGAGATTTGCATCATGCTCCTCGTCGGTGGAGCCCCAGACGAGGATATCATCTACGATGATGGCACATGGATATCCCTCGAATAGTCTCTCCATGGCTTCCTGGAAGACCTCACTTGCCGTATTAATGCCAAACGGCATGCGCAGGAACCTGTATCGCCCAAACGGTGTGCTGAAAGTAGTTCGCCTGGAAGACTCCTCGTCCATCCGAATTTGCCAAAATCCGTTCTTTGCATCCAAAGTGCTGAAACATTTCGCGTTGCCGATTCTAGATGCTACGTCGTCGGCGGTGCGCATTGGGAAGTGCGGGCGTTGGAGAGCGGTGTTTAAACTTCTTGGATCTAAACAGATCCGGACGTCACCATTTTTCTTTCTTGCTGCCACCATCTGTGACACCCACTCTGTCGGTTCTGTTTCTCGCACTATGACGCCTCGTTTCACCATGTTCTCAAGCTCAATCTTGACCTTCTTTTCCATGGCCTGAGGAACTTTTCTTGCTGGTTTGACAACTGGTGTGACGCTAGGATCAACGCGCATGACGTATTTTGGAGGCAAAGTCCCAAGTGTGTCATTAAAAAGTTCTGGGTAGTCCTTCAAGGTGTTTTCTCTGGAGGTGTCTTCAGACGCTTCATTTACTGCATAGACAGTCTTGTCTAGCTGAATGAGACGGAGTCGAAGTGCGTCACTGAGACCAAGGATGGGTGTGGCTTGCCTGTCAATGACATGAAAGGTCAACGTTTCTTTGTGGTCGCCAATCTTGCAGAGAAGGTCCACACTTCCTAGTGTCGAGAATCGCTCTCCCCCGTATGCGACGAGGTTGATGGCTTTGGCTTTGTTGATGGTCTCTCTTGCTTGGACCTTCTTGAGCTCGTAGAGTGGCAGAACATTGCATTTGGCACCAGTATCGACCTTTAGTTTCAAATCGCCTCCATTGATTATTGCTGTGCAGTGTATCTCATTGCGACGTGGCTCCTGGGTGAGCGCGTGTAGCTCCCAGTCTTCAGCTGGCTCTCCATCCTCATCAGAGTTGTCTCCACCAATTGCAGCGACGGTGCTCGCTAACCGCCGTCGTGTTGATTTGCAGACCTTTGCAAAGTGGTGCATCTTTGAGCATGACGAGCATTTCTTGCCATAGGCTGGACACTCCTCTTTCTTTGCTACATGCGAACGACCACAATAGTGACAAGATTTGTTGGGAGGAGCGTTGAACTTCTTCTTCTGTGAGATGGCGTTGACTTCGTGGTCCTCTGATACTTGGACGGTGTGCTTCTCCGCAGCTTCGTGGATCTGACAGATCTGGATTGCTTTGTGGAGATCTAGCGCCTTTTCCTTCAGAAGCTGTTTTCGGAGAGCATCTGACGTAATTCCACAGACGATTCGGTCTCGAATGAGTGAGTCTTTTAACGTCCCATATTCACAGGTGTCGGCCAAAATCTTCAATGCTGTGATGAAGCTTTGCATTGGCTCTCCAGCTTGTTGGAATCGTGTGTTGAAATTGTGTCTCTCGATAATAATGTTCGTCAGTGGATCGCAGAGCTCACGAAATTTTGTCTTCAGGACAGCGACGCTTTCGCGCTTTTCTGCAGCTTGTGTGACTACACCATCGTCGTTCTTCACTTCAGCAGCATAAGTGAATGTCTTTTCTTTCTCAATGGCCTCTTTTCCAGCCAAGTTCAGCAAAATGTACGCTCGTGTACGGTCATCTTTGTCAGCATAAGCAGCCTCTATAAAGATGTCAAATTCGGCCTCAAATGTACGCCAGTTCTCAGCAACGTTGCCTGCAAAAGACAGGGGCAGTGGCTTCCGTAAGCAGTCCATGCTGTCCGAGTGTCTGGACCACGGAACCACGTATGTGTGTCAGTGTCGAAGAAATGTCGAAGTGAGAGCACGCAAAATGGGATTGAGCAAACCCGCGCAAGTCCTACTAAACGTCAAGAAACAAAACTGCCTTGTACGTACGTGGCCCAGGTTGCTAAATGTCAAAACATAATTCGATGAGTTCTAAACACTTCTGACACCATGTAGAAGTGCCAGTCATACAATAAAAACAAGCTTGACTCGACTTCTTGTTCTTAGCTTCTTGTTCAGCTGCTCATTCCGACAATCAGCATAACGGAAGTGTGCTGACGTATCTTTGTGAGTGACGTCATAATTCAGCTTAATTTACGTAAATCACACGTATGCAATCTACAGCGGTCAGCTAAAGATAAAAGCTCTGACTCGCCATTCAAATCCAAACCATGTCTGAGAATTCTAGTATGAACACTACTGACACTAAAACCACTTCCATAATAGTCCTAATCAAGCGTTTGTCGGCGGATTTCCCCTGATATAAGTGGTAATGACTTCGTGTCCACTGTCACTCTCGGACAAAATATTGGCCGACGCTAAGTAGGATGTGGTACTTTTCCGTAAGAAGGTTCCTCAGTGAATGTTTTAAATTGGCCTTCTAAATTAATACGCTTTACTGAAGCAGCCTTGACCTTTCTAGATCTGGTACTTCTCGTGCTTTCCTCAACAGGAGGGGTCTGCTTTCTGTCACATGACTAACAAATATTGGCCAAGTAGGACTGGCGTTGAAGGGTAGAAAAGGGCAGAATAGTGTGTTGCAGGTATTTTCTTCTTCTCTTGGTACAGTGAAAACATCTGTTGGTACAGATGCGGTTTTTAATGATTTGTTGACACATTTGCATGAAAACTGGGTAATGCTGCTGTGCAATATTTTTTTTTAAATGTTGGCTCTATGACAATTTTCCATGAATGTAGAACAACTCCCATTTTGGAACCAGTATCTGAACAGGGAAAGCGAAAAAATGACAATCATGAAGAAATAGTCTTACACAGACTGATAAATAGTTGCTATGAAAATAAATTAACTTCAATAAATATAAACGAAAAGAAAAGCTTGATAATCAAATAGAAATAGAAGAAAGGCTTGATAATCAAATACATGGAGAAGTGCCCATCTTTCGTGTGGTCATCTATCTGAATGTTTGATGCATGGTATGTGCTTCCTCAATTTCAAAATGCTGTTCTGATCAGTCAGCGGTGATCTTGATATTTTTAACATTGCATGAATTCCACATGACACTCAGCCTGGCTGCAATAGATAAACTTTATAGAATATCCACACATATATACACTTAGGGTTCTCTATAGAGTATGTGTATCTATTCTGCACCAAATACACAATAATGCTTCCAGTGAAGAGTAAGGGTTCCCATGTGATGTCTTAACAGAAACAAATGAAACATTCGCATCTGCTCTATAATTGTATGCAAAGGCATGAGGAAGTGTTCCATAAGAATTTATTTCTCAAGAAAAGATACGTCTTGAATACAGTACTAAGAAGAGGAGAGGGCAGGCCAGAACAGTTTCTCTGTTACATGGTGAAAGAAATGTTCCACATTCATGAGACATTTGAAGCTGAACACCCAACCCACATGACTACCATTCATTCTTTTAAAGTTAAACACACAAGATCATGACCTATTTACGAATGTGGACATTCAACATAACCTGAAATGTTAACAGAAGTAAGGTGGACAGACAACTGTGGCCAATATACTAAAAGATAACTATGTGTAACTTCCATCATACAATGCTACAAAAAAAAAAAAAAAATTGAAAAAAAAATTTTGTTTAACCTTTAACTGCAGAATGCTAAAAAAAATTTGATTCACATCGTTCTTCTGATACAGACAACCCAATCTATACTATGAATGACTATAGCACCCATTTAACAATAACTACAGCAACCACATGTGGGCAACTGATATGTGCATAAGTCGGTTCTGCACTTCAGTTGCTCTACTTCTCTGTTTGAAATGGTAGACATTTCAGTTTATATTTCATTCTACTGCTATGGCACTTGAAACTGAAAGCCAGGTTCTAATTCCTGAACCTCGGCATCGACCCCCCGAGATGCTGAATATGTTTTTGTGCTGTCACTGTTGGATAGAACAGTAGCAACTGCAATTAACATAAAACAACAGACACTTGATACATTTGACTGAAATTGTTAATTGCCGAGTAGATATTATGCAGACTGTCTAGAATTCATATAAACCTAATTTGCTGATCTCCAGTATTTAGCGATGCAAAAGTGCACAACAAATCATGGTGTTTTAAAGCACGGAAGGCCATATGTTGAAGAACAGAAAAATGCTCGTGGGAAAATTCCTCCCAACATGATATGCATCAAAATATTTTATTTGTATGTTTATTTGTTAAAGGATTTTGTTTTGAACATACGGAACGCATCAAGTGTAATGCAGGAGTCGGAAAAAACAAACTGACCCCATGAATCAAAGACACCCACTGAACGAGTAAAGATTAGACCAGATGGTCATGATCTTTAATTTACTAAAATAGCGAGTCAAACTAACCTCAAGGACAGGCCCCATGTGACTGACTTTCACCAGTCATTTGATTTAGCATGCACAATACTGCCAATGGATTTTCCAGTTTATCACATAATGGTGTCGCCTTGCACTATAACAAAATGAACCATGCTGATGTCTGAATTAAGATAACAGAGAAACGAAGGGTGAAACATACACACACACACACATAGACAGTACATTTGTTGAGTATAAGATCAAAGCATGACATTCTCCATGTCCATAATTTAAACAAAATGACACGCAAACACACACATTGCATACACAAACAATGCCATACAACATGTACAATACCATGTCACACAAGAAATGCTTCTGACGAAATATTTTAAGAAACAAATGATACAGAGACCATGCTGAGCTCACTGTGGACGTAGATTAAAGTCTGACAACTTCCCATAAGCAGACAGTAAGTACATCCCTAACATTACAATGATATACGCTGGTGTGAAGTCGTATGGCTCTAGGTCCCAGCAGTTCAACAGGGACCCTGGCCTGGATGGTTTAACAGGGTTTGTGAACTGTGGTCAGACCTATACCTGACAACAAATCCCTCTTTTCTATTTGTTTTTAATCTACTTTTCCTTTTTAACTGAAAATAAATGAAGCTTGATCATGTGCAAGCTTGCCTAAACAGCATGTGTGGAATGTTGAACTGTGATGGACAGGGGGGGTGGGGATACAAGGACTGCTCTATCCTTGAGAAGACGAGCACTTGCTCATGGGCCTGTTGATACATATAAATACTGTTTCAAATCGACTACTTGTCTCTCCAACCATAGATTTTGCAACTACCCATCTCTCCAACCGTAGATTATTTTCTTCTTTTGTTTTTTTGATTGGAGGGGGGGGGGGGGGGGGTTGAACGCTGTGTGGTCAGGAAAGTGGTATTGTCAAACCACTGACAAGAACACAGACTGCTAAGACTGTAACAAGATCAGCTGTCTATTGCTGTTTCTAAGGGAGCTAAAACAGACAGTGGGTGCAATGTCACAGAGAGGGCACAACGGACAAGACAAAAACCCAAAACACAGAGGAAGGGGGGGGGGGGGGGGGGAACCATCATACACAGGCATTCACATAAAAAAATGAGCATAGCACTGCAGAACAGGAAAAAGCACGGTCATTCTCAAGAAAGCAGCAACCAAACAACATAAACAACAAATAAGTGAAGAATTAGTGAAAAAAGGCATACAAAGTTGAACGAAGGGAAAGTAATCACATGATCAATACTCAACCCTAAACATTTTGCATAAAAGTTGTTTGAATTTTAATTACTTGATATATATCAACTTCCATTCAAGCCAAAATGAACATTGACTTGCGTGATAGAATTGTGGAGTCGAGTATACAAGAATCGGTGTGCACTGGAGGCAAGCTTAGAAGTTTTAAGTATCCTATAATGCTTGCATCACCCAAGTTCAATATCTTTACTGTTCAGCTTGCTAAAAATACACATTTTTAGACCTTTCCAAATGTTACATTTTAACAACACCATGTACAATTCTATTTATACTATTTATTAACAGAATTTTCCAGTTAAAAAAACAAAAGCAGTTGCGTACTTCTTTTTTTTGGCATGAAGTTTGTTCACCAGTATGAAACCCCTTGAACAGAATATGGCTGATGAGCCTGGAGTGTCCCATTCTCACAAGAACCACTTGGTCTAAACTGGAGAGAATGATTGCCATCTTTCTTATAGTGGTTGGGATGTTTTTGGAGCTGTCTTCTGCTCTGCTCCTCTTTCACTATGGTCTTGACCTCTTCATAACAAAAAAATTGGCCTTTCAGAGCTAACTAACTGCCGTTGAATGCTATGGTCTGACATGCTAAGTATACTAGCCAAACAGGGAGTATAATAGAAACTCCCCATTTCTTCTACAGCAGGGTAACCACTGACTATGTTCAGTGGATTGCGGTAGGTCAATCAAGCAAGACCTCTTCATAGATTACTAAGTTCATCTTGAGCAAGCCAACCACTATGCTCACTGGATTACTGTAGGTGGATTTAAGCAAGCCAGCAAAGGAACTGGCTTGTTCTTTTCGAAAGGTTTGGAACAGCTTGCAGGATGGAGTCAGGAGAAGATGACCTTAGCAGATTCTTCCTGACAAGCATTTACACAGAAACCTAATGTGTCTGAAATTTCCGGCTAAAGCGAAGACTTGCCTGAGTTGATATCAGTGCTGAAGAATTGAAACTGAACAAAAGATGGTGATCTGTAGATGTTATCTCTTTCAGTGTTGGGCATCATGGGAGTTTGTTCAAAGCCTTTAGGCTAAGCACATGGCGTCAGTATTTCCATAATAACGGATGCACTAGTACTTCATTTTCTTTTGAGTTCAACATCTATTCATATACTTGCATCCATTGTAAGGCTCGTGTAAGTGAAGATGTCATTTTGATTTCATTCTGAGATTTAAAAATGGTGTTTTATGTGTCAACCAAGACTTCATACAGCTGAGATTTCAATTGTATTGCAGGTACTAAAAGTTCACAATTTTAACTTCTTTTTCCTCCTGTAATTTTCATATAAATAAATATATATATCACCTGCTGAGTGAACAAATTCATACACCCTGAGGGAGTTGCTCTTACTACCATCCATGATGCAGATACTTAGTCAACACATACAAAACTTTACACCACCACCATGTTACCAGTGCCATATGCAATCACAAAGCTCATCCTCAATTCAAAAAGCCTCAAATAAATTGCAGAAGACGCACTCGGAAACAAAAGAACAAAAGTGTACACATCGGCTAAAGAGTCTTTACAATGCTTAAAGATTATCCTCTGCTAGGTGAGCAAGACAAGATACCAACACCTAAAATGTTGAGACAAATGCGTGCAGCTTCTTCACAATTTCCACTCTCCACCCTTACGTAGATTTCATATAAAATGTTGCGTGTCTTACACACGCACGCCCACACATATACGATTTATTTTTTAAAATAACAAAATTAAAAAAATCCCAGTACCTGTGATGTCTAAGCCATCTAATTATCTTCATCTAAAATAACTTCTACTGACCAGTATAATGAACAATGTTAACATGTATGGAGAAACTCGTGCACACACATCCACAAATACACAAACATATTTATCCATGCACAAATTTGTAAAAAAAAAAAAATGCTGCAAAACCTTCATTTTAGTTGGGTCTATCCTTTGTCTTTTACCTCCTATATATGTACTAGGCAAATGCATGTGCATATGTTAACATTGCGGCGCCCCTATACAAATCATTAATGAAAATCAACACTGAATTTCTATCCGTCAACCTTACTTCACATCTTCCTTGCATTTTAAAACCTGAAAACAGCGGTATCACATGTTAGCAAACAAATGAACACCATCTCCATCCACCCCTTCCATCTCCCTCAAAAAAAAAAAAAAAAAAAAAAAGAAGTAAATTTGAAAGATGGGAGTGACACAATCTTCATCTATATAATGATGAAACAGGCATGAACTTTCCTAAATTTGTCAGGGATGGAAAGTTTATGAAATAACAGTTTTGATAAAAAATGACGACACAGAATACATCACTCCTCTCAATAATCCAATAACCTTTTAAACAGAGGACCACCAAAAAAAACAAAAACAAAAACAAAAAAACCACCTAGCACAGAATTTAGCACATATACATTGTCCAATATACAAAATACACTAAAAACCATGGGCTGTGATAGCCCATTCCGAATTGCAAGGCATGGCAGAGAACCTAGTCACTCGGACTGGTTGAGTACTCACAAGTCATGACACAACATCTAACTGTGGGACATAGTTATTCACGCAACTGTCCATGACATTTATGAAATTGTCGCTGTCCGTGATACATCGTTTATAGAACTTGCTGTCCATAACACACCATTCATAAAAATGTCAGTAACATGTTTCATAAACCTCATCTTTGAACAGCGTCCAGTTGAACAGAACAGATGCTGGAATGACATACCCCATTCTACAGAGGCACTGGCGATCCCTCAATTCACTGCATCTGTCAGAATGACTTTCCATGTCTTGGAACAAAAACACCTCCGGTGTCCCATTTCAAACTGTCAGAATAACTTTCCTTGTCACAGAACAGCGACACTCTGGGACCTTGATTCAAGTGACGGCAAGGTCCACTCTACATACACAATGTCACCTTGATTCAAGTGATGGCAAGGTCCACTCTACATACACAATGTCAGAACAACTTCACATCCTCTTCTTTTTTTATCCCCAGTAAGATGTATGATGGCGTCCAGTTTTACAGAACTATCACTGGCATGCCATTTGACATGACAATCTGTTACATACCACTGAACAGAACGACCTATAATGAATATTTGACAGAATATCCGTGACAAACCTGTTCACAGGATATCCATAATCACCACAGAATTGTGACGTACTGATCAAAACCATATCGTTAACAGATTCTGATATTGCACTTAATAACAAAGCTGTGTGATAATACCATTTACACAACTATTCAAGACAGACCATGTAACAAAGCTACCCATGACATTCCATTTAACAGAACTGTCCATGACATTCTCTACTTTACAAAACTCTCCAGCACATTCACATTTAACAAACCTGTAGCATACCATTTAACCTTTACCTTGCTTCCTCGGTCACTTATGACCAGAGATACCATAAGATCATTATCTCTCATGAACGATTAAAAAAAAAAAATTCTTATAAAACTTTGGCTGTTGGTCAAAAACCCAATTAGCTATTTGTCAGCTGATTTTGGGTGTATATGCATCAAAAAGAAAAGAAATATCAGTTGCATGATTTGAACTAACCACTTCTGATGATGCCGGTTGTAGAGGACCCATACTTTGAAGTGCAGTAATCAGATATGGCAACACACTGAGTATAGGTTGTGGGCAGCCTATATTCTCATTTTAGGTAGCCACTTAGACTCTTTAACTGGTCATTGGCAGGGGGATAAACAATGAAAACCCACAAATAAAGCCTATGTACTGTATAGATTATGGGTGTCAGGAGTGATGCAAAAAGCGATATCGAGCAAAGGTTAACACAACCATTCATGTTGTAGGCAGCATGTTTATGCATCAGAGATGGGAACTTGGAGATTAAAAACAGAACTCTCCTGCTCAAAAATGCATCACTCTACCCTGAACTGAATAAAACCTTCATTGATAAACTGTGTTTGCAGTGTAGGGGCAAGGAAGTCATCTCTTTCTGTCTCCATCAATACAGAAAAGAGGGTCTATCCTTGTCAAACAACCTCACTGTAGCTCGTGCGCCTGACAGACCCATTTATCATTTTCAAAATTTTGAAAAAAATACAGTTTTCATAAAAATGACTTGAAATTAGAAAATAAAAAATGTCCAGTTCATAAAAATGACTTGAAATTCTTAAAACTGCCTCACACTTACTATATGAAAATTATTTCTGCACAACATCATTTGTTTTTATCTTTTAGAAAACAAATAATCTTTGCTTTTCACACCCCCTTCTCCAAATGTTGTGGATCTCAAAGACCCATACTTTGAATGGAAAACATTGATACTCCTCACTCCTACATCATGAGTTTTAAAGACATACTTACTAAAGCATTGTCATCATAAAGACTGCATCAGATCTGTTCTGGTTTTTTGTTTTGCATCATGTGTGTAAGTGAAGTTGGTTGGCAGCAAATGAGTTCCATTTTCGTTCCCTGCATTTGGTGTGCGTGTGTGTTTGTGTGGATATGAATGTGTGTGTATGTATGTGTGTGTGTGTGTGTTTGTGTGTGTGTGTGTGCATAGGAATGTGTGTGTGTGTAAGAGAAGAAAATATGTAATAGCACTAGTTAATTGCGCATTTGTCTGACAAACATTATTCATTAGCTTACACATGTAACAGCAGTGGAGTCTGAGAGACACAGAAAGAACATCTTCAAGATTATGCAGGAGATACAAGCAACATCTGCCTGACGGCAAGGAAAATATTTCAAGAGAAATCAGAAGACCAGGATCTAAGTATCATTTCTCTTCACATGGACGTAACTAAAGTTTTTCCATGCAGAGGATAACATGCAGTCCTGGGTCTGAATTGGAGACTGACCATGAAGAGACCGAGTAACAATACAGGAATGAGGAGACAGGCAAGGCAGCAATACCGACAGAGAGAGAGAGACAGGCAGAAAGAGCAGCCGGCAGGTCTGCAGTAAGAGAGGGAGACAGAAATACAGAAAGTGAGGCAAGCAGCAATACTGGAAGAGAAGCAAGCAACTTTTTATGGAAGGAAGCAGACAGTAACGCAGGAAAAGAGGCAGGCAGCAAAGCAGGGAAAGATGTATACTGCAGTATGAGAACAGAGGAAGGCAGCAATATTGGAAGAGAGGAAGAAATATAACGACCTGCATTCAGGGTACAGAAATAAAGGTTAGAGAGAAAGCAATGTTCAGAAGAATAACCATTCCAACCCAGATACCCTCATAATGAAAAGGAACTACAGTCCTGAAGAGTATTGAACATTTACTTATCTTTGAATAAAGCGTTTCAGTTGTTTTGTTTTTTTTTTCACACAAACACCCAGTGATTAGTATATTCTTTGTTCTTGCATATTCTACTGTTCATCAAATTGTAATGAAAGAAGAGGACTTGGGATTAGAAGAAAGAAAAAAATCAATTGTGACACAGGAAAGTTACTGAAGAATCTTACACTGAAGAAAGATGATTTGTAACATAAAACTGGGAGACCCACAATATCAACACAGGAACACAGTGCTGAGCTGCCTCAGGAACAAGCATGGGTCTGCGAGACCCATAAAATATGTATATGGGCATGCCATTGAACTGCCTCTGTAACACGGATGAGTCTGTTAGACCCAGTAAGTATGAATAGGGCATGTACTGAACTGCCTCTATAATACATCTTTGGGTCTGTGAGATTCACAAAATATGAATCGGTAGAAAAATGACAGTGCATGTTAAAGTCAACAATGATGATATACTATTCAAAGTAGCAGAAATATCCGACATATTGTAACAAGTGAACTAAACAACATCATCTGTGACATGCCATTATCAGATTGATAGAAGACCCCCCCCCCCCCCCTTCCCTTATGCCCTGACTCTCCTTTTTTCCTCAAGAATTATGAGTAATACTCACATATTTGTTTTCAAACTGTCAGGGAGATCCTGTTTCACTGACCTATAAAAGCGACATCCCATTTCTTGAAAACTTTGAAAAACAGTTCATTTCAGTTTCCAGCAACTATCAGAATACTATCCCATTTAAAGACAGGGCAGAACACAGTTTTAAGCCATCAGAGGGGATGCTTCATTTGCAACAATACAAGATCCCTGTCCTACTGCATGGAATATACTCCTACACATCTGAACAGAACTGTCGCTGTGCCGAACAATATAAGTCACAACGGTGTTCCCTAATTAAAGGTTCTTTGCAGTCAATTCACACATATAGCCCAGACACACACAGAGACCACCATGGAGCTGAAAGCACCTCAAAGCAATGACAATCTACAATGATGCCATACATGCCGTGCATGAAGAAAATGTAGAAGAAAAAACAGAAAGACACATGTGCCCCCCAAAAGTTCATGTATGTTAATGATATGAAATTAAACACTTATACAAGGTCATATCTCTGATTCCTGTCTAGCTTTTTTTGGAAAACTTGACCATCACAATCTATTCTGTGTGTGATCTTTCGTTCTCATGAATATTGCCTATGTCCACACACCAACATACTTCCTTGAAACAAAGCTGAGAGTTGACAAGAACATCGTGAGGCTGCTTCATGTGCTGACTTGCTGTTTATGTATGTTCTGTTGAATCTCCTTCACCCACTGAAAAAACAGATGGTGGTCGGGTGTATTCACAGACATCAGTGCAATAATATAAAACACAAGAACCCTAACCCCCCCCCCCCCCCCCCCACCCAAAAAAAAAAGGAACCACCTCCAACATACAGTAAATGTGCTGCAGCGTCACCAAGAGATCACATCCTTCTGCTCATTTTCCATGCTCTTGTCTCTTCCCTCTATGTCTACACTTTATACACAATATTTGTTCCACAAACACAAAAGGCGCCTCACTCTTGATCTGTTGTCACTTCTTCCCTTACATGAACAAGGCTGTCGGCAGGAACATGTGAGAAAAGTCCAGTCGTTCCCTGATCCCGACTTCCTCTCAGTTGGTGTCTATTTCATGCACATTCCTATATATATATTTTTTTCTTCCTCTTGTGTCACCTCAATAACCAGCCTCATCATTGTGGTCTTCTTCTCTTTGGGATATCACAATCCTGCTTCTCTCCAGTCATACCATCCACTTTTCCTGATAATTTTGTTCAATCATCCCATATAAAATCATTCAATCTCCTCTTAGGTCAAAACTACATCAGTCTATTCATTTCTGTGCAGTTTTATCTTTACACCATTCTTTTAATTCCATTCCCTTTTGTTTAATCAATCATTTATAACCATTCTCTTTTTTCTCCTTCAAAATTTGATTTAGTCTGAGCGCAAGTATACAAGTATAAATATTATCACATTTCTGACCCACAAATGAAAGGAAAAAATCAATAGCAAGCACAGCCATATGCTTTTGTCATCAGTTTCATTCCTCAAAATCATCTTACATGAATTCAAATGTTCTGTATGATCATATTTTCCTTATCCACCATTATTCATTTCTGTCCTGTTACATGACTCATTAGTTCTTTCATTCATTTATCTCCTGTTACAACAATTACTAACCCTGTTATTCACTTCTTTGATACAAATAATTAATCCTGCCATTTAGTTCCAGTACATGATTTGTCAGTCCCGTTATTGACATCTATTACACCAAACCTGTCGCTCAGTTCTGTCCTTTTAACAAGAAACACTTAATCCTGTCATTAACTTCTCTCCAGTGATGAGAATCACTTATCCTGACAATCACTTCTATCTTGTTATTGTATCACTAATCCTGTAACTAACTTCTCTCCCGATACAAGATCAGTAATCCCTGCTATTCTTATCTTTCCTGTCAAAAAAATTACTGATTTCTTTCATTTTTTTTTTTCTCCTCCTGTTACAAGTTCATAACAAAAAATCCTGTTATCCGCTCCTTCAGCGAGATCACTAACCCTGTTCTTCACTTCTATACTCGTATAAGATCACTGATCTTGTTTGTCAGGTCTTTCCAGTCAAAAGAATAATTTCTGTTCTTTGCTTCTCTCCTGTTACAAGATCACAAATCCTGTTATTCGCTTCTTCCCTGGCTCAAAAATAACTGATTCTATTATCTGCTTTCCTCCAGTTAAAACAACACTCATTATCTTATTCCCTTCTTCCTGTTACATAGATCACAGGTCCTGTCCATCACTTTGTAACTGAACCACAAATTGCTACTTCTATTACTCACTTCTCTGCTGATGTATGAGTCACTGACTCTTTGTTACTTACGTCTCTCCTGACACGAGTCACTAATTGCATTTCTCACATCTGTCTTGACACATGAGTCACTAATGCTATTACTCACTTCTCTCCTGACACACGAATCTCAAGTAGAGAAGAACTTCTCTCGGGTACATGAATCTCTAATTCTGTTACTTGCTTCTCTCCCTACGCATGGGTCACTAATTCTGTTCTGTTACTCATTTCTCTCCTAATGCATGAATCACTGATCCTGGCACAAGAGTTTTCAATGCTATTTTTCCACTTCTCTCCTGTTGCAAGTACCACTGATCCTATTATTCACTTCCATCTTGTTATGAGAAACACTGATCCTGTTGTTGTTGTTTTTTTTCCTAAGTTATCTTTGACATTCCTGTGATGGTCTTGCATCTCAACTGCACAAAATATCATCCCACTCATCCCTGTTATGAAATGTCTGAGATCTCATTTCCTACACCCATCTGTTGTGTCTGTATCACTGCACCCATTTCTTCAGTTTCACTGTCACAATTTTCCTGCATCATTTTCCATCAGTTTTGGTCTCGGTATTCTCCTCTGCATCGGCTATCCCTGCTCATGCTCCAGTTCTGCTTGTTTTGTAGTTTTCTCTCCTGCTCTTGTGATCCACAAGTCCCCTCTTGCTGTTGGCACTTCGCCAGCTCTGTATCATCAAAACTCAAAATCGGCAGTGGCCATATCGATGGCCCAGCGGAACTTGTCGCGCTGAGTTTTGTTGTAGATTTTCTCAATGGGCACATCGTATTTCTTGCACCTGAAATGGTGAAAGCATCCACTCTGAGGCTGTGTATGGCAAGCAACAAAAGATACCATGAATACACACACTTATTTATATGTCTTTATATACAATAAACACACACCACAAAAATTCTAGTCTCCCTTGAGTCACTGTGTTTTCATGATTCAAAATGTGTTACAATTCAAACTGAACAGACGTTAATTAAAAATGTAACGTGTGTCAGTGTATGACTTTTTTTTTTCTCACATACTGAGGTTCTGCATCTGTACTTTACCACTAAAATGATTGAAAAAAATGCAACAAAATTAAAAACAAGACAAAAAAAATCAAATACCTTTGTCAGTTTTTATTTTTCAGCACTTTGAAGAATGGCAACTGTCAACAACTATGTTGTGAGTAATTAGATATGAAATATTTATACTTTCAAAGAGATCTCCTGTCACAAAGAGACTTTTCAAACACAAGTGATGAGAATTAAAATGACCAGCTGATTTTAAGACAACAAAGATCATATTCAAGTCCTTCACACAATTTTCATCAACAAACAAGTTTTGAAGAGTCTCATCAATCTAGGGCCAAACATTTAACAAAAAAATGAGCCATTTTACATGAAAAGTTTTCAAATTTCACATGAACACTTTGAATATAATAGAAAACAGATATTCAAACGTTAAGGAAAAAAAAGCCCTTAACAGAATTTTATAATTTCAACTTTTTGTTGATGTTTTTTGCCTTGTGCTCCAAAGTGAGCTGTGCAGTTTATAACACGGTTTCCTACATGTTGTCATATATATCTCATACACCCCTCCATCACCCCTGCCTGTCCAAAGCTTCAACTTCACACACACAAACATACATACACAAACACATTCTCTGTGTGTGTGTGGGTGTCTCTCTCTCTCTCTCTCTCTCTCTCTCTCTCTCTCTCACACACACACACACACACACACACAGACAGGCAAACGCAAACAAGCAAGTGACACATTATCAGTGATTTAAATCTATCTCATAGCCAGGTGTATTCATACCTTTCTTCCAACACAAGGGGTCAATCATACCTTCAACAAGAATGTACAGAATGTGGATTAAAGTGAAATCATTACCTTTTTCCTTAATTACTGAATCTCAAATGAGGAGGCTTTCCTATGGTAATCAACAGTCATGCAGTACAAATGAACTGAGGCCTTAAACTTATTTCGTTGAGTGAGTATTTGTGTTCAATAATTTGAGTGAGTATTTGTGTTCAATAATGACTCACTGAGTGACAGTTCTGTGGCTTGTGGCAAAAAAAGAATTTAAAAAGTCTTGCAAATATGGCAGAGCTGACAACAATTAGTTTGATCTACAGCTAGTTACCAGCATGTTATTTTCACCTTTTTCATAATTTTTCTCTTAGGTATTTTTAACTTCAAGGGTACACATCCACATCCTGTAAATTCTTGCTGGAAATATGATCTTAGTTAACCCGTAGAGTGCCTTTAAGCCGTCAGCTGACGCCGCATTAAAAATGCTTTCCCAGTGCCTATGGGCCGTCCACTGACGTCATGCATTTTTCTTGAATTTTCATTCGTTACTATTTCTATCAACGGACTTAAATAGAGTGTGCGTAGTAAGCCTTATATGTCTGTAGTATTAAAATGATATGTAAATGACCACACGTGAGGGGAAAGCCCATTTATTCACATCACTGACTGGATGACCAGCCAGCACTTCGTCTCGCTTGCAAAGATGGCGGCGCAACCTTCGACAAGCGCAGCAACCAAATCAACGTATTTACACAGCTGAGCAGGCTCTGCTAATGATTTTTGACAAAGACAATAATCTTTTATTCAACGACTCACTCGAGCATGAAGGTGAGATGATGATAGTGATGGAATTGCCAACCGTATTCGTCAGTTATTGTGTCGGGCTGTGTGACCTCAATGTGTGTTCAGCTGACTGGTTTGCCAGCGTCGAACGAGCTCGCCTAGTGTGTACTCTGCACTGCGTGCCAGTGGTCAGTGACGTGGTAGTCAGCGTGAGAGGGGAGCGCGGCCTGCTCGCGGCGCGGCACAGGGCAGAGGGAAAGGTAGGTGAAGAGGAGCAGTGAAAGAGAGGGTTGAAGTCCAGCAAGGGGGCGTGGTGGGGAGAGGGGGGCGTGGTCGTGGACTGACCTGTCTGCATAGAGTGTGAGCGTCTTGATAGACTTCTAAACTGTTTTACTTTCATTTACAGGTGTAGTGTGACAATACAAACTTTATTTTCAACTTTTTTGCTTTGTGTTCTTGTTTGGATGTGAAGATGTAGTGGTAAATACATATGCTTTTGATCGTGCAAAAAAATCTATCCAAATCTAATTGTCTAAATACTTTTTTATTATCAAAATTAAAACAAAAGAAGCCCAGATTCAAAATCTTCATTCAATTTCCTTCAAAAATCATATATATTTCATTGTTATATCTTTTGTAGTTTCTGAGCTAGAATTTTTTGTTAATTATTACCCCCAAATCATTAGATTTCCCTGGCACTGGGAAAGCCTTTGTTTGTAACATTTTCAAGCAGCTTCAAGCAGCGAACGGGTTAAATTCTAAATACATGGCACTCACACATATGAACACAGTCGCACTCACACACACACACACACTCTCTCTCTCTCTCTCTCTCTAACACACACACACACACACACAGAAGAGACAGGGGGAGAAAGCACGGTACCAAGCAATGCTGATGCGGGGATCCAGATAGTTCAGCTTGGAAGTCCCCAGAGCAATTTCCTTGTTCTCATCCTGCACATGATACACAGAATTGTTGACATGAAAAGATCCTTGTCACAAGGTGGAAGGGGAGAGGTGGGGAGGGGGAAGGGAGAGGGCATTTTCAGCAATACTGAAATTCAAATCAGACACACACACACACACACACACCACACACACACAAACACACACACACACACACACACACGCACACACACACACACACACACACACACACACACACGCGCACACAAAAACACACACACACACACACACACACACACACACACACGCACACACACACACACACACACACACACACACGCGCACACACACACGCACACACACACACACACACACACACACACACGCGCACACAAAAACACACACACACACACACACACACGCACACACGCACACACGAACACACCTTCCAAACTGTATGTTCATGAACTTGTTCTTTCAACAGAGTGTGAAATACACCATACTGAACACGTAAGACAAAGATGTATCAACAAAGAAACAAAAAAAGGGTGGGAAAGGCAAGACAAAATGGTACAAATGCCAAATGAGAATAGGTAAACCAAAACCAAAACCAAATAAGAAGTAAACAACACACACACTATACCAAGATAAACATAAAAGAAAAGAAAAACCTCAAAAGATGCATCATCAGCAGATATAGCTTAACAAAACATAATCATAAAGAAAAAAATTTCTTTTCTACCTTCTTTAAAAAAAAGAAAAAAAAAAACACAGACAATATAACAGAAGATGAGCAAGTCCGTAGATGTTCAGAGACAAAGTTAAAGAGAAGTGACGTGAAAAAAGCAATGGCAGGCAGACAGAAGAAACACACACATACACACACACACACACACACACACACACACACACGCACACACAGACTGAAAAAAACGCGACACAGGAGAACAGACAGAACAGACTGACGACACACCTTGTCTGTAGCCTGAACCTCCAGTTTGACCAGTTGTTCCTCCAGACGCGTCAGCAACTTTTTCTTCTTCTCATACATCCTGACAACACATTTAGGTATACATGTTACATGCAAACCACCATTTCTGCTGTGTCATCTTGTAATTCTAATATGGGATGTCAATGTTACCCGATACACATTCATGGAATTTTTTTTTTTTCAGCTTGTGGATGGGTTGCCATGCACATAATACTTTTAAAACACAGAGGATCAGAATCACAACACATACACACACACACACACACACGCACTGGCGCACACACACACACACACACACATACACACACACGCGCGTGCACACACACACTTATACATGCAGGCATGCACACACACACACACACACACACACACACACACACACACACACACACACACACACACACACCATACCACACACACACACATACACACACGCACGCGTGCACACACACACTTATACACGCAGGCACACACACACACACACACACACACACACACACACACACACACACACTCACTCACTCACACACACACACACACACACACACACACACACACACACACACACACACACACACACACAGTCTCCAAATTGTGCTTTAAAAGTAAGTATATTAATATCTGCTTAAAAAAAGAAGAAAAAGGAACTGCCTATTTGACTGCTATATATATCTGTACAAGAACAGACAATACACGTAACCAGGAAACATACGTCAGTGGAGGTGATAGTGGTGGGATATGTCTCTACTAGATGTGTGTTCCATAAAACTGCGATTGTGTGTGTGTATGTGTGTCTTTGTGTGTGTTTGTGAGTGCTCAAATGTCTACACAAGCACTGTGTGTGTGTGTGTGTGTGTGTGTGTGTGTGTGTGTGTGTGTGTGTGTGTGTGTGTGTGTGTGTGTGCGCGCGCGTGCTTGGTGTGTGTGTGAATGTATGTGTGTGCGTGTGTGTGTTTGTGTGTGTTTAACTGTCTACACAGATGCTGTTTGTGCTTGAAAATGTGTGCACATCCGTGTGTGTGTGAACGTACACTTTCCTGTATGAAAGCATTAACAGTCATACATATATGCCCTTGGAATGAGAGAAGGAGACTGAGACAGGACAGATTTCCCAGGTAAGATAAAGTCCTGCAGACTCACGTTCTGGCTTTGGCAGTCTTGGTGGCCTTGTAGTCCGCCTTGATCTCCTTGATGTCCTTTTTCGCCTGTTTTATCTCTTTCCTCTTGGCCTGGATCTGAACAAACGCCATTGGAACACCTTTCATCAAATTCTTCTCTTCCCTCTGCTCTTTACAGATTGAAATAAAACCAAACCAAACCAAAAACCAATGGAACTGAAATGCAGGGCATTCACTCATAACTGGGTAAAACCCTAAATGACTACTGGACGTAAGACTTGACCTGGTTCATGCAAACATGCTTTTTTTTTCTGTCATGTGACCTTGACCTCTGATTTTGAATTTTTCACTGGTTCATACTCAAAGGCTGACCAGTGCTTGAAGTAAGATGTAGAATGTGTGGTTCATGCCAATGTGTTATATCCATATCATTCATACAGTGACCTTGACTTCCAACAGGATTCATGCTCTTTCAATGGCAAATGACTATATTCAGTTTGATGGACATTACACGCAAGATGCCTGCTCTGTTGTGCCAACAAAGGTCTTATGAACAGATTGGCGCAATCATGCACTTGAAGATGGATGAATAGCTTTTCAATTCTCCACAATCCCTACCTTTCCCTTCTCCCCACCCAGCCTGGCCTCAAGATAGTATAATAAACACCACCATGCAAGAAAGGACATCACTTTCAATATTTAAGCATGCACATGCATACATATATCTTGGATTACATTTTTCAGGACGTGTATACATTCACAAATACATTCTCATATATTTATGCAGACAGATAGGCTGCTGAGTATCTTGGTACTGATGTGTGTGTGTGTGTGTGTGTGTGTGTGTGTGTGTGTGTGTGTGTGTGTGTGTGTATGTTTGTGTGCATGTGCTTGCTGAATGTGCATGGTATATGCATGTTTATATGCCTGCATACCTTGTTGTTGAGGTTCTCCATGGACTTGGCAAAAGTCTTCGGCACAGCTCGTTGATGGTTACACAGCACCGCAACAGCACGGTTGGCACGGTTGTAAGACAGAATCTTGGCCGCCACTGAGTCATCAGCTGGATCATACAAAAATGACAGTTTTTTATTTGCAGTGAGAATGGTCAGAGGGAAAAGCTGTCAGAAAAGTACAATTTTCTTGCAGAAATTTTTCTGTGAAGAACACTTGTTTTCGGACAGTTGAGGTACCAGAAGATCATTTTAACTGTGAAGCACAGAATGTTTACAAACAAAACATTTCAAACAAGTTCACAGTTTGTACTACAGTTTGTGCATGCAAGCAGTGATGGCAGTGATGCATTATCAAAAGCATGTTTGGAACACGGACAATTATGCAGACTAATACATGGAACCATAAATAAAAACCAGAGACTGAAAAAACATTTATTAACTGCACTGACTCTACGTACATCACCCTCGGCATGTTGAAATCAAAAGAAATAACCACAAACTGATACAGCTTCAAGTGACCATTGCCGGGAGAAAAAAACCATGAAGACCAAGAAAAATCAAGCAGCCCTTCAAAGAACAATAGCAAGGCTGCCCTATCATCAGCTGCTTTGCAGAAAATGGCAGAGCAAGTAACATATCTGATTCCATAAAATTTTTTTAAAAAAGGAACCATCCAAAAGCTGAAATTCTGGCATCAAGTTAAAATGCTTCAAAAACTAGCGCAAAGAACACAAAGATTTTTAATGTGCTTTCCCAGCCAGTGCTTTGACTAGCTTGACATGTATGCT
Source organism: Conus canariensis (assembly GCA_033310375.1). Lineage (NCBI taxonomy): Eukaryota > Metazoa > Mollusca > Gastropoda > Neogastropoda > Conidae > Conus > Conus canariensis. Next base: position 34,857,717 of record CM065730.1, on the reverse strand, counting down.
GAAGAGAGAACAGGACGATTACAACATGCATATCAAATATGGACAGCTTAGGCTGTCACAACATGTGATCAAGAAACAGCATGAAAAATAGAAGATACTAGGATGATTACAACATGCATATCAAATATGGACAGCTTAGGCTGTCACAACATGTGATCAAGAAACAGCATGAAAAATAGAAGATACTAGGATGATTACAACATACATATCAAATATGGACAGCTTAGGCTGTCACAACATGTGATCAAGAAACAGCATGAAAAATAAAAGATACTAGAATGAGTTCTGCAGCAAAACCCACATCAGAGCTCAGTCTTCAGAATGCCATGAATGAATGACTCCCACTGGTCAGTTCTGATTCCGTTTTCCTAGTCAACTTTACCCAAATTAGGAATCAGCTCAGGAAGGGAGAAAGTGAGAGAAAGAGAGAGTGAGAGAGAAAGAGAGAAAGAGAAGCAGTTCAGGATGAGAAAAACAGAAGGAGAGAAAGAGAGAGAAAGAAAGAAAGAGAGAGAAAAAGAGAGAAAGAAGCATCTCAGAAAGAGAGAGAAAGAGAGAAAGCCACTCAGGAAGAGAAAGAGAGAGAGAGAATGACAGAGAGAGAGAAAGAAAGCGAATCAGCTCAGGAAGAGAGGGAGAGAAAGAGAGAGAGTGAGAGAGAAAGAAAAAGACAGACAGACAGAAACAGAGAGAGAGATGAGGTGAAAACATCAGCAGCAAGGAAGCCTAGCCACGGGAGTGAAGACAGAAGCAGCGGCAGAGGGACGTACGGTTGGTGAGGAGCTGAAGCTGCTGCTGCAGGGTATGGGAGGCGTTGTAGGTGCGGAACACTTTGGCCGTCAGCCCCTCCATCAGCTCCTGCAGGTGCTTGTTCAGCACCGACGTCTGCACACACCATCACTGTCATCATCATCATCATCATCATCATCATCATCGTCTCCATTGATGTCACCTTCATCGCCATCACTGTCACCATCACTGTCATCATTATCATTATCTCCATTGATGTCACCTTCATCGCCATCACTGTCACCATCACTGCCATCACCATCAAGAACCGTATCATCATTTCCATTACCACGTGTGTGTGTGTGTGTGTGTGTGTGTGTGTGTGTGTGTGTGTGTGTGTGTGTGTGTGTATGAGTCTGTATCTGTGTGCTTCTAATCAATTCAGAGAGCAAAACTGTGGAATTTGGCATATGGAGCATTCATTTTTTTTTTTCGTTTTTTTTTTTTTTGCTGTCCCATCTTCTGTGCCACCTCAGTGGCATTGCACCTATGCTGCTCATTCTGAGCCCCCATCCACAGCCACACCCCAGCCCAGCCCACCACAGTCCTGGCACTGGCAATCCACATGGAGCAGCCAATGTCAAGTCGTTATGAAAGTAACACTAGAGGACACACTGCACTGCTGCCGAGTCATTTCGGTGGTGTTCAGGGGTGCCTGTTCTGATCCAATATATGCAGGACATCACCTACTAAGCCCCCTACTGATGACAATAATTAATTAGTCACGGAGCTGGTGTGAATGAGCTCTCCCTCCAGAAGGCGCCACCACGTCCATCCAATGACAGACCCCATGAATTTGCTGATACCCGTGACCCTGATGGAATCAAACCAAGGTCACAGAAGACTTCAAAACTGAGGTCACCATGAGACCAGGGCATGAAGGGCCACAGAATTTGAGACTTTTTTTCTTTAATGCTGAACGATGAGAATGAGGATGATGAAGATGATGCTACAGATTTCCATTCCGGTCTGAGACTGCATGACAAGGCTGTACTCTATGCTTACTTTCATAATATATCCTGGTGTCAACCAAGCCCATGAGATACAGACACCCACAGTGTTGGTCAGGAAATCTGAGAAACACTTTCAGAGACGCACCCATTCAGTGGATGAAACTCAACTGTGTGGTCCCAGTCTTCCCAACTGAGCTCGCAGCAAACTCAACACTGGGTACGAGCCGGTTGGGGTAGAAAAATCCCACACAACTCTGAATCAAACCCATGACCTCCCAGCCAGGATTCCATAACACTAACCACTTTGTCATGGCAGCTGGTGCATGCAGAGATTTCTGATGGGATGAATTATAAGACTTAAAAATGTGGACAAAACTTTTTGATTTTTATCTTCCACATACCCTTTTCGACTGATGATAACAAAAAAAAAATTTAAATCAACAGAATTCTGATTATAATTCTTTTCACTCTGAGTCAATTTCTGACCCATTTGATAAAAAAGAACAAAGATTCAGTCCGATTCCATGAAGAACAAGGGCAGTCTGATTCCATGAATAAAACAAAGGTGCTCATTCTCCTTGTTCCTGAGAACAGGTGTACTCACATTGAGGCGGTCAAAGATGTCATCCTCAGCCTGCTTGTTCTCCATGAAGAGCTGCAGGTTCTTGAAGACCCGCTTCTCCACAGGCACAGAGTTCTGGTAGCGGATGGAGTCTTTCCCCAGGAAGTCAAAGTCCACCACGTACTGCTTGCCGTCCTTCTCCTCATGCAGGGTGAGGTGCTCCACACGCAGAGAGCAGCAGCCCACCGTGTCGGCCGTCTCCCCCTCCTCTTTCTCATTGCCTGCTCTCAGTGCCAGCTGAAACAGCCGCGTAACATTGCCACCACAGCTGTAACGCTCATGAATCACACTGGGATATTTACTGTAGCTCTCCTACATAAAACTACGACAACCCCTAAAAACTAGAAACAATGTTTTCTTATCTGAAAAACCCAGTAAAACTGTGATTATAGCTGTAGCTCT
>CM065730.1:34789951-34849951 GCA_033310375.1 Conus canariensis | reverse complement strand
TAACTAATGTTCAGTGCAGTGTATCTCACATTTCAATTTCCCAAACATGATTTCCAGTTTTGATATGTTGTAATATACTGGTATCAGTGCATGTCAAGAAATTCTCTGTACCTCATACACATACAGCATCCTATAAGGAACGTGTCTGATTTTTTCATTTTTTCTCCACCCCCTATCATCAACCCATTCTCTCCCTCATTCTCTCTCACAATATAATATTTACCAGCCAACCTGCTCACACACATGGCCCACTTACCTGTTTCTCTTCCTTGGACATGTTCTTACGCTGCTCGTTCTTGACTTTAAAATACTCATTGATTTCCGTGAAGTTACACTTTCTTAGGTCTGTTATTGTTTCTTTCTCTTCCTTGCTCATCACCTGACAAAATAAACATGCGCGCATGCGCGCGCACACACACACACACACACACACACACACACACACACACACACACATGCATAATGCACAATCAGAATACACATAATACACACATTATCAACAGAGCAGATTGTCCACGCTGAGTAAAAAAAAATCCATAAAAAAAAACAAAAATGATAGATCACAAGGGCAGCTTCTGCTCACCACAGTTAAACAGACCTATGGCCTCAACTTCTAACTAAGGATGTATGCAGATACAACGCAGACATACCAAACCACAAAAATTTCTTTTATTCAGCTAGTCCCTGTCATGTTGTGACAACATTACTCAAATGCTTTGGTCATGAAGCTAAGCTAGCGCTAAGCTAACCAGACTTCATCATCAGCTTGCAGATTAATATAAAAAAAAACTCTACACTCAATGCCTAATAAACAACAAGAAGAAAGCAGTACAACAATGTTGCTGGCAATTTTTGCTTCTTTTTTTTTTAAATCACACTTGTTAGTATATGACCCTGCTTATATGTAGGCTGAGGATCAAAAACATGTACAATTTTGAGTAATATGTCTAAAATCTGTATAAGGAAACATGCTGTAATGATACATGTTAAACATAATGCATAATAAAATGAAATAAAATGCACAGATATATCAGATTATGAATGTAAAGTATTTATCTAAAAAGCAAACAAACAAACAAAATGGTCTGGCTAACATGCTTAAGAAAAGTTGGCAGTCTTAACGTTAGATGTAAAGAATAGGTAAATTCACATAACAAAAATTACTGAAGCAGTCCATTGTTGAACGTAATCTCAACATTCTCTCTGCCTTAGGTCATGGAGTATGAGTTGTGGAGGGGAATGAACCGTGTTCCAGATTCATCTCAGAACATGGTTTATTCTCTTCCTTTTCCAGAAAACTATGGGGTAATTGTAACTCCATGAAGAAATTTCAAAGCCATGGATTAAACTGAAATAAGTGTGGTTTCCTTAAATGCCAACAGTTTTGTTTGCTTCACTGTCATGGATGCTTTCGCTCTCTGACATGTACTTGCAGCTCATGGAACTCAAAGACACATTTTTCTGAATGTGTTGGTTATCTTTACTTGGATACTCTCGATCTCTGATTAAGTTTTACATTCTGATCTTGCTTAATAAAATGTTGCAATTTATAATGAACCTACTGACACTGCCATAGCCTTGTGGGCTTTCCCATTCCCATGTCTGATACACAATTTGATGTTGAATGGACACTGATGGTTGAAAAATCTGAATTGAAAAAAAAAAAGAAAGAAAGAAAAAGAAAACACAAAACTTTCTTCCTTTTTTATCTCATGGCGTCATGAATGGAAAATCTCTGAAAAAACTACGATAATAATTTAGACTATAAGTTTTTTTCACTGCGTTTCTCTTCGGTTCATCATCTTACCAACCACTTTCACAAGTATGTTATGCTCTGCTAACCATCTCATAAGATGTAAAGTGGACAACGAAAGTGTCACTGGCAAAAGTCAATTCAGGGAAACTGTGATAAAGTACTTCAATGTAAATTCGAGGTATGCACATGGCCTAGCATCTGAACCCATTGGGTCAAGGATTGTGTGGAATCAAAAGACGGACCCAAATATGGATTCAACACACAAAAAGAGAAATCATACAGTAAATGTGATGAAATTCCTATAGAGGCTCATAATCATACAATGACCCCATATTCTGTGGTTCTTTATGCTGAAACTGTACTGTAAGCAGGTATGTTTTATTCATGCAAGTCTGTCACTATGTTCACAGATAAAACAAGTGACAAGTGAAGCTAAACCACCATTTATATAAAACAAATATACAAATATTAAAAATCAAAAGGCATAGCATGAATAAGGCATGCAACCAAAACTGTATGTGCGTGTGTGTGTGTGTGTGTGAGTGTGTGTGTGTATGCATGTGTAGGCTTGCGTGTGAGTGCGTATGTGAGTATGTGCGTGTTTGTGCACATGATCACACTGCAGTATAATGAATTCAAGGATATGACATGCAACTGTATCTGTCCTCAAAATCTGACACTTACAATCAAATGGAAATAAATATAATCAACATCGAAAGAAAGAAACAAACAAACAAGAAAGAAAGAAAGAAACAAAGAAGAGAAAACAAAAGAGGTGTGAAGGACAATAGCCTCCATCTTTAAGTCCTACCTTACACCAATCTTTGAAAAAGTTCTGGTTGAAGACTTCTCTGCTGGTGTATTCGTGATCCAACATTTTGGCATAGAATGTCGCTACCTCTTCTGTTCCTGGCTGCAGTACCATCGGCTTGCCTGCAGCCAGTAAAATAATGCAGAACCCATCAGTCAGGTTGGATCAACAACATTCTGGACGACGAAAACGAAGAACGAGTAATTACTTATCTTCTCAAATTCTGCGCAAGATGGTCACTGAATGTTGTTTATCTTGCCTGAAGGCGACCTCAGAGGTTGAAACGTGTGGTGCTTTGTCTTGTAATTTGTTTGCCCATGTTATCTGGCGGATTTACTTTAAATTCCTTTTTAAAATTGAATTCAATTTCCGCCTGCAGTCACCTCACTTTGAAACTAATAAACATACAATTAAAGAAAATGTTATTGAACTGCATTTAAAAGCTGAGGAAAAACTGGACATGCAAGAGCAAAAACTGTACCATCCACCACCAACCCCATTCCCTTCTCTGCTTTTGTCTGGCAAGATTGTCTTTGATGTACAGGTCAACCATTTGCCTCAGCTGCATCTTATAACAGCTTTAACCAAGTCGAGGGTGAACATAGAATATTTCATCACAAATATTTACTTTTGTTGAATATCATTATTTGTTACAGCATGTAAAGGTCACTCAGAAATATGTGCAAACATATACTATGCACAAAAAGAAACGCATATTTTTATTTCAGTCATTTCATGCGTCATCTAGCATTCAAAATATTACAACCGCAGAAGAAATAAGACATCAATCTACTGTTATGTCTATTCATTATGTCTGACTATTCACACTGGACAGAGTTCCCTGCTATACGGGGCATGTTTCTGTCAAAATTTTCCTTAATATTTTCAGCGAAAAAAATATGCGTTTCTTTTTGTGCACAGTATAGATAAAATGCATTATGATCATATGTGAAAGTAGTGTGAAGTTCATATGTGACAAGCCTTTTCCTGGTAATATAATAGAAAGAGTAGTCAAAACAGTCCATTCAGAGCATTGTGAGAAAGTGTTATCAAGACATTTGAAAAAACAAGAAATGTTGTCAAAATAATATGTGAAAAAGTGCACTCAATGTGTAAATCTTTAAAGATGATAAACAAATGAAAGTGACAGCTTTTATGAAAAAATCCTGTCAAATAATATATAACAAATATTCGTCATGACAATATGTACCAAAAAATAAAAGCGCACACACAACACGATCCATTTTTTTTCCTTTCAGTTTTTTAAGTTTCAGAATTTTGATTTGACTCTAAATTCCACCCTAAATAATTCAAAGCAGTGACAAGCTGTATACAGACCTTGAAAATGTCAGGGATATTCTTCACTGATAAAAAGCTTTGCCACGGTCACTTACATGCCCAGAGAGATAAGGAGGCTGTGCTGCAGGTTTACTTTGCCCGCATTTTTGACGTGACACCCACACTGGCTGATTATGAAATGCTAAAAAAAACATCCATAGTTGTGTTCTTGTTGACCATAAGTCTCAGGGATAAGATAAGACAGATAACAAAATCTTATATAATCAGTGATAATTTCAATGTCTGTATTAGTGATTGACATAAAGATACCACTTATAATTAAAACAAAATTATACCTCACCAAGTGTCAGAATGTAAAAACACTGCTCCAAATATTTCTTTCCTGCCCCACCCCCACCCCTCCTCTCCTGGAATGTAAATACATCCCCGGTTCCAACTTTCAGAAGGTCTGGCAACCGCCAACTGCCCCTCCTTTGCCGCTATCTATCTACATCTCTAGCTAAAGCATGGTTTTGACTTGGCCAATGGAAAAACCAAGATTGCGGATGATGAAACCAATCGACAAGGCAGTAAAATCACTACTGCCTTTGGCCGTTTGTTCTCCTTACTTTCTCATCCTCTCTTTTCTGAACTTGCACTTTTTCTCTTTTTTTTTTGGATGAAGTAAGTCTACAGCACTGTCTCAGTTCTGTGTAAGCCATTGTTGAGTCCACAAAGCATGTCCTTTTTACCTAAGAAAAATTTCTTTGTTTTGGGACATAGCATCGCACTACAAAGCGTAGCAGCATGGCATTGTCAACAAAACCCAGCATGCTTAGCTGAAAGCGTAGTACTTGGCAACTCTGTACCAACACTTTGTGATTCCTGTGTTTAAGCCGCACCCTCAAAATGATCATTTTAACACAATGTTATGGCTACCATGATTAAATCAACTTTTCAGTCCCAAGCAAACAATGCACAAGACTGAATTCAACTCGCACTTCCATTTTGCTTTTGATTTCTTAGCATGCTCACTTGAAATGCAGCAAACTTGTTAAGAATATCCAACATGATGACTGAGTTATCCTCTTTCTTTTGATTGATCCTTTTCCAAATGTCAAGGCAGCACTTAATTCTTGACTTCAGGTATGGTTTATGAAATGCATGCCGACCAGCTATGTCAGATTCACTCATTCGCTTATTCTCTTACACACATGCACACACACACACACACACACACACACACACACGCACACACACACACACACACACGCACGCACACACACACACACACACAAACGCACACACATACTTCATACCTGATGCTGCCTTTCATACACATTTTGCTCATCTTTCAAGTTTGACTACACTGTATGCCATAATAAGTGGACAATAATAACAGCTTCATAAAGTTGGCTGCTCATGCAAAAACGATCTCTTATAATCTGTTCAGTAAAATCATTACAGCTTTTGACAGTTAACAACACCAATGTGGTACTGCTTGCAAGGTCAGTACTTACAGTTTTGACACAGCTGTACCATACGAAAATAAAAAACAGTCCAAATTTTCTTGCTTTCTCATATAAAATATGAGAGTATCAACAACCAAACACCATGACGGAAGAACTGTTTTCTCATATTTGATCAGTTCCTCTCAAAATGGTTGCTTCGTTGCTTTCTGTGACTCAATACTGGCTTTGAAGACTTGTGGGCCTACTCATTGCTTTTCTAGGTGCAGGCTACATTGGTCTCTCAAAATCATTGAACAGATGTTGAATTCAGGTGATAATGAATATTGGGAAAAGAAAATTCTTGTCGATCACTGAAAATACCTTTGCTAATGTTATACTGTTTGCAAGTATCCAACAGCTGTAGTAATTGCTACACCTTAACTGGACAATGTTCAGACTGATAATACCATTGTTTGGATTGACATGTCCCTTTTCATTAACTATTCTTTTAGTGAATGTCTTTACTCTTTTCTACGAATTAATGTAAACATAATAAGTCAATCTTTATATGAGTTTGTCTTCAACTTGGTTTTGTTTCAGTATGGACACATCTGATCAAAAGATGGCACAGGTGAGACCTGCAGCAATCGTAAGGTGAACCAACTGAAGATTTTTTTTTTTTTTTTTTTGAAAACGAGAGAAAAAATTATAGCTAAAGTGGGGAAGAGTGGAAGGTGTGATGGAAGGTGGGGCAAGAACAAGGCAGTGCTCCAGAGCACCTGTTTCACATCGCAAAAGAACAAATTTGCTGCTATTATACATATATATATATATATAATATATACATATTCAACAAGTTTTTATTCAGATTTTAAATTATGGTAGTTACTGGTGGAAAAAAAAAACAGACAGAAGGGATGACATTCCGAAGATTTCCAAGAGGGGGAAAAAGAAAAGAAGAAATAAAAAGAAAAAAGAAACCAGCTTAGGAAACAAAAGTCTACATCAGCAGGAAAAAAGAGGAAATTAGCTGAAAAGAGGATAAGTGACATACCTGAATTTTGTTGCCTTTTCGGCGTTCTTACATTCACACATCTTTGTTTCTCTCTGACTCACTTCTTGAGAATTTGTTTCCTTAGCATGATAATTGGTTGACACAATTAAATCTTGGTTGGCTTGTGAACATCACATTGAATACTGTATATTTAAGAACACTGAAAACATCAACTTAGGAATTAATAACTAGGAAGCATTATGTATCCACTGAAAAAAGAAATCAGCGGTCAGCATCACAAACATACCTTAATCTCAAAGTGCAATCACTTACAACTCACCGTCATAATAAAACTTGATGTCTTTGGGCAAAGGTTCATAGGGAGGTGCGAACACAGGCCCCATGTGTTCAAGGAAGGTCCACTTCACCCCGTCGTCACGCTTCTCTTCCTCCCACCACCGCCACACCTCATTCTCCTTCTCCTTTTTGGCACGTCCTCCCCCTGCCTTCCCTCCCTCCTCTTTACCTTTTTTGGCCTACAAAGGTGAAAGGAACAATGGTTTAATAAGGGCACAGAAAACATACTGGTGAATGACTGAAGGACTGAACACATGATTAATGTCATGATGTATCATGACAATATATACGAATACGACTTTCCATGTCTGACATGTTCAGACACAAGTTAATATCTGAGTAAACCTCATAAGTCACATTGTTGTTTATTGCCATAGCATCAGTCTCATGCCAGCTAGAAATAACTGAATAAACTGGAAATGTGCATTAACATTATTTTGCATCAGCTACCTCATCCTTTTCATTTGACTGTCCCACAATGCACTGTTCTATCTTTGGTGTGATAAAAATCACTTTTCAGTTTTTGAAACTTCGTAACTTCCTTGCTGTAGAGCTTTGGTAACTGCAATCATGTTTTCAACATATTCAATCCAAAAGTAACTAGACAACAGTGAAATCTATCAATGTGTTTCATTCCAGAATGCTTGTTTTATTTACAGCCACTCTTTAAAAATTATACACCAGAAGATGAATCAAAGACTAATCAATGCAGCATTTTAATATTGTCTATCAACCTTAAAGCTCAAAAACAATTCAAAGAGTATCCAAGCACAACCTAGCCAATCCAGAGATAACTCTATCCATTTTTTTTTTTTAGGTTCCCAGTTTATTCCAGAAGATTTGCAGCCCTGTGGCTAACCTTTTTTTCAACCTTTGCAACCATAAATAATCAGTGTCCTCACAATTATCAGCGCCCTCACAATTAACAATGTGTTCATGCTTCTCTGTCACCAATAACCTGTGTGCTCATGTTTATGAATGAATCTAAGTTTCTAAATCACCAGGAACCAGTGTGCTCCCAGTTAACAACATGTTTATTTTCAAATTTCTTGGATGTAAGTTGACAGTGGGCTCACATTTCACTATGTGTTTGTTTTATTTCTCCTAATTACCCATCTGTCAAAGCGCTCACAATGTAACCATAATTATTTTTTTCAAAGCCAACAAAGTAAATCTGCAACTATCTGGAAAATATTGTTTAAAAAAAAGTTTATCATCTAATAAATCATCATAAAAGGTTGTGTACTACACTGACAGCAAAAAAAAAAAAAAAAGAGATTACTACCTATCAGTCCTAAAAAAAAAAAAAAAGAAAATAAAAACAAACACACAAACAAATAAGCAAGATAAAGAATGACGAATGACAATCCGAAAGAGATACTGGAGACACATGGAAAGACAGACAAAGGGAAGTTACTTTTGAGGGTTTGGCTTCCTCATCCTCTTCCTCCTCCTCTTCATGCTTCCTCTTTAGCGGTTTAGCTTTCTCCTCAGTCTTCCTCTTCTTCGCCTTGTCCATCCTGTCCCCGCAGAACATACATATACTTGTTTTTCAACTCAAGGTGACAAGTGCCATATCCTTGACAGGTGTTTGCATTTTATATCTGTCACCAGGTATCATACATACCTCTAGTGTCATATTAGTTATGTGTATGAAAAATAAAATGATATTGGTTGCAAGTGTCAGGGAACAGCAATACAGCAAAACACACACAATTTCCTCTATAAGCATAATCCCCCCGAAGATAAAAGGTTTACCTATAGCACATCAAACACCACATTCAAATGAGACTTACTGGATCTGATTGAGACCTGTATGTCTCTCTGTACAGTGAATCTGCGTTTTTCTGTCTATTTTGTTCTTCCTCACACTACATGTCATAGTTTTGGCTACGAAATATTTCCGGTTGAGCAACACACTGGGTCTTTATTAATTGTGGGAGGGGAAATTCTGTAACTGCTTCAACTTTCGTGCTGATCTGGCTTCTTGAGTTATTGTTAAAAATTAACAATTCAACAAACTGTCAACAATTTACCTTGATGATAAAGGCTCATCATCATCATCTTCAGACTCTTCCTTCACTCGTTTCGTTTTCATGCGCACTGACTGCAACAAGGAAAAGAATAAGCACTCAATTACAGTGCTCCATGAAACAGAGCAGACACTTACATTTCTACACCGTAACAAAAACACTGCTGCCATGTTGTCACTGGCAAAACTGCTGCAACACCGTCACTGCTTTACCATACTAATAGAAACAATAGTTACACTTAATCTGCCAATAGCAACAAGTTTGTTCTTTAGTAACATTGTTAACAACAAAACTATACTACAATGCCCCCCCCAAAAAAAAACAAAAAAACAAAAAAAACAAACAAACAAACAAAAAAACTTGTCAGAGGCAACATTTCTTTCTTTATCAACAGGAATGCTGCATGCTGCAAACCTGTCACTGACAATTCTGCATACTGTTGTAACACACACTGTCAATGGCAGAACTGCAGACTGCAGTCAGATTATCACTGGCAATGCTGCACACTACCACAGAACTACTACAAATAACACTGAAACACTGTCAGTATCAAGACTGGATACTACCACATTAACATACACTATGGTATGGCTCATCAGTCCTTAACCCTTAGCCTGCCGATAGAATTTCCCATCTGTAAGCTGACAAATATTTTCACTTGATCAACAAATTCACATGTACCACTTTTCATTGCCTCACAATTTTCTTACAATTTCAGCAAGATCCATATCACTGATAATAAATAAAATCTGAGTTGTTTACAACTTATCATCATATGTGTTATCCTGCAGAAGAAGGTCATCCTCTCCATAAGAATTGTACAGATCTGCCAATTTCGGGCTGTTTGCATCTCCTCTCTCAGCTCAATGTCATGAACTGCATCAAAATCATCATCCCTATTGTCCAGATCATGCAGTTTTTCTTGCAAAATTTGCACAGGTTGATTTAGCATGAAAAAGTGACAAGCAGAAATCTGATGCACCACGACAGCAGATTTCAGTCCTGGAGACCAAACTCTGCACTTAAAAACTTGCTGTCAAAGTTGCTATCTCATGTGCACGAGGCAAAAGTTACTGCTTCTCAGATTCACAAGAAAGCATCAACAGGGTGCAACTCTTGAACTGAATCCATTTGATTTCCAGATGTGTGGGACCAATTAGACCATTTTGTCCAGCTCCTACACTGTTCGTTGGCATAGCATAGCAACTTGAGCTAAGTGAACGTAGGCTGTAGAGGTACATCTCAGGCTAAAGGTAAAGAACTTGAAGAACAAATGTGCTGTATAACAAACAATGAATGACACTCGTAACTTCAAAATCATATCAGAAAGAAGACAGCAGGCTTACCAGTGGTGTCTCATCTTCATCACTCCCGACCGGCTCTTTCTTGACCTCTGTCTTGATCTCTTTCACAGGCGACATGGATGGGGATATGATCTTTTGCGGCGATGAACCTTGAGCACTTTTGCTGGGGGAACTTGGTTCTTCCTTCACTTTTAGGGGACTTTCTCCACCACCGGAACCGTCTACCTTTTTCATCTGACTGTTCTTGGTACCACTGCTTGAATTGCGTTCTTTCTTTGTGGTTGAACTGCTCGGATCTTTTTCTTTCTTCACAGCAGAAAAGCTGCTTGAATCTTTTTCCTTCTTCACAGAGGAAGAAGCCACAGAGTCATGATCCTTCTTAACAGTGGAAGAGCTGCTTGAGTCTTTGACCTTCTTGTCAGAAGAGCAACTTGAATCTTTTTCCTTCTTCTCAGAAGAGGAGCTGCTGCTGGATTCTTTCTCCTTCTTTGCATGAGAGCTACTGCTGCTTTCTTTGGATCTGCACAGATGCTACTGATGAGATTTTGAAAATACCCTGCCTTGTCTAGAAGACAAATACTTTATCAGAACTGTTGATTCTTACATTACCAAAGTAGGTGGTGTTGTTTTTGTTTTAAGAGAGATCAAAAGAACTGAGTCAATAAACAAAACAAATGAACAAAGAAACAAAACGTCTTGTTGAAAGAGTGGAAATTCTATTGATCCTTATTCCATGCTAGGTGTAAGGGAGACACTTCTGCAACATCTTGACAAACCATTAGATTTTTGCTTGCCGAAAGTTTAAAATATTGTTATCAATTTGCCACCCCACAATAAAATCTGTAGAAACAAGCACATATATATAAAAAAAACAACAACTTTGTTTAGCTTGCTTTTATCATATGATCGTCATTCTCATTAACAGGATTATGTTCACAATTTTTTTTCAAAGTAATACCATGATCATTTATGGCAACAATGAACACTGACACAGACATTTGGTGGGATTTTTTTTTTTTTTTTTTGCTTAGAGACAGATCAAGTGAACTGAGTGAATAAACAAAATGAAAAAACAATCAAACAAACAAACAAAACGTCTTGTTGAAAGAGTGGGAATTCTTCTGATCCTTATTCTGTGCTACGGGTGAGGGAGACATTTCTGCAGCATCTTGACAAACCATTAGCTCTTTGCTTGCCGAAAGTTTGAAACATTGTTATCAATTTGCCGCCCCACAAATAAATCTGTAGAAACAAGCACACATATTTAAATACTCTGTTCAGCTTGCTTTTATCATACAATCATCATTCTCTTTAACAGGATTATGTTCATAATTTTTTTTAAGTACTGCCATGATCATTTATGGCAACAACTAACGTTGACACAGGCATTATCAAAAAAAAACAACAACATAAGCAAGCAACTGTATCCTTCCTATCAACACATGCTGTTGGAAAGTTATGGCCCTCTGCATGCTGAAAAGCCAATGTTATGAAGGCCAAGTCATTGCATGTTTAATACAAAATCAAACAATCAGAAAATGCATAGCCAATGTAGGGATTCACACTGGGTGTCTCATCAAAGTCGTCACAGCTTCAAAATGACAAAACACAATTTTACTTTGTTGTCCGAATTGGGGACTGACTGAGAAAAACAAAATAATCAGTAAAATAGACCCTAACAATGCAGTGTTAAGGAGATGAAAGTGTGTCAAACAACAAAGGGCTTCCTTGACAGCTTGTATGAAAATTTATCACAGAAATGATGGAGGCTGTATACAATTTCAGGGGAGACAATTCAAGCTGTTTAGACTACTAATAAATAATTGCCATCAATACCATTTAAACATAAAATATGGACGAAAATTATAATTCTACATTACAAGAAATAAAACATAAATGTTTTAAATTGGCAGCATATGTAAACTTATATCTCAGAAGTAAAATAAAGAAAGAAAACTTTTAAAATTGACAGTTGTACATTGTGGGCCCACTGATAGATAAAATTCAAAGCTCTGTATTACAACCCCCACTATCTTACATGAGAGAATACAACTACATTAAAAGCATCAAACAGACTGCTACAGAAGTATACAATATGAAACCTCACAGTACCTACTTAAATAGAAGACTGCATAAGCTTTAGCTGTTTTTTTTAGTAACTGTTCTGACTACCTGCAACTTAAACAAAGGAATACAAAACTCTTATGAAAGAGCAATATCTTTAAACATTTGGGTTGTAAAATATGCACTGGGATTATAATATTGCATGTATAACAATCAAAGTTTTTGATATATTTAATGACAAAGCCAGGAATTACCTTCAGTTTTCAATACATTATCATTATGTACAAAAGTACAGTTTATTTTCAACTTATTTTAATACATTATTATCTACATGTGAAATGTCTTTAATAACACTTGTGTTTTCAGTGAATAAATCCAGAATACTTGGTGCATTTATGTTGGTATTAGAAAAAATGAGTTTGCACCTACCACAGAACATGTTATCTTCACAACAACAGATATGCTTATTGGTAAGTGTTACTACATGTTACCTTCTCTATATAACAAAATGAATTATCATTCTTTGTTGACATCATTTCAAATAGAATATGAATCTCCTCAAGCTGGTTTTTAACCCTGTGGTCCAACCAACTCACCTGTGTTTATCAGATGATGATGACTTGCTAGAAGAGGAGGACTTATGATCTCTAGATTTGTCCCCATGTTTGTCAGAGGAGTTGCTTGACTTATGCTTATCCCCTGAAGAGGAGGAATGCTTGTGGTCTGATGACTTTTCTTTGGAATGGCTGCTACTCTCCTTCGACTTAGAGGAGGACGAGGACGACTTGTCCTTGGAAGAGGAGGTGCCCTCTTTATGTTTAGAAGATGATGATGATCCTTCCCTGTGTTTGGAGGATGAGGATGATGACGAGTCTTTGGACTTGGAGCTGTGGTGTGAGCTGGAGGAATGTTTTGATGCCTCCTTTTCCTTGCTGGACTTTGATGAGGATGATCCTTCTCTATGCTTTGACGACGAGGACCCCTCTCTGTGCTTTGAGGTGGAGGAGGAAGAGGAACCATCCTTATGCTTGGATGAAGAGGATGATCCATGGTGCTTACCATCTTTTGAGCGCTCTTTGTTTTCAGAGATGCTGTGGTTCTTGCTATCTTTAGGGCGCTCTTTATGCTCCGAGGAGGCATGGTTCTTCCCATCTTTGGAGCGTTCTTTGTGATCTGAGGTGTGGTTTTTGGATCGCTCCTTCTGGTCAGGGGAAGAGTGAGTCTTGCTGGGAGAGGCTTCAGGTGCCTTGAACTGATGGTGTCCATCTTCATGGGCGTTATGATTGGAGAGTCCATTTGAAGAGCAGTGGTTAGAATTCACCAGCTTGGCTTTCAAGTCCACAGCAGGGGACAACATGTCACTGTCACCATTTCTCTTCTCTTCATCTGTTGACGCAAGAAAACAGGCATTTTCTAAAGTTTTTGAAAAAATATAGTGAGCAAACTTAGTGCAGTGTGTGTGTGCGTGAGAGAGAGAGAGAGAGAGAGTGTGTGTGTGTGTGTGTGTGTGTGTGAGTGCGCATGTGAGTGTGTGTGTGTAAAATTGACATTTATTACACAAAACGAATAACCTTTTTAAATGCAGTAGAGACCTGTTTTGGCTTCCATGAAAGCCTGAAAATACCTCCAATTAAGTTGTCCGTATCTTACTTGTTAAATTAGTATATTTTCTAAATGAAAAATCCACCTTGATTTGTTTTATTTACAATACTGTGAAGTTTTCTGAATGTGCTTTACCATAAGATACTTTTAACTGAGCATATGACACAGAATCATGATCTCGTGGAGTCTTTCTGTCTCTCCCTTTCTCTGCCTCTTTGTGGTGGCAAAAAAATGCACTGAGATCTGAGCCTCAGTCCACAAGAAAATCATTGTCTTGCAGCCTGGCTATCTATGAGATCACTCCACACTATGTTCATTTTTCTTCTTTTCTTGGATAATAAAAAGGCACTTTGCCTTTTTTCTCTTTTTTTTTTTTTAGTTTTATTTTTTTTGACTTAAAAAGATTGAAATCAAGTGACTTTAAAGTCTGAGACTCAGTCTCCCTAAAAAAAAAAAAAAATCAAAACAAAGTGATTGTAAAGTCTGACACTCAGTCTCCCTGGCCTTACATAGTTGCTTGGCATGGTATTTTAAACTGTTTACATGCCTATTAGGTTTCATGGAAACACATTTATCCCACCATTATTCATTTAACTTTGAAAGTTTACCTGAAAAATAGTTACCGTCACATTTTACAAGGACAGTTTGAAGGACAATAAATATCTACAATTTTGATGCTTTTGGGACATAGCTGATTACTAAAATTGAGAGACCACAATGAGTAAAAACAGCATTTTTGTAAACTTGAAATAAACTGAAACAAGGTGTATTCACAACTGTGTTTGCCATGCTGCTTATTTGTATAAACAGAATGCACCATACTTCAGTGACGGCCCCTCACAACTTATTTCTCAATTAAATTTCATATTCTTTGCAGCCACACATTGGCCTTAATACAGACTGTTACCTCTCTTTTTAAGTTATTTTTAATTTATTTTGTCCCCTCACCACCCCCCTCCCCCCCCCCCCCCCCTTTCCCCTTTTGTTGTTTTGTTGTTATGCCATCTATTTGGTCATCACTCGCAATGTGCATAAAAACAATGATCATAATGAATACATGCGCCAATTTCCAGATTCATGAATGCTAAAAAAGCAATTACAATTTAAACAGGAAACATAAACTCAGAACTTGGTTGCATTGGGACGATTCTGCGCGTTTGGTGTGGGGGTGGGGAGGAGGGGAAGGTCTTTCAGTTTCCTTACTGTACTATTACTCAGAAGTTGTTTTTTTTTTTAAACATTACTAAAGATAATACAAACCAGATTTCAACTTTCTTTGGCAAAGAATGAAAATGAGAGAAAGCATTGTATATGCTGTGTTTCAGGCTTCCATGAACCGGTGTGCTTTAGAAACAATAATGACTGCATGAATAGTAAAGAACTGAATGGTTTAATCATTAATTACTAAGCACTGTAAAATTCACTGAAAGTTTCTATGAAATATCAGCTAAAGACAAACAAAATTTCAATATCCACCCCCTCCCCCTCCTTTTTTTCTGGTGAAAGAAACGAAAGCGTGAGAAAACACTTTGGTATACGTCAGGGTAATTGATGCAAACTTTCATTCTGGTTTCTATAAACAGGAGTGTTTCAGATGTAATTATGACTGCACAAACAGTAAAATGTATAATGATTTAATCATTAATTAATTACTCAGCACAAGCATAAAGTAAAATTAATAACAAAAGTGTTAATTCACATCAATTATTAAGTAATATGCATAAGTATTAATTAATTAATTGATTGATTAATCAATCAATTAATTAATCAATCAATAATAATGTATTTCAAATTGAATAGTAATCATTAGTTAATTAATTTACAAATTAATCAAACAATCAATCCAGCAATCATATGTAATAATATAAATATGTCAATTTTCAAAGCTGAGTTCTTCATGTTATTTGTTAACCGTCCTCACCTTACTATGCATATTAACACAACGTAAACAAAAACAAAAAAAAAATCTAAATAAACGAAAATTAAATGGAAAGAATGGAAGCATGCAAAAAAAAAAAAATAATAAAAATAATTTAACACAAATAAATTTCATTTAAAATGGCTGGGAATAGGTCTCATTATTTTTCATTCACTAAAATTACATAAACGATTTGAAGATCCAAATACGAACACCAGTGTGCGCAAGGCCAACGACCCCAATGTTTGGTACTTTAGTGTGGCAACGTTCTCTCTCTTTCTCTCCAACACTGTGCCACTAGGTGCTGTGGACATCGAGATCCAGCCATGATCGTAGTGAAAAACAGCCGACAAAGTAGTTTTCTTACCTGGTTCACTTAATTGAGCTTCGGATCCATTTTCCTGAAACAGAAAAAGGATTGAACGTATTGTCATGCCATCATCCACTCTCATAATTCAGTCTGAAAAGGCTTCAAGACAAAAAAGAATGGATCCGAACACGACGACCCTACCGTGATTTCGGACTTAGAAAAATTCTCTCGCCATCTTGGACTTAGCCGAAAAACGGCGTTTTTTCTCGACGCTAACAAAGCGTGTACAGTAACCATTCAGAACCATATGCACACATTTCTGATTGATAGATATGTTCAGAAGCGGAATTAATTTTACCTGAATAGGTCCTGGAGTTTCATCGCCGTCCGTAGATGCCATTTTCGTACAATTTTCCTCTTCTTTTAGAGCTTCACGGAATGGCGGATGCCCAAGATAGCTGCGTGTGCGGCTAAGTCTGTGTTTCGAGCTAGTGCGCATGCTCGGTGGTAGCCTAACATTGTCAACATGTGCTTGTGCTGGCAGTTGCCGTGCAAAGTAATCTGATAAATTGCAGTTAGGCCCACGTCTGAGAACAATGCCATCACTTAACTATTCCTGAATCTACATACCAAATGATCAAAAGTTTACCCAAGAAGCACGAGTCGCTCTACTGACAGTAAACTGAATATTTTTACATCGGAGGGGGCCGTTTCAAAAACTGATGGAAGAAAAAAAAATCATTCGAGGAAAAAAAAAAAAAAAAAGATTCCACGCTTACTGTTTTTGATCGGTCTCCAACCTTTATCTGCCTATGATGGTTACTCCCGTTTGCCGTATTACTTTTGGAGGATATGGAAGCTGAATCTGAATGTAGCGAAACAGCTTTGTTGTTGTTTACAGGGAAGTGTCTTTTCTGAGTGCATTTCGTCTTCCGAAGTGAACGGGCTCCTCTGCAGTAGCAGCATTAGCTGAGTCTGTGTATGCAGAGTTTTTCACACGATTGGAGCGAAAGTAACTTTCCTTGATTATTATAACATCGTAAATTGACATTTCGTCACTCTCACTCCCCCATTTCTCTCTCTGTCTTTCTCTGTCGTCTCTGTCTCTGTCTCTGTCTCTCTCTCTCTCTCTCTCTCTCTCTCTCTCTCTCTCTCTGTGCATGTTGTATTCCATACTCAGGGCGAGGACTGAATGTAAAAAAAGCACATCAGTGCTTATCTGTTATCCTCGTAAATAAAGAATTTTGTCTTTGCCTTGTCTCTCTCGCTCTGCAAGCTTCTATATTTATTGCCTTGTCTTATTTTGCATTGTTGACAATACTTAGAGCAAGGAATGGATGTGAAAAAAAACACGCCAGTGCTTGTCTATTATTCTCGAAAATAAGGATTCTCTCTCTCTCTCTCTCTCTCTCTCTCTCTCTCTCTCTCTCTCTCTCTCTCTCTCTCTCTTTACTGGCAATGATTCAGAAGCAGTTGTTAAGACACAGGAAGCTCTATGTCGCATTCACAGACTTTAGGAAGGCTTTTGACCTAGTAAGTAGAGATAAATTGTGGAAGGTTCTCTCTGTTAATGGTCTTAATGGAAAATTCTTGAAAGCATTGCAAAGTGTGTATAATGTTGTGAAGACTTGTGTTTGAACTAGTGGTGACCTTACTGGTACTCTTCTATGCCCACGGGGCCTAAAACAAGTTGAGGTGTGTTCACCTGTGCTTTTTTCACTGTTTATCAATGAACTAATTAAATATATAAACACTTTTGGTAGACATGGTATTCAGCTTTCCCCAGACCTCATTGAACTTTTGATTCTGTTATTTGCTGATGATGTTGCATTATTTTCTGATACTGTTATTGGTTTGCAAACCCAACTGAATGTCTTGTATAATACCTCAAAACGTTTAGATTTACTTGTGAATCTGGAAAAGTCAAATATTGTTGTATTCAGGAATGGCGGTTACCTCGCTTCGAATGAAAATTGGACTTTTGGTGATGCTCAACTTTACACTGTTAACATGTATAAGTATCTTGGTATAATACTGACCACAAGATTATCTTTCCAACCAACTATGTGTGACCTAGCAAATAGAGCAAAGAAAGGATTAATAGCTATCAACAGAATGCTATGGTCAATAGGTGAACATTCTCCTGGTATTTTCTTTAAGCTATTCGATTGCCAAATACAACCTATCTTAACTTATGGAGCAGAGATTTGGGGACTGTCATCTAACCAGGAACAAATTGAAAGGGTGCTCTTAGCTGCTGTTAAAAGATTTCTTGGTGTAAGTCCAAAAGCTCCGGCACTTAGTGTACGGCGAATCTGGAAGATACCCTCTTTATGTTAATACTTATGCAAAATGTATCAGATTTTGGCTCTGTGTTGCTTGTATGGATAATAACGGACTCCCGAAGAAAGCCTATGATATGTTGCTACATCTGCAGAATCAAAATTATATTACCTGGACGACTAATGTTTGCTATGTTCTTTATAGATTCGGGTTTGGAATTGTTTGGGAAATGCAGAGTGTTGGTAATGTGAAAGCTTTTATTGCAGAATTTAAGAAACGTTTAAGTGATCGTTACATTCAAGACTGGCATTCAGCTATTGAATCGCATGATTTGTACGATGTTTATCGGTCATATAAGCAGTCTCTTGTTCAAAGTCCCTACTTTGTGTAATTAAACATGTTAACATCCGCAGGTTACTTTCAAGGTTTCGGTTAGGAATGTCGCCATTACGATGCCACTTTTTACGATATACCGATCGCAATAGAAACCGTGACATTTTCTGTCCACACTGTAAGGAAGCACTGGAAACTGAGCTTCAGTTTCTACTGGTTTGTCCTTTGTACGAAAAGTTGCGCCTTGAGTTGATTCCAGCTAAATATTACAAACACCCTTCTCTATTCAAAATGTCCATGTTGCTAGCCTGTTCTATTGAGACCACTATTACGAGTGTTGGTAATTTCATTTATAGAGCAATGGGTGTTAGGAACAGAATAATTAATGCTGCAGTTGCTTCATGAATGTCTTCTTTGTTAACTTTGAACACCATTCAGCTGAGTTTTCGTTAAGAGTGGCTTGTACCGATTTATTTTGACCTTGTTCACTCACGTTGATATAGGCCTTTGGCCTGTCAAGTAAAATATTCTGAGTTCTCTCTCTCTCTCTCTCTCTCTCTCTCTCTCTCTCTCTCTCTCTCTCCTCAACATGAGTCTGGGCAGAAGAACTGGGTAACCAATGCACGTGAAGAAGGGATGGGAATGATATTTTCTACTTGGCTGACTACAGTGTAAGACAGATTTCTCTCATGTGATGTTTGAAAACTGGCATTCTGCTCACCGTTAGCAAACCGACAAATATGATATGTGTTTTTCTATTGACAAAGGTTTTCCAGACAGAAAAAAATATACGGTCTGCATTTTACACACACACGCACGCACGCACGCACGCACGCACGCGCGCGCGCGCGCGCGCGCGCCACACACACACACACACAACAGAGGCATCTTTTTACTCATTTTGACTTGCAAGTAACTGGTCATAAAAAAAATGCAAGTAATGGTTTCAGACGCAATGCCCTTCACATGACGGAAAGAAATAAGAAAAAAAAAGAAAAAGAAAAGAAAAAGAAAAAGTGATTCTCTGTTTTTACACCATTTAACAATTAAATTGTACTATACATGAGTTATATTCCTGATCACATCATAAACAAGCTTATCGTCTCGTGCAATAATGAAAATCAAGTGATAATAGAATTCATCACAAAATTTGTAGCACGTGCGAGTAATATCTGAAAAAAAAAGGAAAAGGAAACTAACTTTACAAGTGTTAACAGTTTAGCCCTTGGGGGGAAAAAAAAAAGGGGGGGGGGGGGGGGGGGGGGGAACAAAAGAAAAAAGCTGCCGAGACAATGTACCGGTGCAACGAGCGCGCTGTGTGTGTGTGTGTGTGTGTGTGTGTGTGTGTTGTGTGTGTGTGTGTGTGTGTGTGTGTCTGAATGAGTGTGCGCGCGCGAATGTGTGTGTGTGTGTCTGTGTGTCTGTGTGGCAATTTGTGTTAGGGTGTGCGCGAACTTGTGTATATGTGCTTATAGTATGCAGTGTGTGTGTGTGTGTGTGTGTGTGGTGCGCGCGCGCGCGCGCGCGCGCGCACGCGTGCGCGCTTGCGTGCGTTATGAAATGCTTCGAAATTGAAGAGCTGAATTGCTGAGTGCACAGCACGGTCGACGAATATAAGAAGATATGTGGTTGCTCGTTCTTCGTCTCCATTGTCCTGAATGTTGTTTGTTTTACCTGAAGAAGACCTAAGAGGTCGAAATGCATCATGATTTGCCCTGTAATCTGTTTGTTTGGATTGTTTTGCAGAACCAGTAATGTTTCTTTTTGAAGTTTGCTTCAGTTCATCCAGAGACGTGAAGGGAAATTTACTCTACGTCTCTGGTTCATCAAATCATAATAAACAGAAGTAGCCAATGTTTCCCCTTGGAAGGTGAATAGCAAGCACGTACGTCACTGCCGAAAAGACAAGGTGGAGATTTTGCCCACTTCCAGTTGGTATTCTCCGTTGTTCTCCCAACGACATGCAGACCTCCACGGAAATCGGCGCTTGTGTTCAAGGCCCACCCGTGCATTCGCTGAGCTTTCGGAGGCACGATCGAACCAGACAACACTGCTTAAGGTCAGGGAACTGCATGAAGGTTTAGACCCAAGAAAAGCACCTAATCCTAAAGTCTCGAAAGACTCGGCAGATTACTTACTTCTCCAGCGCTGACATTACATTACCGTTCCTTCATCAATGCAAGCATCGTTCCACAAGACTGGGAGATACTAAATATCCCGTCTGTCTTTCAAAAAGGACGAGCACAGCGTGAACAGGAAAACTGCCCGCCCCGATCTTCTCCAACATTCCGTAAGATAAAGTCTTGAGCATCAGTACCGTGGTTACACAAGAATAAGGTGTGCCATTAAAAATAATCCTGTGTTGGGAGTAGCACAGATTCTGATGTGAGAGCTAAAGACGGTTTTGTGGACGAGCTTTCCGACAAAAGGGCACAAAAAGGAAAACAGAGGGGCGTCTTAGTGATTAGTATCTCCAAGGTCTGTGATTCGATCCCTACTGACCCACAAGCTCCGACACTGAGGGATTACCAGCCCAGGAATAAACATCTGGAGCTCCAGCTTCCTAGCAGACAGGTAGCACTGGAGGCAGTGATCGTGGATGGCCGCTCTTCATCTGAGATCGTCTTGGTGGAGTCCGTGGAGAATCCCACGAGAATGAGTCGGTACCAGGCCCTGCGTCCGTTGCATCTCCTCTACATCAGTAATAGTTAGAACAACAAGAGCAACAACGTTAGTCATCGTCATTATCATCATCGTCATCCTCATCATTTTCATACTTCTTCTACTGCTACTAACAAGAACATCAACGTGTCCCAGGCGGACGTTGAGAAATCCTTCTTGAACGTTAGTAGACAGAGGTGCAATGAAATGAGTAGTGTAGCTCATCAACCGTTGCGTTTCTCATTCATACTCGACTCACAAACTCATTTTTGCCTCGTGTTTCGATTTCCCACTCTCTCTGGGGTATGGATCACACACGCATACCCGCAGTCGATCAACATACAGGACCATACAAGTGTATCTACTGTATGAATGGATATACATACAAACAAATGAAGTAGATATGAATCGGAGAAAAATGATTTTCCACCTAATTGCTACACAAAGTAGCGTGAGCGTCTACTGCACCCCCTAACACTCTCAGGGACTGACCTGTTTGATAAGCCAGTATTTAATTAAAACACTGCAAATAAACCAGAGAATGTGGAATGCGCACCAAGTTCACACGAGTTCTCGGAAATAAACCAAGAACTGCGCATACTAATTAGTACAAGAATGTGAGTAATCACTTTGTTCTGCCCTGCCAGGATAGCACTTGATATAATTACTTTAGTTCAATACGCGTGCACACTTTTTTTTTTAATAGGAGGGCAAGTGTCCGTAGTTCCTGGCTAGAGTTGCTTCCCATTTCCTGTGGCGCTAGTCTCACGGCCACAGTCCGTCCCTACGAGGACAACATTTTTATGTCATTAACAGGCAT
Source organism: Conus canariensis (assembly GCA_033310375.1). Classification (NCBI taxonomy): domain Eukaryota; kingdom Metazoa; phylum Mollusca; class Gastropoda; order Neogastropoda; family Conidae; genus Conus; species Conus canariensis. Next base: position 34,827,976 of record CM065730.1, on the reverse strand, counting down.
CTTTTGCCTCAATGTTGACGCTGATTTTTCAGCGAAAGCGACAGTTGTGAGGAATGAAGCAATATAGAACAAGAGAATCTAATGTAGTTGTGAATATTAATGCCTGTTGATTTTGTATAATTTTCCTGCTCAAGTATTGTACTTGGCGTTGTACTTCAAAGAGAGTATATAATATAAAGATTTTTCGCCCTCTCTCTCTCTGTGTGTGTGTGTGTGTGTGTGTGTGTGTGTGTGGTGTGTGTGTGTGTGCACGTGCGTACGCCTGCATGCGCGCTGTTTCCGTGATGGGCTTGTCAAACAATTAACTGGAGTATTGTCAATATTTTTGTTCTTCGCTCAGAACAATGATCTGTGAAAATGTATCATTTAATTTATTTTGTCTGCAAAGCAAGATAAAACGAAAATCATTTTAGTACACGTTTGTTCGCGGTATAATGAAATCAGATCTAAACATTCGAGCGGGGCTGAACAGCCCTACATTAATATTCTGCACAGTGTGGGTCAGTGGCACGTGTCCGAAAACTAGTTAAGTATTTTTTTTTTTTTATGCACTTCGTCAGAGGAAAACTGTAGTCGAGTGTCTTATGCAAGTGCAAACATGTTGTCGAAACTGCTGCCAGGATGACAGTAAGAACGAGTTAGTACCCTGTCTTTTTTTTTTTTTTTTTTTCTAAGTGGGCCTACATCTTATTTTGTATCTTGACCCTGTTTCTAAGGCTACTGATCTAGCGAAATATTGTTCTGTGTTGTGTGTGTGTGTGTGTGTGTGTGTGTGTGTGTGAGAGAGAGAGAGAGAGAGAGAGAGAGAGAGAGAGAGAGAGAGAGCGTGAGCGCGCGCGAGCGCGTGCACGTGTGTTTGTGTGTGTGTGTATTATATATATATATATATATATATATATATATATATATTTATTTATTTTTTATTTATTTATTTATTTTATTTTTTTTTTTTTTCCCCAGTTCAGTAGTACATTCGCATGCTGTTTTTAGGTATGAATAGAAGGATTTTAAGTTCGGGTGGGAAGATGTGTGTGTGTGTGTGTGTGTGTGTGTGTGTGTGTGTGTGTGTGTGTGTGTGTGTGTGTGTGTTTACTTACAGTATTCTTAAGTTAAAAGATGCTATTAATATTTTGATGTGTTTTTAGTATTTATTCGTCCATTGCATGTGGGACCTTTCCCTCTCTGCTTGAGAAGGGGCTGTGGCCAATATTGAATAGAACTTTTTCCACTTTCGTGTCTACCTGTCTGTCTGACTGTCTGTCTGTCTGTCACTTGAAGTTGACAATGACCAAATTTAGACTGGGAATTTCAGACATAGGCTTAGCAGAACACCGGTACCGTTACAGTAAACATACTGGGGTGGATCTGACTTGTACATTATGCAAAAATGGAAAAGAGGACGAACTTCATTTTGTTTTATGCAACTGTAAATAAATGATCTAGTCTGAGAGCACAATATATACCGACAAAGTTTTCCAAAGATCCCTGTCAGTTTCGGTTAAACCTGCTAATGGCATCTCAGAATGACAGCATAGTAAGAAATTTCTCAGTTTACTTATTCAAGGCATTTCAGTTTACATCAGTCATGACTTCGTGACAGAGCAGTCCATCCAGTTTTTCTTGTGTTCACTATAATTCTCCTATTCTATACTAATAGAGTGTCCTGCGCGTGCCTGTACCCATCGTCAACACAGCGCAGGCCTCCAAGGGCGGTACAGGACTGCTCAAAAGGCCGGTGAAGACAGTGCTTCTCTGGGTCCTCCCCAGCACCTTCGGGTGTTTCTTTTTCTTCTTTGCCTTAACTAGGCTGACCCTGGAGAAAGGTCCAGTGACGGTGAGGAAAGACCCACTGACCACAGGGAAAGTCCTGTTGACAGTGGGAAAGACTACAACTTTAGATTCTTGATTGAGGGCACGTAATACTGTATGGCGAAAGCTTGGCTGTGTCTGGAGTGGCACTGTCTTCATCTGTCCGTGGGCAGGGGTGGTTGGGTCTGTGGGATGTGCTCGGCAGCTGGAGGGTGGTGTCTTTTGCCGGTGGGCTCTGCAGTCATGAAATACGGGCTGGTACACCCATGGGGATGCTATTTTAAGGCTGTTATGAGTTGCATCCTGTAGTCTGATTTACCTCTGTTCAGGAGCAGTTATGTCCCTTGATATCTTAATGGAGTGTCCTGTGCGTGCCTGTACCCATCGTCAACACAGCGCAGGCCTCCAAGGGTGGTACAAGACTGCTCAAAAGGCGGGTGAAGACAGTGCTTCTCTGGGTTCTCCCCAGCACCCGGGTGTTTCTTTTTCTCATATTGATGCTATGTTCTCCATACCATGGCACGGGGCAATGGCCTTTATATGAAGTAAACCATCTGAGTTCTCTCTCTCTCTCTCTCTCTCTCTCTCTCTCTCTGGATGACATTAGCTGACCAGGAACCAACAGTCTGCGCGAATGCATTGCTTGTCTTCCTTGTTCGTCCCACATTTACATTGCGCTAAGCACAGCATCCTGGTTTCCATATCTCTGACGCCAGAAACAAAAATGTTACAAACTGACTAATCACAATATAGCTTCGAATATACTCGTATCACAATCGTCATCACAACATTTGTCTTCCAGATCATTTGTAAATTGTAGGAACCATAAAGTAAATAAATGCCCCTTTTTGTCATTGATGGACTCATGTGATAAGATATATGATAGATTTATGTATCAGGAAGTTATTATTTTGAATGCACACAAGTGTCTGATATTACGTTAAATACAAATTAATACTGGTTAAATGTTGTTGTACGTTTAGATCATTAAATGTTTCTCTACTTTTCAGTTGTTGTACGTTTAGATCATTAAATGTTTCTCTATTTTTCAGTTCGTTGCTATTGTGCAGTCACTGGCATAGTGATGCAAAGAACTGATGTCGATGAAGAGTGTAAATCTCTCTGCCCCTCACTTCGTGTGTGTGTGTGTGTGTGTGTGTGTGTGTGTGTGTGTGTGTGTGTGTGTGTGTGTGTGTAGTAATTGTATTTTAGCTGATTTCAGAACTGCTGTAGCTTTGTTAAATTAATGAAAAGAAAAGTGAATCAACAGATGTAGAGACGACATGTTGGGCTGGTACACCGTCTTGTTTTCAAACTATAGAGATATTTCAGCATTGATTTTTTTAAATATATTTATTTAAGTTTATTCATCATGGATGGCCTCAATGGAATATCAAACAACAGTGTTTAAAAAAAAAATTTCCACCATATACATGGCTATATTTGATGACTATATTTGCTGGGTCTCTGTGGCATCAGCACGTGTCTGACATTTGTCACGTGCAATGAAGAAGATTTGGAGGTCCAAAACACGTACACAGGCTTGTCTAAAACACTGGTTTCCTCCAGAATGAGAGCTTTCATGCGCTTACGCGTCTGTTTCCCTTTCAGAGTACTGCATGATACTGTAAGAGGCATCCGGCTCTGAAGTAGATTCCATGTTCCCAGTTGGCTGTTCATATAAGTTCGTTCATCCTTGTCTCTTGTTTTATCCATGTGTTTATTTTACCTGATTTTCTTAACTGTGTTCAAGTCTTTCAAAAGAATAAAGGTTTGATAGCTAACAACAATTGTTTTCCTCTACTACTCATCTCTCTCTCTCTCTCTCTCTCTCTCTCTCTCTCTCTCTCTCTCTCTCTCTCTCTCTTAAGGGATTTCAGTGTGCAATGGTTGCCACATTCCATCTCCACCACGAGTGCACGCTGGGCATGCATTTTAATGTTTATCGGACATAACTTACCAAACACTGACCTGGGTGTCATGATCTTTAATGTGTATATCTAAACTCCGTGTATATACCCACGTGGGGAGAAGGGGAGAAGGGGTGCGTGGTCACTCACTAGCAGGTGCCCACACAGGTTATACGTGTCTGAACTGTGTGTGTGTATACAAGAAGGAGTCAACAGATGACCTCGCAGATGAGGGAAAGAATGACGCTCCATGCTTGACCAACTTTGAAAATGCGCCTGTCATCATATTTCATGCCATGTGAAAATATGTTTTGCAGGTTTGTGCCCATGTACAAAAGAATTTTCTCAAAAGGGAGGGGAAAAAAGTTCACCGACGCTTATTTTCCTTAGAACAACCGTTGACCAGCAATACCTGTAATTTGGTGTTATCCCTAATTGCACCCACAGTGATACATCTATGCTAGTTGTTTACTTACAGGGTGTGCAGTGGAAAGAATAAGTCCATCTTTTTGTCTGTTTGTTTGTTTGTTTTTGACCATATGCTGCTGCTCCAATAGCAACCATCATGAAGAAGTCATTCTTGTGTTGGCTGCGATCTGGGGAGTATTGTCTGTGTAAGTTGTGATGTCTGGACAAGACGTGTGTCTCATTGTTAGGCCTCCTACTATGTCTGCTATGATCTATGTCGCAAACCAGCGTTACTTTGCACTGTGTGTGTCTTCTTCTTCTTCCTGGAGGACTGGTTCACTCAAAAACGAGTAGGTCACCAGCGCGCCGTGTGTGTTTGTGTTTGTGTGTGTGTGTGTGTGTGCGCGCGCGCGCGCGCGCGCGCGCGTGTGTGTGTGTATTTTGTGTGTGTGTGTGTGTGTGTGTGTGTGCAGTTTAGATACTTAAAATGACGTGATAGTTGCTCTAACATTTCCTGTTTTGATTCACCCCAGCTTTATGTTTACTCCGACCGCCATCGTAATTTTGACACACCATTTCTCAACTTCCTTATTTTGGTAAAATAAGGCAAACCTCCGCGCTTCATATTTCTGTTGAGACTACGATGACTGTTGGACAGTCACGAGTCCAGTATGGGAAGTGCAATGTTCAAGGTTCACCATGTTCAGAGCATAACAGTATGAAAAATGAAACACAACCTTCTCCGTACACCGCCTTAACCTACTCTTGAAAATCCTTGCTTTCATTGGAACTTTCGGTTGTTGTTGTTGTTGTTGTTTTTTTTCCTACCATGGTGCTTTTGTTTTCTTCACAAATAAACATTCGATGGCTACTACACCGATTTTCAACTAACGTTGCGGAATTATGAATGTAGCTCATGGACATACTCGTTATATGTTAGTGGGGATCCAGATCAGATGGCATGATCATGACACGCTCATAAAAATGTTTTTGTAAAAAGGCACCGTTACGAATCAATAACTATCTATCAAGTGTGTATCTCCATGGAAGTGTAAAATTTTCTAGATATTCCTTCAGTTCTCATATCCTTACAAATGGGAAGTAACTCTTTTCATTCATATCTACTATTGGATCCCGCCAGGAACTTCTTTTCGTTCACAAATTGACGCGAAGGGCGGATCCAAGATCGGTCCGACCATAACGGAGATCTGAGCCGTCTTCTAGTTCTCTTTATAGCAGACCTCTTTCTCAGTTAAGACTGCATCCCATTTAAGACCCAGTTTTTAAAAGGATTTAAAGGAAGACCTTTTTAGACATTTAGCTGTATTCCTCACCAGGGAAGTGGCATGCTTTAAAAATTCATATTTCAACAGTTTTCTTACAATAATCGAAGGCTTTCCATCTGAAGATCTGCATTTCTGCGTGGTTAGGATGAACACCTGGTGCATGACCGTTTTGAATGTCTGCAGTGGTCTCTTGCTGTTTCCCATTTCCTGTTGTTTATAGCCAGTGACTGCAAGGGGTATTGACAGGGAGGGTTCAGACGCCATGTCAAAATCGATTATAAATTCTATTGCAAAACTTAAGAAAACATGTGTGTGTGTGTGTGTATGTGTGCGCGCGTGTGTGTGTGTGTGTGTGTGTGTGTGTGGATTGAGTGTGCGAGTGTGTGTGTGTGTGTGTGTGTGTATGATTGTGAGTGAATGTGTGCGTGTGTTGAGTGTGTGTGATTGATTGAGTGTGTGTGTGTGTGTGTGTGTGTGTGTGTGTGTTGTGTGTGAGACTGAGTAAGAAATTAAGCTGGCATTGTTATTTCACATCTTCTTTCAATGTTCTGTTTGCATTTTTTTTATCATGTGCATGCGAGTACTGTGTGAGTAAGTGAACTGGCATTGTAATTTCATCTGCCTATCTTCCTTCTATGTTAAGTCTGCATTTCTTACACCATTTGTGTGTGTGTGTGCGTGTGTGTGTGTGTGTGTGTGTGTGTGTGTGTGTGTGTGTGTGTGTGTGTGTGTGTGTGTGTGTGTGAACATGCTGCACTTTCAGCTGTGTATCAGTTCATGATTGTTCATGATTTGAACTTGTATTTTTCCTGGATTCACTAAACAAACACACCCCAAAACCCAAACAAACAAAACACACACACACACACACGCACACACACACAGTAATAACAACATGGCAAACAAGGTATATTTTATGCAAGTACATTGTGTATCTGTTCTTTTGCTTCCAGTCTCTAGGTGTTGTGGATGGAGGTGCTGATTTCCGGAGTGGGACGGCCTGCCTGCTGGAGGTGACCGTCACCAACTGTGGCTCCATCACCACGGAGATGATGTCCGAGAAGACTGGGACCCTGCACACTGGCTTTGACATCAACCGACTGCTGGTTACTGCTGCTGCTACGAATGGGGTCTCCTACACACAGCTTAGTCGCATGTTTGCCATGTTGAACATGCCGCCACCCATGAGTGAGACAACATGGTGTTTCTATAAAAGTAGACTCCACGCTGGAACGACACGTGCTGCTAATAAGCATCTCCAAGATGCCGCTCAAATTGCGCATGACACCTACAGCAAACTAAATTTGGAAACACCAGATGAAAATGGCATTTTAGATGTTTCCGTGTCAGTAGATGGTACTTGGCACAAGAGGGGCTGCACTTCGCACAATGGTATTGTTGCTTGTGTGTGGAAGCGATTACTGGCATTGATCTGGACTACATCCCCCTCAGCAACTATAGTTTAGTGTGCAGAACTGGGCCAGCTGAAGATGACCCTCAGTATGGACAATGGTTTGAAGCACACAGGGACAAGTGCCAAAAGAATGTGAACTGCTTGCCGGGTGCCATGGAACAGGAAGGGGCCAGCATTCTCTTCAAAGGATCAGTGGAGCTCCATGGATTCTGCTACACGAAAATGCTGGGCAACGCAAAGACTCATGCCAGACTGCTGGAAGATGCCCCTTATGGTCCTGACATGCCTATTGAAAAAATAGAGTGTGTGAACCATGTTACCAAAAGAATGGGGACAGCTTTACATAATCTGGTTCAGAAAATGGAAAACCAGAAGCCGTCAATCAGTGGCCGTGGCAAGCTGACCGAGGAGCGGATGAAAAAACTCACAAATTACTATGGCCATGTTATAAAAGTAAAAAATGGAGATTTGCGTGCCATGGAGAGAGCGGTATGGGCATCCTATTACCATTCTACAAGCACTGATGATGACGCCAACCACACCTTCTGTCCTCCTGGCCCACAAACCTGGTGCTTTTACCAGCGAACACTGAATGCTAGAGCAGATCCCCCTCCTCACACCAAGCCCTTGCCTGCTGTCGTCAAAGATGCTTTGATACCTGTCTACCAGCGACTTGCAGATCCACAGTTGCTGAGTCGCTGCCTGGCAGGGAAGACGCAGAACACCAATGAGAGTCTGCATTCCCTGTTGTGGCACACCTGTCCAAAGGAGAGATGGACCAACATGCGTACGGTGGACACAGCTATGGCCGTGGCAGTGCAACGCTACAACAAGGGATCGTCTGCTCTTGTGGATGTGATGGTGGAGTTGGAACTGACTGCCAGCACCTTCACTACTGACTACATGGAACAGGCAGATATCCAGAGGGTCCAGCATGCCACCAGGGAATCCTCAGAGAAAGAAAAAAAGAAAAGTGATAGAAACGATCAGTCGCGCGAGCGTCAAGAGAGAGAAGAAAGGGAGGGGGTGGTCTATGGGGCAAGGCAGTTCTAGATACACAGGTGTGTTGTTTTTGTGTTCCTTTTATTTTTGTATCATTACCAAGACATTTCCTAGGCTGTCAGTTTGTTCATTATGTATTTTTTTTACAGACTTGTGTGCATGCAGAAGGACTATGAATTTTTAAAAGCCATATTCTCAAAACATTTTTCGCCACCCCAACATTTTTAGCCAAGTGTTTTGGGACACTTGTTGTAAAGCTATAGACTTGAAAATTGGCTGGTATATGTGAAAGAGGCTGCTAAATACAATGATGGCATCAGACAATAGGTATCTGCTTTAGTTTTTGTGCTGTGAATTTTTTTGTATGGGCTAGCGGTAGTAGTATAAATTTCCCAAAATATGACAATATGATATAATCTATCTCAGGCATTAGACAATTCAAAATATACTCTTTTGTGCAGTTTGCACCTAGTTCTTTCTTAGAAAAGTAAACCAACTGTTAGAAAATGTTCTTATTTACCAACAAAATGAAGGCTAAAATAGTTAGTAGAAATTCATGGGCCAGGTCATGTTCGTGTCCTACGAGAGGAATATATTTCTGGGATGATTCAGTCCCTGGCCGGTTCATACTCAATGTTGTAAAGTGTGCAATTGGCTTACATGGGAAGACTGGAACCACACAGTTAGGTTTCATCCAATTAATGGATACATCTGAGAGTGTTCATTTCATTTCTTGACGTACACTGCATGTGTCTGTGTATTTCTGCCCTGTTTAACATCTGGATTTTGAAAGCAAGAGTGTAATACAGCCCAGTTATATAACCTTTGACCAAAACATGAGTCCATAGCATCGTCTTCATCATCCTCATACATTGTCATCAAATGAAAAAAAGTTTCAGATCCTGTGTCCATTCATACCCTGCTCTCATGGACACAGGATCTGAAACTCTTTCAATTTCCCCACCACAAACATCCATATCCATGGTAAGATAGTTAGTTTTTGGTGCTGACACGCTTATGGAAACTGTTACTGGATCTGTGGTGGCAGAGCTACCATAGTCTCAAAAGCACACAGCTACATTTCAAGAGTAGCATTGCAAATCAAAATGTAGCACTCGTATGCAAAGGAACATTTTTGACTCAACAGCATTTTCAGTCGACCTTCACTTCAAACATGTCATGACAGTGAACTAAAAAGGTGCAAATCTTGCATGGTTTTGACTTCAACTGACAAAAGAATGGAACCAGTCGATAAGGTGGCAAAATCTTGATTGTCTTTGGCGATTTTTCTTCTACTTTGTTTTTAAATCCTCTCCAAACTGAATTTGGCCTTTTTTTTTGACAATGTAAGTCTACAGTCTAAAGATATACATTGTCTTGGTTCCATTTCAGCTGCTGCCAAGTCTATGGAGAGCATTTTTTTTCTTTTCTAATTTTTTTTCATTGTTATAGCATTTTGTCACAAAGCATAACACTGTAATACTGTAATAAGCGTAATACCTGGCAGGTGTGTGGTGGCACAACAAGAGAGGCATGCAAAGTCACTAAATCAAGCAATTTTTGTCACCAGTAGGGGGCTAAGTATGCAGCATACTGCATCTGGTGGATCAGAACAGGCATCGCGACATCATCTGCTTTCTGTGGATTACCAGTGCTGAAGTTGCAACATGAACACCTGGGTGTGGCAGTGTAAAGGTAGGCTGAAATGAGCAATATGGGTGTGATGCCAGTGAGAGACAATGGAAGATCAGACAGTAACAATCTTTTTATTTTCAAACAAAAAGGACACAATCCACATATACTTAATAACAACAGCAACTAAAAACAAAAAAAAACACAAAGCGTTAAACATATCTGTGCCCAATTTTTCCATTCTCGATCAGCTAATCTCCTGGTCGTACTATCCAGTTTATTTTTTGTGCATCTGTTCTGAGAGTTTCAAAAAAACAGTCAATGAACTGATCATAGCTGACAGATGGTGGCAGAAGACGAAAAACCACACATGCCCTCTCTCTCTCACACACACACATATTAATAAAGCAGACACAGTGACATGTATGAAGACACACACACACACACACACACACACACACACACACACACACACATATGTCAGAATTGCTGTGTCTTAAATTCCATGGAACTTGCAGTTATTCTAGTAATAGGACATCAGAATGCCAACCGCTGTACCCATTTCTGTCAGCTCACTGCATTCCGTTTTATTTTTCACAGTCCAACTGTTACTCCTAAGATCAACGCTGGATAGCATCCCTTTTGTCCAAAGCATACAGGGCTATATGGCACTGCACTGCACTGCACTGCTTTGTTCAACTTTCTAGTCAAAACAGAATTATCTGGTTAAACTTTGGGTCACTATTCATGGGCAACACTATTCCAATTAAGAAACACCACCACCACCCCTTTTGTTTGGTTTGATTCCTCAGCCATGACATCACTGGAGGTACTTGTTGTATTCTTCGGGCTCCTGCCAGTCGTCAGCCGCCCAGTCAGGTAACTTGGTGCTGTAGTCCCACTCCGGACCCTGCAGACAGGTCACACACAGCACCATGTGTTACTCGTTAACTACTTCCACCAACAGCATGACATTTTCACCTAGTTTTTAGTGTATGCGTTGGCTTGCTTGTCTGTCTGTCTGCAAGATAACACAAAACTACTGAGCTACATTTAACCAAACTTGGTGGTTAAAGGATTGTGCACCAAGAACAACCCATTAAATATATTGGTGCAAACCTGCAGTGCTCATCTAGTTCAAATCCAGATCTATTTGTTCAGCAAGATTACTACAAACAGTCCACTAAACATTAGCACTATGGATATGTAGTGTAAAAACTAATAACTATCTCTGAAATAATATATTTTCACAGAATATTTAAAATCTAAGGATATGAATGTTGATATTTTCCACATCCTTTCAAAAAAATCGTGGGAAGCAACTTTCAGTATGTATATGATTATTTTGCTTTCATTCCACTTTGGCTGAGGTCAGTGCACTCCTGAACGCCCCATGAATTTATTATTTAACCTTGACTGTTTTGTGTAATTCATATAATGAACATACTCATGAATTTTTGCTATTGCAAAGTTGCATGCTTGTGCATTTGCAATCTAGTGAGAATGTCTGCTTCTGACTATTTTGCTGTAAGCTGTCGTAATGTAAATATTTTGGAAGATTTATTACTATTAAGATTACTTTACTATTACTGATCATTTTCAAAGATTTTGTACTGTGTACAGATGAGGATGTTGCGCTGAATTTGGAAATCAAGGAATGGAAAAGAATGAAACAATATGTTAGTTTTATTTTAAAGGCATTCACAAAACAAAACAAAACAAAAATCAATAAAACAGAAAGGAAATTGAACATAAACAGGAAAGGAGACACTGAATTCATGGAAAGGGGGTGAAATAAGGATTGGAAGGGGAGGGGGGGGGGGGGGGGGGTGTGTCTTGCTGCATGTTGTAGTTTCAGTCCACAGTAGCCAAGGGATTACGTTGCCTTGGAGCAGTGTGAACTAGTGGGTGCTTTCCCTTTAATTTCCCTACTGTCCTGTGCCAGGAGTGGCCCATTCAGAAAGACCCTATGTCTTTGCCTATTGGAAGTAAAATTCTTATCAAAGCTTGACAGCACACTCTGCATATAATATGTTAAACAAGGGTGTATTTTGCAACAAAATGTGAATCAATTCTGACTGTGAAGGATGAAAACTGTCCAAAATATAACTTGGAAGATAATCTCCCTCCCATCTCTTCCAAATGCAATTTTTGTTTTACCTCATGAGTGTTGTTGTTGTTGTACCCTGGCTAAAAGACTCCAGGGATCATCCGAACAGCCAAAGTACTTGAACACTATGGTACAAATGCTTAAGCTGGGGATGGGAACATTACACGTGTGACCGTTTTTGATTACCCCGCCACGTGGGCAGCCACACACCGACTTCGGGGGATTTTGGAGACTGATAATATTATGCTAGGAGCTTGCCACAACTGAAGACAATCCCCGCATAACTATGCAGAGCATAACAACATTCTGATGTAGCCTTGGTGTTCTAGCCTATGTCAACTGGCCTGACACAGCCTTAAGCCAAGGCGGACTCATGTGTGTGAAAATCACGTCATATTCTGATTTTAAATACTAAATTATTACTATTATTATCAGGACAGAAGAACTAATTATCAAGTGGGTAGAGTATCCGCATTCTGTTTGGAACTTGGCAGAAAACTGTAGGTAAAGAATCACAAGACAAAAGGCTTTGGAATAAGGGTCCTGACCTTGTATCTCAGTGCATGGAGATAGATGAGCAGATCGGAAGGTCTTGGATCGATGTACTTCAGACGACAGCTCTCACAGTGAGGGTCAGGCTTCCAGCGTCCTGGATCGAACCCCTTCCGCTCCACAGTTCTACCCCTCTTCTCTGCAGCACCTGTTTCTTCTTGTTGCCCTGTTGCTGGTCCTGAACTGTTCTTCCCCTGAACAGGTGCCTCACTAACATGGGCAGGGTTTACACAGGGCTCGGAGACACAAGCTGCACCAGTGTCAGGCAGAAGATTGTTATCAGGGGCAGCATTTACACCTGGTTCAGACCTACTGTTCACAGACGCAGGGTTTACGGTGGAAAGGACGACGGAGCTTTCGGAGACAGGGGTCTGGGAAGGAGGACTACAGGGTGCACCAGCGGCTGGAGACGAAGGACTCTGGAGTGTTGTGGACAGAGGCAGGGCTGTCGGGTGACCACTGTCTGCAGTCACTGTTTCGCCAGAGCTTGAAGGGGTGATAAGTGAAGAACCCAGGCGGGGTTTCTTGGCAGGAGGATTTTCCTCGTTGGCGAGCTGGCCACCATCCTGTCTGCTTTCCTTGTCTGACCCGGTCACCTGTGGCAGGTCAGCACCGTCACAAACGCCTTCCTTGACAGGTGTCCTGTCCTCACTGTGGGAAGTCTGACCTTCGGCCAGGCGTTCTTGGAAAAGAGGGTTCTCTCCCTCACACCACATACCAACATTGTGGTCCTTCATGATTCGCTGGCACAGCTGTAACACATCAACAGTGCATCCTCTCATGACATCAACTGTTACATACAGGAAAAGCACCTTATATCGCAGGGATACAAACTCCCCTCCCCCACCAAAACAAAACAAAACAAAACACACACACACAAAAAGAGCGGAAAATGAACTAAGACGAATCTGACAAAAAAAATTCCATCAACATCACATCTCAGTCGATAAACTGATCACTGGAAGGAGAAAGAGAGGGTGGGAAGATTGGGGATCGGGAGTAGGGTGAAGGGGATAAACAGTCTGGGAGTGCTAAAAGATGACTGGGGAAGATGGGATGCAAATGACCTAATTCAACACCCGTTTTTCCCCCAGCAGTCTTGATTTTAAACACTGTTGCTGCAGTCGAGAGACTTCAATTCTTGTCATTACATCTAACTGAGAACTCATATGAAAAAAACCATCTGTAAATTTGTTGGTTGTGTGGAAGCTTTCCCTTTTTTCTTAGCTTTTTTTTGGGGGGGGGTTTTGTTTTGTTTTCTTTTCTTTAGTTTCTCTGTTTTTGGCCAAAGAAGAACATAGAATCTTTATTCAAACAAAAGTCTGTGGAAAAAATGAATTCCACTCAAAAGCAGATTGTTAAGATCCCTAATGGGAAACATCATTATAATACATCTGAAATACACAGAAACTTAAAGAAATTCAAAGCAAATGACAGAGAGAGAGATTAGGAGATAAAATATAGCGACAGGTACTAACTAGTAACAACCGATAAGATGCAGTGACCAGTATTAGCAGTTAACAAAGACATATCTGTGACACAAAGTGACAGATATTGACAAGAAAGAAGACAGCTCTATAACAGAGAGATATAGGTAGAAACATGTAGCAACTTAGATCATAACATGAAGTGACAGGTATCAACAGGTAACAAAACTAATACACAGAGGCAAGTGATGACATGTGAAAATGTGTTGTGTCAAGTACTAACAAGTAACAAAGATACAGTGACAGGTATAAAGAAAGTGAAAACACTCATAATATGTTGTGACACATACTAACAGGTAAGAAGACAGGTAAGATGTAGTAAGAGGTATTAACACATAGTGCTGTGTTGGGACAGGGTTGACGAGTAACTTAGACAGATAAGCAGGCCACCTCTTCAAGGGAGACGTCACAATTGCCTCCCTTTCCACGCTGCGGGCCCCAAGCTGGACTGTTGTAGTATGGATCATTGACGATGGGATGACCTGGGAAAAACATACACCAAACCATTTACAGCAATACTAGGATGGTTGGAAAAACTTACACTGTTCTGTTTGCAGTAATACTGGAACGGTTGAAAAAACTTACACTGTTCTGTTTACAACAATACTGGAATGGTTGGAAAAACTTATATTGTTCTGTTTGCAGCAATACTGGAATGGTTGAAAAAACTTACACTGTTCTGTCTACAGCAATACTGGAATGGTTGGAAAAACTTACACCGTTCTGTCTACAGCAATACTGGAATGGTTGAAAAAAACTTACACCGTTCTGTTTACAGCAATACTGGCATGGGTAAAAAAACTTAGTGTTCTGTTTACAGCAAAACTGGAATGGTTGAAAAAAACTTACACTGTTCTGTTTACAGCAATACTGGGATTGCTGACAAAAACTTACACTGTTCTGTTTACAGCAAAACTGGGATAGTTGAAAAAAACTTACATTGTTCTGTTTGTAGCAATACTGGAATGGTTGGAAAAAGCTTACACAGTTCTGTTTACAGCAATACTGGGATGGTTGAAAAAAAACTTGCGCCGTTCTGTTTACAGCAATACTGACATGGTTGGAAAAACTCACACCGTTCTGTTTACAGCAATACTGGAATGGTTGAAAAAAACTTACACTGTTCTGTTTACAGCAATACTGGGATGGCTGAAAAAAATTTACACCGTTCTGTCTACAGCAATACTGGGATGGTTGAAAAAAACTGGCACCGTTCTGTCTACAGCAATACTGACATGGTTGGAAAAACTCACACCGTTCTGTTTACAGCAATACTGGCATGGTTTAAAAAACTCAGTGTTCTGTTTACAGCAAAACTGGAATGGATGAAAAAAAAACTACACCATTCTGTTTACAGCAATACTGGAATGGTTGAAAAAACTTACACTGTTCTGTTTACAGCAAAACTGGGATAGTTTAAAAAAAAACAAAAACTTACACTGTTCTGTCTACAGCAATACTGGAACGGTTGAAAAAACTTACACTGTTCTGTTTACAGCAATACTGGAATGGTTGAAAAAACTTACACTGTTCTGTTTACAGCAATACTAGAATGGTTGAAAAAAACTTACACTGTTCTGTTTACAGCAATACTGGGATGATCAGAAACACATACACTGTTCTGTTACAGCAATATTGGAATGGCCTGTAAAAAACATATTCTCTTCTATTTACAGCAGTACTGAGATGGTTGGAAAAAACTTACACTGCTTACAGCCACATTGGAATGGCCTGAAGAAATATACACTCTACTATTTACAGCAATACTGCGATCATTGAAAAAAACTTACACTGTTTACAGCCACATTGGAATGGCCTGAAGAAATATACACTCTACTATTTACAGCAATACTGCGATCATTGAAAAAAACTTTCACTGTTTACAGCCACATTGGAATGGCCTGAAGAAATATACACTACTATTTACAGCAATACTGCGATCATTGAAAAAAACTTACACTGTTTACAGCCACATTGGAATGGCCTGAAGAAATATACACTCTACTATTTACAGCAATACTGCGATCATTGAAAAAAACTTACACTGTTTACAGCCACATTGGAATGGCCTGAAGAAAATATAACACTCTACTATTTACAGCATAATACTGCGATCATTGAAAAAAACTTTCACTGTTTACAGCCACATTGGAATGGCCTGAAGAAATATACACTCTACTATTTACAGCAATACTGCGATCATTGAAAAAAACTTACACTGTTTACAGCCACATTGGAATGGCCTGAAGAAATATACACTCTACTATTTACAGCAATACTGCGATCATTGAAAAAAACTTACACTGTTTACAGCCACATTGGAATGGCCTGAAGAAATATACACTCTACTATTTACAGCAATACTGCGATCATTGAAAAAAACTTACACTGCTTACAGCCACATTGGAATGGCCTGAAGAAATATACACTCTACTATTTACAGCAATACTGCGATCATTGAAAAAAACTTACACTGTTTACAGCCACATTGGAATGGGCTGATAAAAAAAACATACTATTAACATCTGTACTAGGATAGCTGGAAAAACCTATTTTGCTCTGTTTACTGCAATCTTGGGATGGCCTAAAAAGAAAACATATATACTGTACTCTTCATTAGAATGGCCTGAAAAACATACAAAGTTCTATTTAAACCATTATTAGGACGGCTAGGAACATGCACATTTTTCTATTTACAGCAATATTGGGATAGCCTAAAAAAAAAAGATATATACTGTACTCTTCAATAGGCTGGCCTGAAAAAAAAAACATATAAAGTTCTGTTTAAACCAATGCTTAGATGGCCTGAAACATGCACACTTTCCTGTTTACAGCAATGTTGGGACGGCCTGAGAAAAACGATCCTTAGCACTATTTTAACATAAACTGAGATGAACTGAAACACACTCTGTTCTTCATACCGCCATGTTTGGATGGCCTAAATCATACTCAGAACTATTCATAGTAACATTGGGAAGACCTAAAAAGAAATGTGTTCACAGCAATACTGGCATGGTCTGAAATATGCGTACTGTTTTGCTTACAGAATTATTGGGATGGGCCTGAGAGAGACTGTTCTGTTTACTGTGAGTCTTGGGATGGTCCACAGAGGGGCTAATATATATTGTCAAACAGTTAAGGTGTTTGAGTCTGGAGCTGACAGTTGTGAGTTCGAACCTATGTGAGGTCCCAGTTTTTCAGCTTGAAAAATCTCTGTCTGTCTACCCAGCAGAAAATGGGTACCTGATTCAGTTCATGGAGGTTAAAGGTGGCGGAAGGAGAGCGATGGGCACTGCCTTCCATCATGCCATGTCCTACACATGGTGAAACTCTGACAATTCATTGACACTATGGCTGAGAGACTATGGGAACTTTTATTTGCAATGGCCTGAAAGAAAAAAATCACTGTTTGCAGCAATATTGGGATAGCTTGAAACAGACTGTTCTGTTTACGGCAGCACTGGGACAACCTGAAATGCACAAACACTGATTTGTTTACAGTAACACTGGGAAGGCCCGAAACACACACACACACACACACACACACACACACCACACACACACACACACAAAACACACACACACACACACACACACACACACACACACACACAGAGTTCCGTCTACTGAGATGACCTGGAACACTCTGTATACAGTTCGCAGCCATACTGGGATGGTCTGAATTACGCATTAATATAATTACACCCAAAAATGGAACTTGTTTACCATTTACTGATTACACCAAGATCCCACCTGTAAATGTAACTCTTGCACGCAAGTTCAATTTCATTCCACATTTTGGAAACAGATCAGGCCATTGTGTGCTGGTGGGATGGATGACTCGAAACTAAAACAAATGAACACAGTGTCCTGTTTAGACATCACCCCTGAAGACTGAATGTGGCTGCCTAAATGGCGGGACTGAAATGGTCACATATGCAAACAAATCACGTCAATGGTGAACCTCAGACTTTCAGCCAAGGAATGAAAGAAGGAAGTGGAATAACACCTGGATTTGGACATATTTGTTTGTGTGTTCTGTGTGACTATGTTCACTATGTTTAAAAACAAAACAAACAAACAAACAAACAAAAAAACCAGTGCCAACCTTGAGCAAATGCTGATTTGTGACTGTACATTTCTTCTGCTGTTGTGATTGTGTGTGTCAAATCAGGTATGCTGGGAAGCTTGGAACTTTTTTTTTTTTAAGGGGAAGTTTCCTTGCTTCCTCTGGAAGCCTCTTGTCTGCATGTCTGCCAACAGAATGGGCGTTGCAAGCTGGATCGGTCAGGAGCTCCGTGCTTTACCTTGTTATATCAAAGTCACAAAGTTTCCAGTTAAGGTACAGGACAGGTAGAAGAACCATTTGGATGGATGGAAATCACTCTGCTTCTCGGGAAAAAAAAAAATGTTGAATGTAAAAAAGATTTTGTCATAGGTTCTGCTGTTTATAAACTAGTTCTGTGCCATTTTTTCCAGCAAAAATGCTTATGACTTGCGTACTCCTTGAGATCTTTTACCAGTGTGGTGGCATTAGGATCTGGGGATTAGAAATCCAGCAGACAAGAGAAAAATGGTGAAGTCATGTAGCTTTGCTTTCACATTAAAACGAACAACAAAAAAAGAAAACCATTGCAATTGATTCAGAGTCAGGAACGATATACCACAAGGGCTGGACTGCATGATGATTTTGTTTTCAGAAGCTGATCCTTTGACAAATGTTGCATGGAGCTTCGAGTGCCATATGTTTGGGGTTAAATCTGTATCTCCCAACACAGACCTTTACTAATACTTGAGTCAAACTTCCTTTCACTTTTGTTTTACTTACCTTATACATGTTCATATAATGAGATAGATTTAAAAAAAGAAGAGCAGAGACAGACATGCAGACACATGTAGAGACTGTATGTGTGTGTGTGTGTGTGTGTGTGTGTGTGTGTGTGTGTGTGTGTGTGCGCATGTGTGTGTGTGCGTGTGTGTATGTGTGTGTGTGTGTGTGTGTGTGTGTGTGTGTGTGTGTGTGTGTGTGTGTGTGTGTGTGTGTGCATGTATATGTGTATGTGTGTGTGTGTGTGTGTGTGTTTGTGTGTGTATGTGTGTGCTTGTGTGCGTACATGGGTGCATATATGTGTGCATGAATGCATGCATGTATGGATCTCCTTGTGTGCATGCATGTGTGCGTTTGATTGTGTATGAGTTTATGAAAATGCCCACAATCTCACCTAAATACTGAAGATGCACACGGATTTGATGAGTTCTTCCAGTATGCGGAATACCTGCAACACACCTGAAGGATTGTGACCTAATCACTGCTGTGCAGCACAACTCACACACTTCCCAGACCTGAGTGATAAAAATCTTTTTCTCTCTCTTCTTCCTTTTTTTTTTTTTTTATGGTTTGTTCTTTATCACCAGCTGCTATACAAATAACAGGCAAATGAATGTTTTGGGATTCCCGTCATAGTATACTGGATGTTCATAAGAAAATGAATGCTCACAACCGCTCTTTTATAAACACACCTCTCAATAAACATCAATACATGCTCAAGTTGGTTACCACAGTGAGTTTTAAACATCTATCCATACACTCCATAAATTCATGTACTTTTAACATTTTTCTCACATTCAGTATGATAATGCAATCATGCAGGTCAAGCATTATATGAAGCCACTAAACAAAATGGCAATTTGATAACAAGTCCACAGAAATTGAATGTCTCCTGTCAAATTTACTTAAAAGCTGAAACACTGATTCACACACACACACACACACACACACACACACACACCACAGAAGTGGAGAGCTAGAACAGGCAGGCGCTTGACCTGGTAGAACTCATGTACTGTGTGGGCTTGTTTATTCCAGCTGGGAGCCATGTTTTCTATGTCACAGAGCACTCATCTGGCGGACAGCACTGTTTACTGTGCACGACCCTACCGATAACATGGGTTGTCTGCGCTGTTTACGTGTCACGGAAACAGTGTGTACTTTTGCATCTTGATATCTTACATGTTTAAGTGCATCACATTATGCACTAACCCAAACCAGGGTCAAAGAGAGAGAGAGAGAGAGAGAGAGAGAGAGAGAGAGAGAGAGAGAGAGAGAGAGAGAGAGAGGCGAGAGACACAGAGACACAGAGAGAGACAGACAGTAACACAGAGAGATGGACAGACAGATGCACACACACAAACAAACACACACACACACATACACACACTGTCACATACACACACACACTGTCACACACACACACTCTCTCTCTCTCTCTTTCACTCGCTCACTCACACACCCACCCACACGCACACACATCACATAACTGGACATTCTTCTTTGGCATGTCTAATACTGCTCATCATTTTTGTTTTTACGTGTATTGGGTTATGAAGGATTACAAATCAAACAATAGAACAAAAGAGAACCATGACGAGTTTGAAACATACACTGTAGTAACTGACATCTACACTAGCTGCAATCAAACGTCAAATGTTCAGTAGGATAGAAGCAATGACAAGGTAGATGTGTTTACTATCCTTCTTTGAAATGTAAGTGTGCACTATTTATAAGTTTTTTTTTAGCTTTCCGAACATGAATGCATGTCTTTAGAGACTGAGACTAAAATCAGACAAGAACCCTACACCCCTTCCCCCTCCTGCTCCCCAAGTCTCTGCCTATAAGCATTTAGGAATATATAGTCTACATCACCAAAATACAAAGTTTTACTTCTCTGACGAGACTGACCCCAACAAGTGTACATGAAGTATGTGTTTTGAGCATATATACATACATGTATATATGTCTATGTGTATAAATACATGTGTGTGTGTGTGTGTGTGTGTGTGTGTGTGTGTGTGTGTCTGTGTGTATGTGTGTACACGCGCGCACTGCACTTCGTTATCATAAGCATGCGCATGTGTGTGTGCGCGCGTGTGTGTGTGTATGTGTGTGTGTGTGTGTGTGGTGTGTGCGTGTGTGTGTGTGTGTGTATCTGTGTGTGCATGTGCACTTCGTTATGTAAGTACATGTTATGTTTTGTACAGAGTTCATCTCTATTACTATAAACACACTTGCGCACATGAACAAATGTGTGCATGCGTGCACACACACTCACACAAGCACACACACAGCACACGAGCACACACACATAAAGATGTTTAAGTGATTTTCACTTGCTTCTGCAGCTGCCTCTAACACACACACACGCACACACACACACACACACACACACACACACACACACACACACACTTGGTGCACACACACACACACTTGGTGCACACACACACACACACACACTTGGTGCACACACACACACACACACACACACACACACACACACACACACACACACACACACATTATACTAATAATTTTACTGTCAACAGATACGCACACTGTTATGTGTCATTTTCGAGATAAATAAAGATGCTTTTCAACTCGTTCACTTGCCACCTTTTATTCGCCCAGAAAGAGAACAGATGCATGACGATTAAGCGGCCAAACACAGGAATACTCTGGATAAAAATCTCACGCAGCGAGCCTCCAGCTTTTCTGGCATTGGCTTCATCGCGCTTGCGGCGGAGGGTTAAGGATATTCGGAAGGCCCGCTATCTACACTACCTCCCATATGTCTCACACACACACACACACACACACACACACACACACACACACACACACACACGCTCACATGCATGCACATACTCTCATAGTCTCACACACATTTATGCATGTGCACACGCACGCACCACCAGCAGTACTGACATTTCACAAGACTGGTTTGCCCGTTGTAGCTGAGCCTCTGAAAGGTTGTACGACTGGGTTTACCCCCCTTTTCAACAACACGCCAAAATGTCAACTTGTGTGACAGACAGTCCAACGGCTTGTCCACTGTCACTTCTTCCCTGTACAGTCAGACAAACAGACACTTGTGTCATGCATACAACACAGCTGTGTTCAGACAGGTGGAGAATGAAATCACCTTCTCCACACCCCATCTTTACACACCACAATGATTTTCTAGACTCAAAATGGCATGCTTTTTCATATGCCTCTGTTGCTGTATGTGTATGTGTAGTATGTCTGCATTGCATAGTTGTGTGAGAGAGTGTATATATGTCTGTGTGTGCGTGTGTGTATGGGTGTGTATGGGTGTGTGCCTGCACATGTGTGTGCATATTTGTGCGCACGCGCATGCGTGCGTGCGTGCGTGCGTGCGTGTGCATGTGTGCGTGTGTGTGTGACTTGATGGCAAAGCTCTAAGAATAGACATCTCACTACCTCATGACGCACGGTCTAGAATATATCCTAAAAGTCAACAAATTTCCAGAACATGACAAAAGCATATCAACACTACATGATTTTAAAGTTCAATTTTTTAATTTCCAAAGAGACTTTTTTTCAGTGCTTTTATTCTAAAAGTTTCCATACAAGAAGTATCAACATATAACGCATAGAAATTTAGTTGAACAATTAAGTAGTGGGGGAAAACAAGGGCAGGTTAACAATTCTTCCATCAATACTGTAATGACTTGGCAACCATAACAAAAATCAGGTCAGAAGAAAGACAAAAATCAGACAGAAAGAGCGACAATGACAACAAAGCCACACACACTCACGCAAACACACACACACACATATATACACATACATACGAGAAGAATATAAACAGCTGCAGGCCATTCTTACAACAAATACAGATCATTACATGTTGATGTTATTTTAGAGT
Source organism: Conus canariensis (assembly GCA_033310375.1). Taxonomy (NCBI): domain Eukaryota; kingdom Metazoa; phylum Mollusca; class Gastropoda; order Neogastropoda; family Conidae; genus Conus; species Conus canariensis. The sequence goes on along the minus strand of CM065730.1, from coordinate 34,805,640 downwards.
ATGAAGTAGTAACACTTTTTTCTAGAGGTATACGCATAATTTATGATAGTAAATTTTTAGCTGGCTGGGTGATTTTCATTGTTCATCGTTCCCTAAATGAAGAATGTGTTTTCATTTTTATACTCCTTCATTTTCGGTTAACAGTTATGCCAGTCAGAGAGAAGAAACTGAAAGTTTTCAATAACATACATGATGTACCTTTCTATTTCAAACATGTCTTTCTTTCATAACTGTCTTTATATCTGAGTTAAATGACAAACATGACTCATGAGGGCACAAAATTTACAGACCTTTCATTAACTTTTGAGAAGAGGTTGATCAAATTTCAAATTCATACGTACTGAGGACTGCTTATAAGTCACACTGACAACAAATACTTGTGTATAACCTTACATTCATTTCACTGTTAGGGCTATCCTCTTTGATCAATAAAAGCAGAATTATTCATCACCATGCTACTATCAGTTATGTCTAATTTATCTCCAAATAACTAGAAGATTCCAGCCGTTAGTCTTTTAATCCATGCTGGTAACTGAATTCACCTGCAACAAGTACAACATACTTTTTTTCTTCAAATGGGGTTACCATCAGATTTCCAAACTTTTACAACCCCCCCCCCCCCCCCCCCTCTCAGTTTTAATAGAATTTTGAAGCCTTTCAAAGAATACTTTGGTTCCTCCAAACCTTTCCAAACCTTCAAGGAATGTGCAAACTCTGACCAACACAGCTATAGATCACTTACAGAGGGAACTCGCCCACAACCCGGGCGATGTACTCTTTGTGAACACGACGGTGCAGAATATGGTTCTCCAGCTGTTTGGTTTTACGTGCTGTCTTTCCCATTATCAGCACACCCGACGTCAAACGATCCAGGCGATAGATGTCTGCACAGCACAGATAATACTGACATATGTCACGGTAAACCTGGGAAAATCATCAACGCTTTCTGTTTATTTTTCATTTGCTGTCCCATCTTTTATGCCACCTCAGTGACATTTCTCCCATGCCACTCATTCTGACCCTTTGTATACAGCCGCAGACCGGCCCGGCCCGCTACAACCCTGGCACCGGCAATCCACAGGGAGCAGTCAATGTCAAATCATCATGAGGCAACCCACCAGAGGAGACACTGCACTGCTGCTGTGTTACTTTGGTGATGTTCAGTGGTGACGTTTATGATCCAACTTAGGTCAGACATCACCTATTTAACCCCCTACTGATGACAATAACTGCTTAGTCGTAGAGCCATCATGAGCAAGCTCTCCCTCCGGAAGGCATCACAACATCCATCCAACACAGTCCCCATGCATTTGCAGATACCGGTGACCCTGACAGAATAAAACCAAGTCCATTGACCTGGAGAGGCAATAAAAACAGAGATCACCATAACAGCAGGTATGAAGGGCCCGAAAATTGAGAATTTGTGCGTGTGTGTGTGTGTGTGTGTGTGTGTGTGTGTGTTTAAATGCTGATCAATAAGGGTGATCGCCTTGGCTTAAGGCTTGTCAGACCAACTGACATAGGCTAGAACACCAAGGCTATATCAAAATGTTTTTATGCTCTGCATAGTTATGTGGGGATTGTCTTCAGTTGTGACAAGCTCCTAGCATAACATTATCAGTCTCCAAAATCCCTTGAAGTTGGAGTGTGGCTGCCCACGAGGCGGGATAATCAGAGACAGTCACACACATAATGTTCTGATCCCTAGCTGATGCATTTGTACCATAGTGTACAAGTACTTCGGCTGTTCGGATGATCCTTGGAGTCTTTTAACCAGGGTAGGACAACAACAAAAACAACAACAATAAGGGTGAGGATGATGATTTCCATTCAGGCTTGAGACTACAGGACTGTGCCCTACGCTAACTTTCATAATATATCCCAGTGTCAACCAGGCCCAATAGATATAGACAACTGCTGTGTTGGTCAGGAAATGTGAACAATGCTCTCACAGACGCTTCCCTTAAGTGGATGAAAGTCTTCCCAACTGAGCCCATAGCAAACTCAACTCTGGGTAGGAGCCAGTCAGGGCAGAAAAATCCCACCAATAAATGGCTGTGATGGGAATTGATGTGCGCATCCTGCTTCACCTCACCTGTACCTCTCTCACCAACATTTCTGCGATTGTCACACTTATCCACTGTTTTAAATATAAAGTAATTGTGCCATCACTCCCAACTCTCTGCCCATGACCAGCTAGGATCCCCTGAAATTCTAGCTCTTCTCTGAAGTATTCTGAACACTGCATTGAGAGCCCCAAGGTATTGCTTTCAGGTTTTGGCAGCAACGATCATATCATCGATCAAATTTTCATCTGTTGTTGTTCTTGTTATTGTTATTTTTTTGCACATTGAGCACAGATTAATGGAAATCATCAAAATCATCATCATTATCATCGCTGCACCAACCCATCCATACAACTGTGTGCCCTGATACTATTGGAATGCTTTTCATTAAAGATTTCAATTAAAATTGTTGTGGTTTGTAATATGTAACCAAGGTTAAGGCTAAGGTCCTATAGCCTAGTGACCATAGGGGCAGTGAATGTTCAAAGTTCACTGCATAGAGCATGGCAGCAACTAGAATAGATCCCAGTCCTCTCCTTCAGCTGCCTTTGTCTTTCCTGAACTGAATCAGGTACTTATTTACAGCTGGGAGGTCACTCAGGATAAAGAGCATTTTCAAACGGTAAAATCCAATGCCATCAGTTACAAACTATAATATTCTGACAACTTTTTTCCAAGAACCCCCCCTCCCCGCCTCAAAGAAAGATTCTGACATTGATGGTAGACATATTATACAACACTTTAATGAGCACGTGCTTTGGCAAATGTTGAGATGTTTTTGGTAAATCGGACACAAAACACACCAACCATGTAAGACCGCACAGAAATGCGTCTATCCATCCAAATCCTCCAAACAGAAGGCACTCACTGCGCAGGTTGGCATAGCCCAGCTCTTTGCCCATGATGAAGACAATGGAGTTGAAGCGGAACTTGCCGCAGGGGTGGCATGGAATGGAGGCCGGCTTGTTGATCACCACAACCTCCTCTGTGTCCTCCAAGATCTCAATGGGAATTCCACTCACTGGGTTCTCGTGCCTGCCACAGAGTCACTGCAGTGCCAGGTTGACCGAATATTGCTGATGAGGAACAGGATCAGGAGGCTCAGTGACTAACACACTCCCTTGACTCTCAACAGGTTTTGAGTTTTTCACACTTTTGGAGCAGTCACTGGCATTCAACACAAAATTTGTCAAATAATACTTTTCTTTCTTGTTAAATGGGTTTGTTTAGGTTTGTAATAGTAAATTACTGCTTTACCATAAAACAATGTTTTAAGATAAGATATTTGCCCAAAAAAAAAACTTTGATCATCACTGATTAAAACTCAGGGGAAAGAACTGCAGGGAGTTAACCCTTTCATTACAAGCAATATCCAAGCTTCTGAGGGGTACCAGATTCACAAGACTGTAACTTCTGAACTACCAGATCAATTTTTATCATTTATACACCCTCTTTAAGAAAATATAATTTAAATTTATTCCGTGTTCTTTAACAATGTGAGAACAAACCTGAAAAGAAAATGCACATACAAACACAAACTGAATCATAGCAGGCTCATGATGCCAAGCAGCGACTGTGGTATTCGGACTGCAGTAGACATGCGGCTTCTGTGACAATGAAAGGGTTAAGATGCAACAGACAGGTATGTGATCCCATTTCTGCATAACAAATCTGAAGATATGTGCTGCCAATGGTTTGCATTACTGATTTGTGGGTTAGGAAGTTGTAGATTCAAACCCCATCAGAGGCGTTTACAGGTGGGATTTTTGGGCCTGGCCAGCTCCTATCCAGAGTTGAAAGTAGTAAGGGCTCCATGGAAAGACAGCAACCACACAGACAACTTTCATCCTCTAAAAGGTTGCATCTTTGAGAGTGCTGCTCAAATTTCGTGGCCAACACTGCAGGTGTTTGTATCTCTCAGGCCTGGCTGACACCAGGATAAAATATGCAAGGAACCATTGAGTGCAGTCTTGTCATGGAGTCCATGAACGCGATGAAACTCCACAGCATCTAATTAATCCTTGACCATCGCTAACTCATATCAAATTGGACATCGTGGTACTTATCTTTTTTTAAAAGGAACTGGGTTATGACAGTTTACTGATTATAAAATGAAAATGATGTCAAACTATATAGCAAAATGTAGGTAAATGTTTTTAGATTTTACCTTTGTACAGAAATCTGCAGAATTTGACCATAAATAATGTTTGTCAATGCTGAAATTGTAACAATGGATAAAGGCATCCAAAAACAAAGAAGCACACTGGCAAGAGTTAAACAAAAACATTTATCAAATTCTGTGCTCCTTCATGCTCTGCTGATGTAGAAACCATAGAGGATGACAGCTTACAAGAAAACAAAAAAAAAGGAAGGAGAAGATGACAAAGAAGTCTGTGGCTGTGATGCTGCTCTGAGCTATAATATCTGTGATCGTTGTGTCATGCCTGGTGGCATCCCTTTTCATGATACCCGTAAACATGACAGACTCTGTGATAAATGTTCCATCAATGATGTGACTAGTACATCACATACTCTGTGTCTCCCATTTTTTTCACCACCACCAAAAGAAATCAATTTCCTCAACAAGCAAAAGTCTGAAATTCTTCACTTCTCAAAATTTGCCATTTTTTATCGTTGTGCAGGAACTCCATGCTGTTTGTATGTTCACTTCCTTTTCTCTGGTCTAATTTGAGTCTGATCTTGTTACTATGTTCTCCTTGACGAGGTTGCAATGTGTATTCTTTTGATATCCCGTGTGAGTATAAGAAATACCTTGTTTTGCCTTGCTTTAGCTTTTGGTCTAGTTTTGTGTCCTTGCCATGAACTTCATGGTCAACGAGGTTGCCATTCTTTATGACGTGGTACTACTTTGTGTCCTAGCTATGGACGTCGTGCTCAGTAACATACATTAGTCTGCATAACATAGTACAGTCTTGTTTCTTGGTGAAGAATGTCATGCTCAATAAGATACACATTCTGTACAACATGGTACAGTCTTGTTTCCTGGCGAAGGATGTTATATTCAATGAGATACACATTCTGTATGACAATAGACAATGAATGTAGTTTGTCTCCTTTCTGTGGATCTCGTGCTCAATGGCACATGGTCCCTTTTTCATTGGTTTGTTTGTTTGTTTGTTGTTGCTGTCTCATCTTCCGTGACATTACTCCCACCCTGCTCATACTGCATCACTGTCCACAGCCACATCTCGGTTTATCCCACTGCAACCCTGGCACAGATAATCCACAGGGTGCATTCCTAATCATTCTAGTCATCTTGAGAAAACCCATCAGTAGAGACACTGCACTGTTGCCAAGTCACTTTGGTGGTGTTCAGCACACAGGACATATGACGGACATCACCTCTTAGTCTCCTACTGATGACAACAACTGCTTAAATGCAGAGCCAGCGAGAGTAACGTCCCCCTCCTGCTGGCGCCATCGCGTCCATCCAACAACAGTCTCACCGACACCGACAGATTTGGCATTAACTCATCAAGGGCAAAGACTTGAAGAGGAAACTGAACCTGAGATCACCAACACAGCAGCGCATAAAGAGCCACAGAATTTGAGTCTTTCCTTTTAGGCTGATCAGTGAGGATCAGGATGACGACAATGAAGCCACACCACGACTTTGAGTCTTTCCTTTTAGGCTGATCAGTGAGGATCAGGATGACGACAATGAAGCCACACCACGACTTTTGAGTCTTTCCTTTTAGGCTGATCAATGAGGATCAGGATGACGACAATGAAGCCACACCACGACTTTGAGTCTTTCCTTTTAGGCTGATCAGTGAGGATCAGGATGACGACAATGAAACCACACCACGACTTTTGAGTCTTTCCTTTTAGGCTGATCAGTGAGGATCAGGATGATGACAATGAAGCCACACCACGACTTTGAGTCTTTCCTTTTGGGCTGATCAGTGAGGATCAGGATGATGACAATGATGCCACAGAGTTCTGTTCTAGTCTTAGACGACAGAATAAGGCTGAAGTCTACCCTTATTTTCATATGATATAACCTGGCATCAACCAGCCCCAGGAGATAAAACATCTGCAGTGCTGCTCAGGAAATTTGACCTACAGTCTAGGAGACACATCCAGTCAAGCGGATGAAACTGAGCGTGTGGTTCCACTCTTCTCATTTGAGCTCATAGCAAAATCATCTCTGATTGGATGCCAGTCAGGGCCGAAAAAATGGGAACTGATACCATGACCACCCCGCCCACAATCTGTGACCCTGACCGCTGGGCCATTCATTACATGGTCTGGTTTTGCCTCCTATCTATGGATGGTATGTTTAGTGACATTCCCATTTCTGTGCAACACACGCTGTTCTGTCTCTTACCTGTGGATGTCATGCTCGATGAGATCCCCATTCTTTATGGTGTGGTCAGCTTTGGCCATTTTCCCCGTTCACTCTCATGACACCTTTGGCCAGCTGGGTTCTCTGCAACATAATTCCTACATATTCAGCTAAAATCTGGATTGGGGAGGTGGATAGTTTGTTTTTTCAAATTCTTACTCCTTGCATAAACAGTATAAGAATGTTCCAACTTTCCTACAAGTTGGCAATTCTGTCCATAATGATGCCTACAAAGATATGTATGTAAATCAAAATGATCTGTGAATGGTTGCTTCCTGAAGACTCTCAGATCTGGGCGCTGTGACAGGATGCGCCTGAGAGTGGCTATGTACAGATGGCTATGTACAGATAGCTATGTACAGATGACTATGTGTTGGTGGCTATGTACAGATGGCTATGTACAGATGGCTATGCATAGATGGCTATGTACTGATGGCTATGTACACGTGGCTATGCACAGATGGCTATGTATAGATGACTATGTACAGATGGCTATGTATACATGGCTATGTACAGATGGCTATGTATAGATGGCTATGTACAGATGGCTATGTACAGACGGCTATGTACAGATGGCTATGTACAGATGGCTATGTATAGATGGCTATGTACAGATGGCTATATACAGATGGCTATACATAGCTATGTACAGATGGCTATGTATAGGTGGCTATCTATAGATGGCTATGTACAGATGGCTATGTCTATATGGCTATGTACAGACAGCTATGTACAGATGGCTGTGTATAGATGGCTATATATAGATGTTATGTACAGATGTCTATGTATAGATGTCTATATATAGGTGGCTATGTACAGATGGCTGTCTATATGGCTATGTATAGGTGGCTATGTACAGATGGCTATGTAACGATGGCTATGTACAGATGGCTATGTATAGATGAATATCTACAGATGGCTATGTACAGATGGCTATGTATAGATGGCTGTGTCTATATGGTTATGTGCAGGTGGCTATGTATAGATGGCTATGTACAGATGGCTATGTACAGATGGCTATATATAGCTATGTACAGATGGCTATGTATAGGTGGCTATCTATAGATGGCTATGTACAGATGGCTATGTCTATATGGCCATGTACAGACAGCTATGTACAGATGGCTGTGTATAGATGGCTATATATAGATGCTATGTACAGACGGCTATGTATAGATGGCTATGTGCAGATGGCTATATATAGATGGCTATGTACAGATGGCTATGTCTATATGGCTATGTATAGGTGGCTATGTACAGATGGCTATGTATAGATGGCTATGTATAGATGACTATCTACAGATGGCTATGTATAGATGGCTGTGTCTATATGGTTATGTGCAGGTGGCTATGTATAGATGGCTATGTACAGATGGCTATGTATAGATGGCTATATACAGATGGCTATGTGTTGGTGGCTATGTACAGATGGCTATGTACATATGGCTATGTGTAGGTGGCTATGTACAGATGGCTATATACAGATGCCTATGTACTGATGGCTATGTATAGATGGCTATGTACAGATGGCTATGTGTAGGTGGCTATGTATAGATGGCTATGTATAGGTGGCAAAGTATAGATGGCTATGTACAGATGGCTATGTACAGATGGCTATGTATGGGTGGCTATGTACAGATGGCTATGTATAGATGGCTATTTCTATATGGCTATGTAGAGATGGTTATGTATAGATGGTTATGTATAAGTGGCTATGAGTAGGTGGCTTCGTGTAGGCGGCTCTGTGTAGGTGACTATGAATAGATGGCTAGATAAAGGTGGCTATGTATAGATGGCTATGTGTAGGTGGCTGTGTATAGGTGGCTATGTATAGGTGGCTATGAATAGATGGCTATGTATAGATGGCTATGTATGCGTGGCTGTGTATAGGTGGCTATGTATAGATGGCTATGTATAGGTAGCTGTGTATAGGTGGCTACATATAGATGGCTATGCATAGGAGGCTGTGTATAGGTGGCTATGTATAGATGGCTATGTATAGGTGGCTGTGTATAAATGGGTTTGTATAGATGGCTATGTACAGGTGACTATGTATAGGCAGCTATGCATAAGCATGTGGGAGTAATGCCACTGCTGGAACATGGGAAGAAATGGGAAACAAAAATGTGTGTGTGTGTGTGTGTGTGTGTGTGTGTGTGTGTGTGTGTGTGTGTGTGTGTGTGTGTGCGCGCGCGCATGCGTGCATGCATGCATGCATGTGTGTGTGCATGTGTGTGTGTGTGTGGTGAGAGAGAGAGAGAGAGAGAGAGAGAGAGAGAGTGTGTGTGTGTGTGTGTGTGTGTGTGTGTGTGTGTGTGTGTGAGTGTGTGCAAGCTCACAGGATACCTATGATCACTTGTTCCTGACTATATGCAAAGACTGCTACAGCAGAATATATCACTATGATTTAATACAAGAAACAATGTCTCAGAACAATGTCTCATCCAACTCAGTGCTGTGAAAATACTTTAAAAGATGGGGACATTTTTATATCATACCATTCCAGATACAGTGGCAAATTAAAGCTATTTCCAGACTACAAAATACAACCATGTCTTTTCCATCCAAACTCTTAAAAAAATCTTTTTCATATAGTTCCATCACTAAAAAATGTCACATGATAATATCTACCATCATCCATCTACACTATGCACAAAGAGAAAAAACAGACAAACAAAAAGGGGAAAAAGCTGTTGTCTGATGCTCCGTAAAGTTCAATGAACAAAGACCTCCTATGTCACCGTGTATAATAAAGAACACAAGGAACAAACCACAAGCACAGGAAAATAATTATTCCTGACCACATAAGTTCTATACAGTTGTGACTGACAGTGTATACTTCAAAACACACAGTGTATGACAAAAGGAATCAGTTATACATCTGCACTGATAAAAAATAAAAATTAAGTTGGTTAAATGCATACATGAAAGACAGCAGATCTAAATATAGGCTATGCTACATTTAACCATGACGCTTACATTCCTTATAAAGTTACATGTGATACTATGACACTTTACCAGTCAGTTTGCTTGGGAACACATTGCCATGCTAGATTTAACCATGACGCTTACATTCCTTATAAAGTTACGTGTGATACTATGACACTTTATCAGTCAGTTTCCTTGGGAACACACTGCCATAACATATGATAAAACCATCAATAGGTCTGTTTAACAGACTGAGAATTAATTTGGGAATCTACATTGACAGAAGGTACGGAAAAGCAAGAAGTATATTTCTTCTCACGTATTTACCAACTTAAGAAAGGTTCTTTGAGCCAAACATGGATGTTTTACATCCAGCAAGGTTTTGTAATCAATGAAGTGGAAAAAGTTCATTTTGTTCTCACCCCCACCTCCCTACCCCTTTCCTCCTCCCCATGTGTATGACTATGAGGGAGTATCTTTTTGTCCAATATCAAAGTCAATTTAGTAAAATCTAACAGTCTATATACTATGTGTTGACCTTTTTCATTTGTTTTAGTTGGTCTGTTGCTTTCTTGAAATGCAGTTTTCTTAGTATGATTTCATCTAAGACAGACAGAAAATCCAAAGTGGGAATAGAAGGAGAATAAATTGTCTTTTTTTTTTCTTCTGACAACGGTATTATCTATTCTTATTATCTTTTCAATTTATAGAATCTGAATTAAGAATTCCAATATTTTTCAGGTCTAGATTCATTTCCTTTGTCACAAAAAAAAGTAAACTAAAAAAAAAATCACACGATAATTACCGTTCTCAAACATCATGTCAGCAAAATGAAACTCACACATTGCATACAAAGATTATGACGACTTACAAGTAATGTCACCAAAAGTTTCAAAATTGCACCCATCTCAAATAACTTGAATAGAGTCAAAAGGAAGTTCATTTTGATTACTGACTACTCCACGCCAAAAGAAGCAGTCACCTCAATGCACGCCTAATCTTATCCAATCTTAAAAAAAAATGTTTTGCTTATGATTGTAGTTGGGTACAATTTATGCCAGAGGATTGAAATCTTTTTTTTTTTTTTTTTTTGAGATTTGCCAAACTTTGAGCTAAACAAATATTAGGTTAATCAAACAAAGTAGTTGAGACCAATATAATTATTGAATTTATTCCTGCTGCCCAAAATATTGGCTGACCTGATTTGGAACAAAATTACCATGACAGAATACTATTACTGATTGAATACTATGCCCCCCCCCCCCCCCCCCCCCCCCCCCAAGGAAACCAACAAACAAACAAGAAAACCTTGCATCCTGAATAACAATGTAAACTAATTCAATAAGGTCTATGACACAAACTCACTCACTACGAGATTTTAATCGCTTGTACTAAAGTGGCTCGACATTTAATGCACTTGTGACCTGCCTAGAAAGCGAGCGAATATAGGTCTATGGTTCAGGTCATTCCCCCCACATCACTCCATCTCCCTGGCTCCCCTCAGGTCCAATCCACTAGATCACAAGCAGCAATTAGAATGTTAATAATGCAGACACACCATTCCTGATTTCACACATACAAGCGTAAACGAAGTACTGATTTCAATTTTGACACATGGAATTATGAATCTGTACACATTGCAACACTCTGATTTTATCTTTAGTGACTCATCTCTTAGCAACTGAAAAGAACAAAAACAAAACAAAGAAACAAACAAACAAAAAAATAAATGACACCACGCTATATGGACAAGCTATGTCCAGAGAGTGTGAGGGAAGCTCACATACACTAGCTCCCTCGTTAAACTATCATCATCAGTAAAGGGTTAACTATGTGATGCTCTGTGTGTGTTGAATAAGAACAGCCACCACTGATTACCACTATTCCCTTACAGGAGTGCAGTTTTTCTGGTAAGCTGCCTTATGGTTATTAGATGCTGATTGTACTCTGTAGATGAGAAGTGGAATGAGCAGCAGAGCGACAAACAAACCAACAAACCAAAACAAAATCCAAACATACAGGAATCACAAATACCTATATTTTACTCACAAAGTTATCTGGTGAATCAACTCGAAATTCACGTTCAAAAATGTCCAAAAGCGTGCGCCCATACCACCGCTCTTTGGCATATGTCGAGAATGTGAAATGATAGGGATACACTTTGCGTAGACCTGAAAACAATCAAACAATAAAACTGTCTGTGTGTATGTGTGTGAGTGTGTGTGTGTGTGTGTGTGTATGTATGTATGTGTGTGTGTGTGTGTGTGTGTGTGTGTGTGTGTGTGTGTGTGTATGTGTGTGTGTGTGTGTGTGTGTGTGTGTGTGTGTGTGCGCATGCGTGCCTGCGTGCGTACGTGTGCATATGCACTTGTGAGAATGCTCGCGCATGTGTGTATGTACACACACTCATAGTAGCACTTTTATGTCTTTTCAGAAAATGATATGAAATCAAACAATGATTTGGGTGGGGAAGGAGACTCAAAAAAAAAGAGAGAGAAAGAATTAAATGTACTACAGAAACAATAAAAATATCAGGATATCCTTAAAAACTGGGTCCTAAATGGTGGGCGGTCTTTATAGAAACGTGAATCTACTATCTTTAGACAAAGAAAAGCATTCTAGAGTATTCTTTTCTTGAGACTTCTTTTCTTTGTTCCATACAAGTCTTCACAGTGAGTTGTTACAGTATGCAGCGTCTCTGCTCTCCTCCTTTCAAACCCAACACCCCCCTTCTCGTTTCAGTCTCCTTCGCCATGAAGGGGTGGACATTTTCTTGCTCTCCCTGATCAACAAATGTACAGATCCTCTAGTGCCTGAATCCCTCCCTCCCTATCCCTTGCCTCCACACACCGGCCCTTCCCAGCCTCCTTTCCCTAACCTTGTCACTGTGATATGCATGCAGAAAAGGGATAAGGACCCTGTTCTTCATTCTAGAGGTTAGGAAAGCAAACATCCTCCCAAAGTAAAGGAATATGGCTGCCTAAACTGTGAAAATGGAAGTTATACAGCCTATTCATATAAACTGTGTAAACAATAGGTCTTGTCCATAAAGACAAAAGAACAAAATTTTGTCAATGTGTCCAGCTCATCTTTCGTGGAATGGTGGATAAGAGGATGATGTGATTGTTTAGGAAACAAATCTAAAATGTTTTGTTGGATCCCAAGTCTGGGTTCCAGTCTCTCTTGGGTTGTTTTTTTTTTACTCTCTTTCAATCTTCATTAGTCCTTGTGTGTTGGTCTAGGCGTTTGATTTTAGGAAAATCTGATCAAACATGGGCCTGAGTGCAGCATTCACTGAAGTCAGCCATAAAACAGCTGGTCCTGAAAACAAACAAATAAAAACCCAAAAAGTGTTGGTTTACGAGTTTCATTTTGAGAAAATCTGATCAAACACCACCTAAGTGCAGCATTTACTGAAGTCAGCCATAAAACAGCTGGTCCTTGAAACAAACAAAAACAAACACAAAAAAAAAACAAACAAACAAGCAAAGAAAACCTAGCCAAAGAAACCCTGCACTTTTATAGCCACATAAAATGGAAACTGAGAAAGATCTATAACCAGACAGAACCCCCCCCCCCCCCCCCCACACACACACAAAAACAAAAAACAAAAAAAAAGAGTAAAGAAGAGCAGTAAAAGGCACCATGGCTACCAGCTCTATCAGAGAACAGCCTGATTTTACAGCTTTTAACAAACCTGAACTGTGTTTCCTACATGTACATCAGAGGCCAGAACTCCATTCGTTTGTCATGTAGAGGTTCTTCTTTGTAACCTGTCATCAAAGGAGTTCACCAAATATAGCTAGTGTATTTCAGGACTTGCTTGCCTGAGTGACAAAGACAATGGTTACGGTGGATTGGATAACAGTGAGCTTTGGGAATGCTTGGAATAAAACATTAAGAATCTGTCACTGCAGATTCATTGTAGAGTGAACCAGTTGTGTCCATCAGCCAGTTGTTTGACATTGCTGATGTCACACCTTTCACGTACAAGTCCTAGATTCACCAAATCTTGATCCAGAAACCAGTTTTGTTGGAAAGAGCCAGTCAGAACTGTTCCTGCCCCGCATTGTTTCTCTTGTCATTTTTTTTTATCTTGGCATCATCAGTCTTGGCATCATCACTTCTTGGCAAGACATGTATCTAAGTTTTGTAGCTAAGAGACATAGCTCTGTTATTACCTGTTAATAACATAATATTAAAATAAAACAATACAGTGAGCTATCATACACACCTTCCGAATAGAGATGCCTTCCACTTAACTCATTATTTTTCTAGAATAATTTTCTCTTCATCTGCAGTAGACCTATACACTTCCTAACACAGACTTACTCTCACTTAAGGACCAGTCTTAAGATTTTTCATGAGATCTTCCAAGGACAAAGCCTGTGACAAAAAATGTTTCCAACAATACCGTTTTCAAAGTAGTAGTCAGACTGCGTGAAGAGATCACGGTCAAATCCAGGGCTGGAGTTGCTGGTGAAGTTGGCAGCCCGCTTGGCTTTCCTCTGCTGCTTAAACTTCTCTTTCCGTAGCAGCTGTCAGGACAGAGAACAGTGAAACCATTGCGTGAGAACGGACACAGACGTTGTGTTTACTCCTTTCCTACAGAACGGAAAACTGCGTCCAGATATTATTGTTACATGCTTGTGTTTCTTTTGTTTTTTTTTTCCACTTCATAAGGTTTGAACCATGAGATCTCAAAACCTATTCAATTGTATAATGAGCATTCTCAAAAGTTTGTTGTTGTCTGCCCATGGATCTTCTTTTACGTTTATCTTGCCGATGTTTTAATTACAATTCTGCTGCTACAAATGGTCCTGAATCTATCAAGAGATTCGATCAAATGGGGGATGGAGGAAGCCCCATTCAATATTCATGAAATATCAAAATGATATGATAACTGTATATTTCATATCCATTTATGGATGGAAAGAGACATCCCCTAGGTACGACTTCTTGATGTATGTTCATAATACTGGTTTGTAGAAAAAAAATCAAACGTATTTTTTCAGTCTCTGGACACAAGAAAAGGAAATATTGTAGATCTATGCAACCCCCCCCCCCCCCCCCCCCCCCCCCCCCCCCGAATCTGTTGTGCCAGGCAATTATCATACTGGTGATGGACCAGGTAAATTTTTCATGTGAATCTGAAAAACAGGCATCCTTCTGATTGATGGAGACTGTCTAATTCCCAACTGGATTCAGTTCCTGAACTGGGACTGGGAATCCATCTTGAACTTGGCATTCCTTGCAAAGCAGTTAATCTGCGAACCCAGAGCCCTTGGGGATGACAAACTACCACAAGCAGAATTCCAGAGTGGAATTTAGCAGACTTTCTGAGATTGCTCCTTTGAGGGAGATTGCTATCTTGAGAAGTGCTGAAGAACACTACCAGTCTGGGAGGCACAGTTGTCCACTGTGGAGGGGAGGACAAATTAAGGACAATCCCCTTCCCTTCCTACAGAAGGGATATCCCTTTTCCAGTGAAATTCTACTGATTTCAGTGTTGAGACTCTGACTTGGAGGGGGGGGGGGGGGGGGGGGGAGAGAGAGAGAGAGAGAGAGAGGGAGAGAGAGAGTGGGGGGGGGGAGGAGCACTCTCAGAGAGAGAAAGATGGGGGAGGGTCTTAGACACAAAATTCCTAAGAAACGATTATCACTCAAATTTGTGTGTTTAGCATTAAAACAATATATAAGATAATGTCAAACCTTTCTTTGTGCTCTTTTAGAAAGCTGTCCTGATGACTTGACTGGTTCGTCTGCTCTCCGGTTTAATGTCAGTGGACTTTGATCCTTGTCATTATTAGCAAACTCTTGTGGTTCCAAATCTAAGCATGCTGCCCCAGTCTCCTTTTCACCAACTTGGTCTGTACATTTTGTCACCTGCATGAACTGATCCTGTTCTGAGCAACAGCTGGAGGACATTGCTGTCTGCGCTCCTTCTGTCGAACTGTCATTATGCAATTGTTCCTCCATTTTCCTATCCTCCACACAGAGTCCATCATCACTCACAGTGTCACGGGGTTCAGCCATTGTTATCCGTCGATGTTCCTTCGTTGAACAATAGTTACTGGATGTGTGTCGTTTTAACACCAACGACTGATTATAAATGGAAAGCTCGTCAACCGCAGACAAATTGAAATAGTTCGACTGGTAAATGTTACGGAACCGAAAACGGCGAAATGCGTACAACGGAACGTTTGTTACCGGGCTATAAACAGCTGGACTTGGTGTACTACAGGAAAATGCACGTAATGCTCGATCCGGTTTACAAAACGCTCCAAATAAAGTCTGTCTCAGTCTCATTGTTTGGGGAACTGTGC
>CM065730.1:34774951-34784951 GCA_033310375.1 Conus canariensis | reverse complement strand
ACAAAAGACCCCTCGGTATCCCACGGGGGACTCTTCGCTCAGGCGTTTTTATTTATTTACTTATTATTATTATTTTTTTAATATGTCTAAAAGCTATCTCAGAATTTCTGTGTCGAATGAATCTGTTGGTCGACCTTCAGATCAGGCCACTCAAGTTGTGATTCTAACTCTCTCACTTCATCGGTGAGTTTGTTGGGAGGGTGGAAATCAATCATATCATATGAATAACAACATACTGGGGACCTTACACTTTTAACCTAGACGCCAATATCAATTTTCATAGGACAAGCGCGACCTGGTTTTTGTCTGTTTATCAGACTTGCTACATTGTGTTCACATAGTGCTTAGATCGCATTATATAGAGGCCTTGGATCATTGCGCGCGTGCGCGCTTGATCGCTCGCGAGAGAATAATGGTTCGTCAGTGCAGCGGCGAACGCCGGTGAGCATAGCATGTACATTTTGCCATGGTTCAGACAAGAAGGCTTGCATCACGTGAACAGTGTTCTTGTACCAGTAACCTCGTGCATAAGTAGTACTCTTGTACCGTACTGGAACTTTGTACTGAAACTCCATTTCAGCTGTCTGGGCGATCCCCCCCCCCCCCCCCCCCCTCTCTTCCCCCCTTTCTTTCTTTCGTATTACGTCATACACATTTTTACATTGTGTTATATTATTCTTTTGGAATGTTTTCTTCTTACACATGCATGTCATGGTGGACGCACTGTATGTAACAGTATTTAGAGAGACAGACAAAATTACATGTTAACCTACTCATGCAGATACAGAGTTACACTTACACGAGAAGTCGCTTCGTCTAAGTGTCCATACTGTCTATGAAAACAAACTTATAAGCCTGATTTACACGCCCAAATCGACATTCAGACTATACCCTTTGACGTCGTACTGGCCACGGACAGACATCAATCCCGAATCAATCAGATATTTGTTAAACAGTTTGAACTGTTCAACCTCGTACCCAATTGACCCAGTTTAGCTGGTTCAGTTTGGCCGGTTCGAAATCAGCACAAGGTCAAGGAACATTTTAATGTATTTAAATCGCACATTTATAAGTAGCTTCAATGCGACTTGAGAGCGGTGGAGTCATCATACTGACGTCACCATACTGACCGATCTGCTGCACAAAATTAAAGGGCTCCGCTTTTTATTAAGAGAGAGAGAGAGAGAGAGAGAGAGAGAAGACTTGCTAGCGCGTGGACTTGGATGCACACGCACAATATGCGCTCATGCATACCTGCGCATGAACGCATCGTCATACTATCATAGCCTTTACAACAATCAAATTCCATGTCAGCAATGAGTTGTCCACAAGCATGATGGCCACAGGTCAGTCATGTTATCCAACACGTGGTAAATTCATGGTAGGTAGGCACTCAAGGTCTGACCAGCGCGTTGGGCTAATGCGTAGGTCAGACATCCGCTGAGTCGTAGCCACGAGACCTCTTTCTTCTATTGTCTGATCTTAGTTGTTAATTCATTTATCCATCAGCTTCAAATCATGCGTAATGTGGTATCAACACTTAGCGGATGTGGTGTAGCGTATATGGACTAGTCCGCACGCAGTGACGCCTCCTTGATGAAACTGAAACTGAAACTGTTATCCAACACACACTACTTCTGAACAAGCTCTATCAAGAACAGAGATAATACACATAACGTTTTGCACTGAAACATATAAATACGAGCCCGCATCATGCCACTGGATTTCACTGTTTTGGCATTTTTCACTTATGAATTCAGAACTGAGGGGGGTAAGGTGTGAGGAGAACGACAAGAGAAGGAGTGGGTGCAGCGGGGAAATGGGGAGAGGCAGGTGGCGGGGATGGGTAAGCCTAGGTGTGGAGTGGGACACTCTTGTAATATGAATGCATCAAAGATATATCATGATAAAACAGAACTGAACAACCAGCAGATACATTCACATGTAATGCGTGCACACAACAACCAAAGTGTCACGACCAGAATAGATCAGGGAAACATCTGGGAACTAAATTCGCATTGCACACGCCTCAAACCCATTCTTTAAACCTGACGAACTGAGCTAGAGATTTTGACTGCATGATGAACAAAAAGTGAAAAATAGAATAATTAGCCGACATGTAAATGACAAAAACGCTGTTAAAAAAAAAGAAAAAAAAGAAAAAAGAAAAATCTGAAAGGCTAGAACTTTAGGTCTGTATCTGCAGTAGGAGCCGATGATTTCTGGTCATTATTTACAGCATCTTGGTCTCCCTTTTCGTTGAATAGGCGTGTGCCACCATTTTAACAATGACATCCACAGACAACGGCCCTTTTGGTGGCATTGGAGATTCTGATCATGACCGGCTTCTTCTTCCTTGCCAGTGGACCTACAGCGCTGCCATTATTGCAGTGTGTCCAAGACAACGACACTTTTGCTGGCCTGTGTCTGGTCATTGACAAGGGTTGTTAATTCCTTCAACACCAAAGAGAGACTGCAAATCATGCCGTGCTTTTTCCTGGATTAGGTATGGGAGATGTTTTTAACCGTGCCAACGAAAGTAAGACAATTCTTCAGGAGAGTATGTGAAAAGAGCCCTGTCTGTGAAGTTGTCAGCGTAATGTTTCGTCCTGTGTTGCAGAAGGTCAATGAGAGAGTGACGGCTCCAGATTAACCTGTTGATGGGCGACAAGAGGTTTACTAAAGTATGGTTCAGCAAAACGGGGGTAGTTTGTTTCGGCTTCTGGCACCCAGATGATTTTCAGACCATATCTGTCTGGCTTCGGTTGAAAGTCCTGAAGGAATGAATATCGACCCCGGAAGAGGTTGAAGTGCTCATTCACATTAATACAGAGTCCTGGAAAGAAATGTTTTTTCTTCTTCAGATTTTGAGTGAATTCATTCCAGAATTCCGAGAATTTTGCATTAATATAACCGCGCCTTCTGGCATTGCAAGTTGCCTTGTCATCAAACTGGTTGTATGAGAGCGGGAAATAGGAAAAAAAGAAGAAGAAAAAAAACAAAACAAATAGGCTATACCTCCATCCCACTTTTATTCCCCCACCCACCCACGCACCCACACACACGCAGGTATATGTACTTACATAAGACGGCTGGAGCTTAGAATGACCATGCATTAATTAAAACAAAACAAACAAAAACGCAGATATCATTTTTTTCCCCCTGTTGTATTTCTGTATCATTCGCTTCTGTCTCTTCATCAAATTGTCAAACTTTCCACAGGATTCCTAATTGGGTGCAATTATCCATTGTGGGGTACAAGTGCACCCATAACAAGAGTGATTCCCCCAACCGACACGTAGGCTATAAGGACGACCTTTGATCCTGGTAATGACGTTCGACGCCCTTCCCGGCATGCCCTGGGCATAAGCCTGTACTAGCAGCTTCCTGTGGTGTGTCTCCCACGATAGCAGAAGAAACATGGCCAGCCAGAAACAAGTCTACCGGGCTGACGAAGTGAAATCTCACAAAGATTCCAAATCAACATGGTTGATCATTCACAACAATGTTTATGACGTGACGAAGTTTCTAGATGAGGTAAGGCTTTGCTGGTGTGTTTAAACTGATTTGTTTGTGCGAGCTTATGTAACTGTGACTTGCCAGGTGAGGAAGCTAGCTATTGTATTATTACTGCCTACTGTAATTAGTCGCCTCTGAGGTACTCGGATAGCATGATCAGAACATACAAAGAAATACGTCTTCACGATAACAGCATGATTGACATTGACAACAACGACAAACCAGTGCAAATTCAACGAACTTGAGTGACACGAAATTTCGAATTTCGTAAGACGACCTTAGTCAGAGTCAGGTTGAACTTGTGTCGTCGTTTCCATGGTAAAAAAACAAAAAAAAACCAAAGTAAAAAAAAAGCAAAAAACCCCTTTGTGACCGTAAACTGTTGTTTTGTGTTCTTCATCAGCGCTTGTGGCCAACATAATTGGGCTGAACAAAAATGCCATTTATGGCGGAACTGGGGAGGGTGAAGGGTGGGGATGGGGAGGAGAGAACTGCCATAAAAAGAAGAAAAGGACATAGGTTTAAAAAAAGAAAATGGATCACAGACATAGGTTTAAAAAAAGAAAATGGATCACAGACATTTTCATGTCTGCAGCTAGGTTTGTATGGCTACAGAATCAGCTTCTTGGAATACAGGCGACCAACACAACCCTAGCCTTAGTCAGTCTTGCATCAGTTGGAGGGAACCAGTCTGGTTCATGGAAATGATGTCTGATGAGGGAAGTGAACTGCACCAGAGAAGGAAATACACTTACAGGCAACCTCTTCCGGTAGTTGATTCTACTCTGGAATTATGCAGGGAAGTAAGGTTTCTTGGTGACACAGGGTCATGTGAGAGGAGACACCCAAAGTGTCGGGGTGGGATTGTTTGTTGCTGCTTTCTTTCAGCTAATGGGAGTTGGTCAGTCAGACAGTGGTGAGATTGTTACAGAGCTTGCACAGGCTTGGTACTGTTTTACAAATAAGATTGTGTCCAGTATGTTTTATATCAATATGTATTGTAATGAATGGCACTAGTTCCAAAGCAGTCTTTTGCCCGCTAAGTGAAGTCACATGTGACTGAGTTTAGGTTGCCTTACATGTTATGGATGGCACCTTCATGTGTATCTTTTTCTTTTCTTCAAATGCTTCTTGAAACGGTATTAAACCCAAATTTGATGTGTAAATATTTTGGCTCAAAGTTTGCGGCAACAGACTTTGGTAAGAATAACAAAGATCTGTTTGTAACCCTGTCAGTGAAAATAAGTGTGCATATGTACATTTTTTGCGTGTTAATTTCAGATGAACGTGTATGAAACATAAGACCGAAAATTGCAATGATTAGTTAAAACATTGGAATAAACCCATTGAAACAGTGGGACAGGAACAAGACAAAGTGTAAGGTACATTTTGACTGAACAGTCTTTTTCAAACACTTACCAACACAAGACAGAACAAACAAACATTTAGAGAGCTGATCTAATGTTTGTTTCTTTATTGTTAAATGATTATAAAAGACTTGCAGTTAAAAGGTTCGTTACACTGTCTTTTTCTTGTCCAGTCTTTTGGCCGAGTTTGATTCCAACATTTTAACGATTATTTTATTTCACTTTTTTGTTGGTGCTCACTTCAATCCGTTTGTCATACATTTTGCCCTGACTAGGTGTGCATAATAAAATGGGTCAGTAGGTTAAGATGGTTGATGTGCAAGTGAGTGTTCAGCGATCTTATCTGAGTGCCCCTGTGTCATTATTTTGATGGAGTCTACTGCGCAGATATCCCGAATGTCAGATGCAGTGTCATTGTCAATGTGTCTCGTATTCACTCATTTGCTCCTGCTTGTGCCATTTTATGTTCTTATCAGATTTGTTGACAATGATGTAGTGTGTCAAAGTTGAAGGGAATCGCAATACTCATATTCTCTCTGTATAAGCTGCAATCATCTCTTGTGCAGTGAGTCAGGATTACTAACTTACGTTGCCCCTGTACTCTCCTTCTCCGGCCTCCAGCTCTTCATTGTTCTTTCTTCGCCATGTACATTGTACTAAAGAGGAGAGTATGCTGTTCAAGGATTCAGCCAAAGTGTAGAAGAGATTTTCCTGATTATGAGAGAAACAGTTCTGTTATTCAGATAGAAATGATAGAGCAATGATTTATCAGTTGACTTAAGTTATGTGGAGGATTGTTTCGTTTTTTTGTTTTTGCTTCTTTTGCCAGTTTTGGCATAAATTTTCATTTCGTTACCTTCTCCTTTGATATGGTTTATCCAATTGTTTCACTTGGCATTGTTTATAGAACTGTGTTCCATTCTTTTTAACTGTTATTGTGGCATGCTTACTAGTTGATCCAGTCTTTGTGTAAGTGTATATTGCAACAATCATTTTTGTTTAGTGATAGTTAGTTGAGCATTTATTTCTTCCTATTTGTAAGGTGGTGGCTGGCCTGATGTTTTCAGGGTTGAATACATAAATTAAACTTATCCTTGAACATCCTTTGACAATTTGTGTGTGACAGATCTGTACATTTATCGGGAGAATATTACGGTGTTAAAAATTCTGTCAAAATGACTACTTTTTATTAATAGCACACACACATGTACACACACACACACACACACACACACACACACACACACACACTCACACTCACACACACACACACTCACACACTCTAATACACTTGCCACTGTTTTTTTTTTTTTTTTAAAAACAAGTTCTGGTTAGTCCATTCCTCAAATGATAGTGACTGTGGGTTGATATGACTTTTGACTGTACAGTTAACTTACAGTGATAACCCAATTTTGTTTGTTGTACACATGCACATGCTCTTAAATTACATCCAAGAGTCAAACTGTTCTGTTGCATACATGCACACATTCTTAGATTACATCCATGAGTCATACTGTTTCAGAAAAGAATGGGTTAAAGGCAAACTGTACTCTGTAGAACTGATTCATATATCATAAATTGAACTATTTTATTGGTATGCACACACACACACATACACAGACACACACACTCACACACACACACACACACACTCACAAACACACACACACACACACACACACACACACACACACACACACACACACACACACACACACTTTCCATTGGTTTCTTTGCCAGTTTACTTTTGTTGGCTAAACTGATCTTTGATATGTTCATAACAGATGGCTGTAGCGTAATTGTGCAACTATAGTGGTTCACCCTCTCTCTTTGTTGGTACAAGTTACAACCAAACGGTTCAAAACACAACCACATTGTGTTTGCCATCTGTGAAGCCTGTGAATTTATAAGTACATAAGCATTGGTCTATGTTGCCAAGAGCTACTATTCCATAAGCATTGGTCTATGTTGCCAAGAGCTACTATTCCCTAAAGTTGGAGAGAAAAAAAGAACGTTCTGTTATATCCGAAAGAACTAGAGATTACACAAAATGAACAATGCATTGTGTGTGTGTGTATATATGTGTGTGTGTGTGTGTGTGTATACATGTATGTGTGTGTGCGTGCGTGTATGCATGTGCTATTCCTTAAAGTTGGAGAGAACATGAACATTCTAATACATCTAAAAGAACAAGGGATTGCACAAAACTAACAATGTATTGTAAGATGTGTGTGTGCGCGTGCGTGCGTGGGCACATGGGAGGGTGTGTATGCATGTGAGTGTGTGCATGAGTGAGTGTGTGTGTGTGTGTGTGTGTGTGTGTGTGTGTGTGTGTGTGTGTGTGTGTTTTGTACATGCGCAAGTGTGTGTATGTGTGTGTGTCTGTGTGTGTGTCAGTGTGTGTGTATGTGTATGTGTGAGAGAGAGGGACCAAGAGAGAGAGAGAGAGAGAGAGCTCTGTTGAACTCTGACACTTTAGACTTCATTACAGTAGGAGTTTTATGTTTTACAGACTGCAAATAAGATGATTCTGTTTAGCACTGTGGGTTGTAAATGGTGAACCATCCTGTATCAGCCTGTGTTATACCTATAAATCCTCCTGAATTTTTCAGCTGTTTTCCTGTTGTAAAAGATCATTCCCAGAATATTTGGATTGTTTGTGAAAAACAATCTCAGTCTTACATGAATATAATGAGAAGCCAGCTGGCTATCACAGTAAAGGAAACTGAAATTCCGTGAGGAAAAAAAAAGAAAAAAAGCTGTAGTGGGGAGTATGGGTAATTTCTGAAAAGGGGCTATAAGATTTCTGAAGAAAGCCAAAATGCTGCTGTGCAAACGGCAGTGTATAAAAGAATATATTTTAAGTGCTCAGCAACATTGATCAATCCAGTCCTATATTTAATACTTTTTTGTTCTTCTTCTTTTTTTTCTTTAGTGCTAGACTATTAAGAATATTCCCATCACATACAAGGCTCAAAATATCCACCCGTTGTATTGTCTGGAATTGTCTGAAACTTCTAGTGGACAAATGGACGTTATCTCTTATTTCATTCATTGGTGAAGGTGTGACTGAGGCAAAGCTTACTTCCCCCTCCTGTTTTGTTTTCACACATCCATTACATTCTGGTTTTAGTCTGAAAGAAGTCCCCACCACAGTGTTGTCCCATTGAGATAAGGCATGTTCTAGTTAAACAAAAGGTGTCAACAGTATGAGCATGCCCTGCTTGGTCAACATGGAAATGGTAGTTCTACTCACTTTGTTCTTCCATCTCAGGTGAGCACAACACATGCACAGAGCATGCAATCACTGGCATGTTTAATCAACCTTGGTCGTTAATCACTAGTCATTTCTTTACTAAGGATGGGCAAATCAAAATCTGGTGGGGACAGGTACACTCTTTCGTCTACTTGTCCCCAAACTGTTGGGGAATTTTTAGCCCTGACATACGCGGTACTCATTGCCTGTTATGCCTTTGGCATGTACAGCAACAACAAAGGTCCTCCATGCTGGTTTGTTCTGTACTTTCTTCTAAATGGTACTGGTACTCCAGTATGTTTCAGGACTTTCAGTTTTCCTTTTACTGCTCATCACCAGGTGTTTCTGAATCTCTTTCTCTTACATTTCCTTCTGGTATCAGGTGAAAAAGTTTAGGTGTCTTTGTCGTGCCCTTGTTGATGTGCCTGTTCCTTCTCCAACATAGTATCATAAAGATGGTGCTCTCGCTCTATTGCTAATGTCGAATAAGTACTTGTTCAGACATAGTGATGGGCCTGAATATTTACCAGATTCTTCAGAAGTTCTGTGGGTGGAAACAACAACTTGGTAAAGTTGCTCGCTGTCATTCTCCAGAATTCTGATTTATATAGTAGGGTGGAGCACAACTCTGGTGTAATCACAGTCTGACATAATCTCATCTTGACACTAGTGCTGCACAAGGGGTACCTGAACGTATTCTGAAAGTGTTATTGGCCGTGCCGAGTCAGTATCGGATGTCACTGTCTGCTCCTCCATCAAGTCTGACAGTGCTGCCTGCGCACATTAAATCTTCAGTTGTGAGTCTGTCAGTTTCATCCACTTGGATGTGAGATGTTTAGTGTCACTGTCATCGCTTTTGTACTCTTGTGGCTTATCTTCAGGCCTACTAGCTGGGCAAAAGTGTTCAGATTCAAGGATAGATATCTGTCTTGCCAATTTTGCCAGGGGTAAGAGAAAAGTGGCATGTCATATGCAAAATTATTTTCAAATGTTGAAAAGAGCATCCATCATTTTAAACTGTCGTGAGTGAAACTGCTTTCACTACTTTTACATGTCAAATCAAACTTCATTTTTCATTTTCTTATGCCCTGATTTGACCCAGAGAAAAATGCTGGTGACAGTGTACATGTTCTGAACCCAGCAAGAGCAACTAAGCAGGCAGATGAATACTGACAAACAACACTGAAATAAACAAGAACTGTTTTCTTTTTCTTTGAGAATAACAGTGTGTGTATGTGTGTGTCACTGTGTGTGTGTGTGTTGTTATTCTTCAGTTTAACGTCTTTTCACTAAGAGTGATATTAGACATGGGAGGGAGAGAGTGACTGTATGACTGCATGGGTGAAGAGGTGTGTGTGTGTATGTGTGCGTGTGCGTGTGTGTGGTGTGTGTGTGTGTGTGTGTATATGTGTATGTATGTGTGATCGTTAATGGTGTTAAGGAATATTTTCTTAACTTCGTTTTAAAACAATAGTAAAACTTAACAGTAAGCTGTAAAAGGGCATTTGAAAACAAATGATACGTCAAAATAATGAGAAACGTAATTTATGTTGCTAGTAAAGGACTGTGGCTTAAAGGATAACCAATAAGAAAGTGTGGGAACGCGTAACAATGTGTGTGTGTGTGTGCACGTGTGCACGTGTGCATGCATGTGTGTATGTGTGTGTGCATATAATGTGATTGATTTTAATCCTGTTAATATATGTGACATCTGTGTGTGCATGTGTGTGCTGGTGTACGCATGTCTATGCATCGTGTGTGAGATAATTTGTTATTAGTGATGATGATTCTGTGTGTGTGTGTGTGTGTGTGTGTGTGTGTGTGTGTGTGTGTGTGTGTGTGTATGCATTGCATGTGA
>CM065730.1:34712451-34772451 GCA_033310375.1 Conus canariensis | reverse complement strand
ACACACGTGCGTCCTTTCTCTAACTCTTGTCTACTCATACTCAGGCATCTACTGCACTCCCACATGCTTACACCCATGGATCCACACATACTGGTCACTGAGGTGAGAGCATACTCTCGCATGCAGGCAGAAATGCTTGACAATGCAGACAGAGTCCTAACCAGAAGAGAATAGAACATTGTTGCTTATGCAATAAAACCTGGTGGTTAAAAGGAAAAAAAAGGACATTATTTTTACTGGTGTAGAAAACAAGTTTATTGGTTTATTCCCATTCTATGTTTTTTTAAATTTTTTTTATTAATGATCATTGCCTCTTTTGTTAGGGTTTACTGCCTGCACACTCTGACCGCATATTAATAAGCAGGTATTCATAGAATGAACTGCATTCAGCATGGTGTTTTTATTGTATTTCTGGGGTTAAAAATGGATGGGGACATAAAATCAGCCTCATTGACCTAGTGTACAAATTTAGTTTTTATGGAAGAGAAAGTGGTTTTCCTTTGTTTTGGATGCTGGCTTTGTCTTATAATTTGCCTGCCTGTGTCTCTGTTTCATGCCTGCTGATAGATATTGAGAGAGGAGGAACTAATATTTGTAGTATCTGGTATTCTCTCTGTGTTTTAAAATATGAGTAATATGTACTGATGTGCTGAGGTTTTGAAATGATATGCACTGTGCTTCTCTGCTAGTGTTTTTAAACTTGGGTATCTGATAGTATGCTTGTGTTTTAATTAAAACATTGGAATCTGGGTCTGAGTAATGTTGTACAAAACATTAGTTCTTATTTTGTGCTTGTGTTTTGGAACATTGATAATGAATGTTTCTGTGCTGATATAGGTTAACATCTGTTAGAGTTTCGTGTGTGTGTTTAAATGATTTTTTTTCTTCTTTAAAAAAACAACAACTAATATCTGCTAATGTGCTAGTCTTTCGCTGGTTTCAGATAGAAATTCATAGTCAGGTTGCAATGCATCATGCCCCATACTTTCTCTTCCTGGAGCAGCATGTTCTAGTTTTAGAGTTTGGCACTTGCACAGACACACACAGACACACAGACACACAACACACACACACACACACACACACACACACACACACAGAGTACTAAATAGATGCCAACACTCACATAAATGCGTACACACACACAGGCACGCTTGCACGCATACACACACACACACACACACTCTCTCGCACACACACACTCGCGCACACACACTTGGAAATGGTGGTTAATGTTATCATAAGGAAATTGGGACATTACTGTTTGCTCATGTAATGACACAAGTTCAGTATTGTTTGCTGCCATAGGCGTGGGAAGCCTTGTCCTTCATTTCGTTATGTTATAGTGAAAAGGTTTTCCAACTACAAGAATCCTATTAAAAATATCTTGGTTTGCTTTTGGGCATACACATGCAGATGCAGGCACATACTCATGCATGTGCTTCACTTTAGAAGAGGTTTATTTTGCTTCTTTTATGAACTTGTCTGCATTCACATGAAATCACTTGTACATGTAGAATGATTCAAATATCAGCTGCAGTTTTCTCCTATTTTCTCTGTCTTTTAGGTTTTGTTTCTGTGTGATATATCTACCATACATCCCATCCCCTCCTCCATTCTTTACAGATGTGACTAACTTTCGGTCCCACCACCATTTCTCTCAATGTCAGTCAGAAACATCTCACAAGAATCATTTGCAATAAAGAATGTACTGCAGGTTGACACATAATGAAAGGGTATATACGTTCACTGCAAATGGAGTTATTTATGTAAGAAACATTGGTCATGGAGTAATGGCTGCCATGAATGTTGGTCAGTTCAGACTGTCCAGTCCTTTGTGATAAGGTGTGCCTGGTTGTTTTTTGAGTGGCCAGTCAGAGTTATAGTTCTTTCGGTACATGTTCAGGAGGGGACGCCACTGAAGCCTTTGAAGATGTCGGCCACTCGACGGATGCTCGGGATTTGATGAAGGATTACTTGATAGGGGAACTGCATCCGGTGAGTATAAAAAGAAAAGTGAAGATTATAACCTTAAGGGATGGCGGATCAAGGGTGAGACAGGAAGGGAATGGGTTGGGGAGAGGGATAGGGGAGAGAAGTTTGAGTAGAATTTACTGCTTTCCTGTTCTGTATGATTCAAAGATTTGGACACATCTGCATGTTGCTGAAAGTTTTGTTGGGTCATATTGAAGTTTATATGAATAGTACTTCATATTGTGACCCGCTCTCTGTCTTTCTTTGTCTCTGAAACAGTTATACTCAAGGGTGCATTTGATATCTGTTCCTGTATAACAGTACATGGGTGCTCAATGAATGGAATCAGTGATTTAAAGAAACAACAGTAATAATTAAACAAAAAGGCACAAGAACAAAAAAAACAAAACAGAAAGCTATCAGAGATTCAATTCAATTCAGTTTGTTGTTCTCTTACAAAAGGAAAATTGTTTTGCAGTGATCATTAAACATTCAACAATATCAAAAAGCATTCACATGTGAAACATAAGAAATTGATATTACTCAAATATATACACTCACACCCATAGTCACACCACACAACCGACCACACCTACATGCACACACACAAAAGAACTGTGCACACGCACGCACGCAAGCAAGCTGAGTGGCTCAGTGCTGCTGAATTCAGTTCATGTTGCTTGTAAAAAAGAGACAGCAGCACAGGCCACCTTATGGGTTAAACTGAAGGCATGTATGCATACAGGTACACAAAAAGCCCCATTTTGTTCCACAGTGAATATTTCTGAAAAGTAATTGAAAAGTAATGTCTGACGGACTAAAACTGGAAATGGCTGTCATGCTCCAAAATATGCAGGAAATTTATGTGATTGTACTGGTAGACTGATGTTATTTCCATTTTTATGGGCAAGTTTTGACTGCCTCTGTGATCAGTTTTGAGGCTTCATTTTCAAATCATGTGGGCTTTGTTTTGACTTTGTATTGCTTTAAAAGAAGTTTATTTTCTTAAAGAAAAAGTGTTTTCAGACAGATTTTATAAATTGTTTGAGATTATGATATTAATTACATGAAAGAGTGCTTTGTGAGGATGAGAAAGAAATCGTATTTTCTCAGTTTTCTATTTCCTAAATGAAGTATTGGCATACATCGCAGCATGCCTAAGCATGCGTTTGTGCTTTGGTGTCTGCTTGCATTTGTGTAGACTAGACTTGACCTTGCCCTTGTTTATGTTGGGAAGCCGTGTTGTGAGGGTGGTACATTTTCATAGTTGTTTTTTTTAATGATCTGTTCTGATTCATACTTACGTATTTTGTTTGTATGTGTATTAATGTAATTTGCACTAGAATGTGCCTTCACTTCCACTGGTGAAATTAATTTCAGCGTTTGCAGGTGTATCCCTACAAAATGATGAAGATTAATGTGTGTTTTGAAGTTCTCTGTGTGTTGTGTGTGTGTGTGTGTGTGTGTGTGTGTGTGTGTGTGTGTGTGTGTGTGTGTGTGTGCATGCGCATTTGTGTGTGTGCATGTGTATGCTCGCATACATACGTGCATGCATGCATGTGAGTGTGGGTGTGTGTAAGTCAAGAACGTTGAAAATATGACTTTTAAATGGTACTCTGTGTGTGTGTGTGTGTGTGTGTGTGTGTGTGTGTGTGTGTGTGTGTGTGTCCACAGGATGACCAGTCTGGAAAATCATACAAGGTAGGCTGCTGCTTGTCTTAAAGGTATGCTCTGTTCCCTGTCTTCACTGCTTGTTCTCACACTGGTGCTTGTGCACTCACTTCTCACACTGGTGCATGTGAACTCACTGCCTCTGGTAACACTTTATTGTTTATTTTCATTTCTCAGTTTCCGTCTGTACTTGACCTCTTTGTTACAGAACTAGAGAGGGAGTAGGATTACACATAATTCATGCTTCTGTCCATGCAGTCATGTGTGTTTTACATCTTTCTAGGCACAGTAGGTGATTTGCCTTGCATGAGGTCGTCTGTGGATGTGATAAATCTTGTGATGGGCCATATTGAGAGCATTCATGAAATTCGAATTCTTTGTTATGGGCCGTATGGTTCTGGTAGGGTTTTAGCATGATAATAGAAACAGCCTGAGGCCATGATTGAGCTAGCTTTTTGCATTCAGTCATAGGGAAGCAATACTGAATCTTGCTACAGTAAACACATTTAGTTTAATGGCATTTATGGTCAGCGCTTTAGGTCGCAACAGGGAATAGTGTATGAGAAAGTGGTAAGCAGTCAAAGAGCTTTTTTTTTTTTTCCAGTCAACCATAAAACAGCTGCCATGGTAAGATTAGGAATCTTTCTGAAATTCCGGGTCAGATGTGACAAGCCAAATTCAGACTTGAAAGTAATGCAATAACGAGAGGGTATGGTACATCTGCCACTTTGTATCCAGTTTCCGACTTGCTTGGTATTGTGGTATGCTGAAAGGAAGAAAAACCCATTTGACCTGAACATGAAGCTTAGAAGTAAAGGACTTAGCATTGAGCTATACAGGATAGGTCCCTCTGCAAAGGGACATCCTGCTTTGAGATGTCACAGTTGCTTTTGTCTTTATGGTCAGCCGATTTCTGCTCTGAAAATGAGATCATGTGCTATTTGTGTATTGACCAGGACCTCAGTTCAGGATTGTTGTTGCTAAAACTAGTAAAAGTTTTTAACCAGAAATTTCACAGGCATAGTTTTTGTCTGCCGTTTGGCAGATTTGCACTGTCCATAGATTGATTTTACTGAACGATTGTTTTTCTACCATTACCCTGTCAACTCCTCCCTCCCTACCTCTCCCCACCAAAAAGCAAACAAGATTCAGAGAAAGTGATTGTGGAATCAAGCTGTCTGTTGTCGAGGAGGTGTAACAGGTGTGGCTGTCTACACTACTTCCTGTTTGTTCTCAGAGCATGGGCATGAAGTAAGGTGACTGCATTTTTGTTCACATAGAGAGGGGCGTAAAAGATTCAACCCGACAGCAAGAAAGTGAATGCCTGGAAATAGGAAGGGCTGGACAAGACTGAAAGGTTCATGAGTTTGAAGTTACGCCCTTCAACTAGGCGAGGATGGTAGCATGTGATGTGCTTTGTGTTCCTGTCAGATTACATTCTTTATTGCTTTCTTTATTCTTTTTCTTTGACTGTCCTATCTTCGTTACTTTAGTGGCATTACCTCCATGCCGCTCATTCAGGTTCACATCCACAGCCACGTCCTGGCTTGTCACACTGCAGTCTGGGAGGAGGATCAGTAATCCATAGGGAGCAGTCATTGTCAGTTTGTCGTGAGGCAGCCCACCAGAGGAGACACTGCACTGTTGTGGAGTCATGTCAGTGGTGTTTAGTGTGTTCCCCTACAACTTCATTCATCTGTTGCAGTTTTGTAGCTATCTGACTTGCCTCACATGTTTAGAACAGAAGCTGTGAAAGCGACACAAGCATTTGCAGGTCAGCGCTGTGGTAGGTGGTGGTGCTTTTGATTATTATTGGTGGGCGTGGGCGTTGTGCCGTTTGTGACTAACTAGTGTTCATCTGAAATTCAGTATGTACAAGTATCACAAGGTGCATCTCTCAGTGATCACCAGATATGCCCAAAGCACAAGTCAGGAGCAGAATCTTTGACATGTGATGCAAGCATTGCTAGAGAGCACAACATTAATTGGTGCTATTTTCTGTTGCATAGGTATCAACAACTTGAGCTCAGTAGGATTTATTAGTTGAATATATACAACAAGGAAATAAAAGGAAATTTTACTGATTCAGAAAGCCTTTTCCACAAGTTTGGAAAACTGGCACACACACAGAAATCCTCTTTAAAAAGAATATTTTCTTCTTTTACAACTTCCAATACCTGATGTTATCATAACACATTCTTTTCAGAAAGACAGACTGTGGGTCAGTTGGATATTGGTAATTCACAGAGATGAAACTTTAAAAACGAATAGAGTGCTGAACTCAAAAACCACAGACAGGCGAACACACACACACACACACACACACACACACACACACACACACACACACACACACAAACACATCAATACTTTCCCACACTGGGATTTTGATATATTGACACATCAGAGGAATGTGGTATTTGTAGAATGGATTAAACTTTGTGGACTGAAAGACTGAATGAAAGATACCAAATGGCTAACACTGTGCAAATTTTTTTATTTTTTTTTGGTCTTAAAGGTTCATTGATATGAAGAAGACTGGAACAAAACGAAAGACAAGAAGGGGTTTAAACCTACACACTGTCATTTCTGCTGCTACTTATTTTTGTTGTTGTTTTGTGCGTGTGTGTGTCTGTGTATATGCGCATGTGTGTGTGTGTGTGCAATTTTTCAAAGCTTATTTATGGCATGTGAAAGTCGTTTTATGCAGAAAAATTATGTAAGATGGCCTTATAAGTTGACAATGGAATGAAAGAATAATGCGTCCATGTCATGCCCAAGAACCATTCCCACAAACATATGCAAGAATACTCGAGCACATGAAATGGTTCAAAACAGTATTTAGGTTTCCACATGTTGTGAGAAAACTGTGGAAAGAAATGAAAACCACATGAACCAAGTTTATTAGTCAAGTTGATGTTAAATGATGAAATATAAAGTTGATGATGTAGTCCGAGGACCTGTGGAAGCAAAAAGAAAAAAGAAAAAAACACAACCAAATGGTCATAACTTTACTCATTATCCATTCCACATGAAATTTTGGATGACTGGATTATATTTCACTGGATATTATGAAGGATTAATTCTTTTGTATTCAGTCAGTTGTGCCCAAACTAAGGGAGAGCATTTTGTACTGACAGGTATGTTAGGGAAGTCCCTATGGGGTTGCCTAGGGCTATCTTAGTGTAAATTGTCTCCCTGCCTTCAGGAAATTCTATGCTAGTGATTTCCTCTTTTTTGCAATTCTCTTTGACTCGGCGTGTAATTTAACTATTTGTTGTTGTTGTGGGGATTTTTTTCTTTCTTTCTTTCTTTTCTTTTTGCTGCTTTACTTTCATTGTCTTTGTTTGTAGTTCATCTGTCTTTGTTCTAAAAGTTGTACTATACCCAATTTTTCTGTAATGAAATTTATAATATCTCAGCTCTTTAAAGATATGGGATTGGGTAGTGACACTGTATGCACCGTCCAGTGTGGACACTAGCTGTCCATTCTGCTGTGCCTGTTGGCTCATATGGCCTTTCTTAAAGTATTTTTGTTGCAGTTGTGTTTATTAATCATTTTTTACTTGTTTGTTCTTACCTGGAAATAGATTCAGGGGACTGCCAAGCACCGTTAGTACAGTTTAGTCATCTCAACCTATGGGATACCAATGGATGAGGTTTTATGTAGTTGTACATGGTTTTTAGTGTTGTGTTTTGCAGGACAGGGCTTCTTGTCCCTGAGTGGTGACAGCCCTCAAAGGCCCCGTGCTGTCAGCTGGGCAATAATAGAATAACAGTAAACAAACTTGAAAGAAATACAAGTAGTCAGGACATTATCCATCAGCCAGTGTGTTGTGTTTAATGGAGGAAGACTCTGATTGTCCAGTGTTTATTTCGACTTTTTAGTCAGTCTTACTCAGACCTAATGACAGGATTCAGTGCTTCTGGGTGAGAGGAAAACACAACATTACTTATCAAATGAATTGACATTAGCACTTACAATGGATAATGAACAGAGAATGAATGTAATGATGTTGCCATGGTTAATTTTCTGTTGGGCTATGTTGACAGACCAACACGGGACCACTGGGGAGAGAGCAGAGTTCAAGGTATCAAGTTTTGTTTTACATCTCTTTCTGTCTCCTCCTGCCTTCGACACTTCTGTCTTTCCTCCCTTTCTACTTGTCCTTTTTAGCTTTATTTTGATTTAAGTCATGGGCATTGGCAGAAATATCCAAGGTGGCAGTGTCTGAGTATTTTTGAGAAATACTCAAGGTGGCAGCGTCCGAGTATTTTTTATTTTGATTCCACCCTCAGTACATAATTATTTACATTGTGTAATGTCATAAATGGATATCAGTGCAGAGATTTTTTAAAGTAATAAATGTTCAGGTGTCAGTTCAATGAAGATGTTGGATAGAACTGTTGAACGTTTGATGGTAAAGAAAATCAACAAAGAGCGTGATATTTGCTGATTACCAGGGTCAGTAATGTGAGTTGTTATGCCATCTGATCATTGTGGAGATTGAAGTGTTCCCTAATCATGTGTCTCTGATGCTGTGTCGTTTTGTCATCTCTTGTCATAGATGCTGTCACACCTGTCACAGATTCAGTGTCGTAGGGTTTCGCAATGCGCAGTGTTTGCCTCACAAACAAATGATTTTGATTTTCGCACCACTCAGGGGAAGTGTGGAGAGAATTAATCCTTTGGAGTACTCCTGCATGCACACATTTGTAAATCATGTTTGACAAGCTGTATGGAAGGCCCATGCTGATCGTATGAATGAACTCTTTCTAACTCAAGAGAAGGGAGCAAGATGGGGAGGCACTCTTTCTTTGCCCATTCCACTCTGAGCTTCAGTAAAGGCTAAACATTGGCTTTTTTTCCCCCCACAACATTAGTTTGCCTACATTTGATTGGAATCAGAAATCGTAATTCGTTCTGTGCCATAAATTCATTGTGTTCTACTCTGTGTTCATTAAAAAATTTCTTACTAATGCCTTGTCATGCTTTTTTCATACATTTTTCAGTCTTTGATGTGCATACTTCCATTTGCACATGACAGGAAACCCTGATGTAAATTCACATAGTTATGTGCTGCATCTTTGATTAGCTGTGACTGTGATTGTGTCCCATGGATGGCTGTGCCTGTGACCTGTGAGTGTGATGCCTGGTTATGTTTAACACCTGTGTGTAACTGTGTTGGTGACCTGTGTGGGCTGTTGATAGAACTCCTACTTCCCTATACATACCCAAAGTTGATGCATGATAGGGTACACCCAGGGCAAGTCTGAATGCCTTATAATCTAAACTTTGCATTTTTATCAATAGATATTTTGCAGCACTAAAAAAACACCTCTTGGCCATATGTCGGCTTTGAGCATACAAGACAAAGTGAAAGTTGTTTGAATACTTTAACATCTAGGCTCCAATGTTGTTTGCTTATTGTTTTAAAAAAAAATTGAAACTTTCCCGGTTTTTGTTTGTTTGATTGTGTTTTTTTTTAGTAGATATTCAGTATGATAATTCTGTCAGTTTTGATGTAAGGTATATGTCCCAAAATGTTACAGCATGTTTGTATTTTAGAACTTATCACTGATTTGTAATGTTGGCAGTAAGGGTGGATCCGCCCCATTATTAAAAAGAATAACGTTAGTCTTCTCAGTGGATAATGATGATCTGTGTATGGCTGTCGGTGATCTGTGTTTGACTGTTGATATCTGTTTATGGCTGTTTGTGATCCAAGTATGGCTGTTGGCGACTTGTGTGTTGCTGTCGGTGACTTGTGTGTTGCTGTCAGTGACTTGTGTGTTGCTGTTGATGATCTATGTGTTGATGACCTGTATGGCGGTGGCCTGCGTGTGGCTGTCCTTGTGACCTGCGTGATGATGATGTTGCTGTTGTGCATCAGCTATGTAATGGCGATGTATGTGACCTGTAAAGGCTGTATGTGGCAGTGACCTTTAAGTGGTAATGTTTGTGACCTGTTAAGTGGCAATGACCTGTAAGTGGTGATGTTTGTGACCTATATGTGGCAGTGATCTGTAAGTGGTAATGTTTGTGACCTGTAAGTGGCAGTGACTTATAAGTGGTGATGTTTGTGACCTATATGTGGCAGTCACCTGTAAGTGGTAATGTTTGTGACCTGTAAGTGGTAGTGACCTTAAGTGGTGATGTTTGTGACCTATATGTGGCAATGACTTTTAAGTGGTAATGGTTGTGACCTGTAAGTGGTAATGTTTGTGACCTGTAAGTGGCAGTGACCTATAAGTGGTGATGTTTGTGACCTATATGTGACAGTGACTTTTAGATGGTAATGGTTGTGACCTGTAAGTGGCAGTAACCTATAAATGGTGATGTTTGTGACCTATATGTGGCAGTGACCTTTAAGTGGTAATGTTTGTGACCTATATGTGGCAGTGACTTTTAAGTGGTAATGTTTGTGACTGAAAATGGCAGTGACCTATAAGTGGTGATGTTTGTGACCAGTATGTGGCAGTGACGTGTAAGTGGTGATGTTTGTGACCAGTATGTGGCAGTGACCTTTAAGTGGTGATGTTTGTGACCTATATGTGGCAGTGACCTATAAGTGGTGATGTTTGTGACCAGTATGTGGGAGTGATATATAAGTGGTGATGTTTGTGACCTGTAAGTGGTAATGTTTGTGAATTGTAAGTGGCAGTGACCTATAAGTGGTGATGTTTGTGACCTATATGTGACAGTGACTTAAGTGGTAATGGTTGTGACCTGTAAGTGGCAGTGACCTATAAGTGGTGATGTTTGTGACCTATATGTGGTAGTGACTTTTAAGTGGTAATGTTTGTGACCTGTAAGTGGCAGTGACCTGTAAGTGGTGATGTTTGTGACCTATATGTGGCAGTGACTTTTAAGTGGTAATGTTTGTGACCTATATGTGGCAGTGACCTGTAAGTGGTGATGTTTGTGACCAATATGTGGCAGTGACTTTCAAGTGGTAATGGTTGTGACCTGTAAGTGGCAGTGACCTATAAGTGGTGATGTTTGTGACCAATATGTGGCAGTGACCTATAAGTGGTGATGTTTGTGACCTGTAAGTGGTAATGTTTGTGACCTGTAAGTGGCAGTGACCTATAAGTGGTGATGTTTGTGACCTATATGTGGCAGTGACTTTTAAGTGGTAATGGTTGTGACCTGTAAGTGGCAGTGACCTATAAGTGGTGATGTTTGTGACCTGTATGTGGCAGTGACCTTTAAGCGGTAGTGTTTGTGACCTGTAAGTGGTAATGTTTGTGACCTGTAAGTGGTGATATTTGTGACCTGTAAGTGGTAATGTTTGTGACCTGTAAGTGGCAGTGACCTATAAGTGGTGATGTTTGTGACCAATATGTGGCAGTGACCTTTAAGCGGTAATGTTTGTGACTTGTAAGTGGCAGTGACCTATAAGTGGTGATGTCTGTGACCTGTAAGTGGTAATGTTTGTGACCTGTAAGTGGCAGTGACCTATAAGTGGTGATGTTTGTGACCTATATGTGGCAGTGACCTTTAAGCGGTAATGTTTGTGACCTGTAAGTGGCAGTGACCTTAAGTGGTGATGTTTGTGACCTGTAAGTGGCAGTGACCTATAAGTGGTGATGTTTGTGACCTATAAGTGGTGATGTTTGTGACCTGTAAGTGGCAGTGACCTATAAGTGGTGATGTTTGTGACCTGTAAGTGGTAATGTTTGTAACCTGTAAGTGGCAGTGACCTATAAGTGGTGATGTTTGTGACCTATATGTGGCAGTGACCTTTAAGCGGTAATGTTTGTGACCTGTAAGTGGCAGTGACCTGTAAGTGGTGATGTTTGTGACCTGTAAGTGGCAGTGACCTATAAGTGGTGATGTTTGTGACCTATATGTGGCAGTGACTTTTAAGTGGTGATGTTTGTGACCTGTAAGTGGCAGTGACCTATAAGTGGTGATGTTTGTGACCTGTAAGTGGCAGTGACCTATAAGTGGTGATGTTTGTGACCAGTATGTGAAGGGACCTTTAAGTGGTCATGTTTGTGACCTGTGTGTGGGATGTGACCTGTATTATGTGTATATGGTGGTGTTTGTGACCTGTATATGGCAGTGTTTGTCATATATATGTGCATGGTGGTGTTTGTGACCTGTTGGGTATGTGGAGGTGTTTGTGACCAACTGGCAGTGTGTGTGACCTGCATGTGGTGATGTTTGTGACAGTGGCAACTGGACGGGCTGGTTGATTCCCCTCGGAATTGCTGTCCTGGCTGCTGTGGCCTACCGCTTCCTAGTGGCCCCCAGATACTGACCTTGACCTGCCTCCCCCTTTCTTCTCTCCTGAGCACTGTGTAGAATAGGCAGCACAGCTAGCAGTTCCGGCATCATTCTGGTTGCCATACCTGGTCTCCTTGCTGGAATTTGTGCTGTGGAGCTTTTCAGAGTGTAAACAGAGCTGAGGTGGAACATTGCATTTTTTTTTTTCTTTTTGTTGTTGTTGTTGAAAGATGACGAGTGAGCGAGGGGGGTATATTTATCTTTAACATGAATCGGACATTGTTTTTTGTTTTTGTTTTTTTAAATTCATTTTTTTTCTTTTTTGATAAGATGATGTCTGTGACTTTGATTCAAGGCTTTTAATTTTGGTTTTGTTGGCTGCTTGTGTGAGACGATTGTTTTTGCAGAGTTGTTCGGTGAGAATGTTGCTTAAAAGAGTTAAAAAAAAAAAAAAAAAAAGAACAAGGAAATGGTGAATTGATTGTAATGTTGCTCAGAAGAGGGGGAGGGTAGAAGAGAATGTACGGAAAGGTGTCAGCTTGATGGAAGAAATGCCACTTACTAAAAAATAATATTTATTGTTCAGCATTCATGTTTTCCTTTTTTTACGTGCATTTGTTTTCTTGGTACCAACTTGTCTTTGATATAAATGCTCGAATCATTCAGTGTAGCCTAAGTAGTCAGGTGGAAATGGTTAAAAAAAAAAGAAGAAGAAAAACAAGAAAAGGAAAAAAAGAAGGATGATATAAATACTATAGTCATAATAAAGACCTTTTTGTAACGAGCATCAGTGATCTGCTTTCAGTCACCGCATCAATACTGGCAAAGCATTTGCTCACAGAATGTGATGGTCACTTCTTAAAAGAGCTGAGCAATAATTTCTGATGAATGGAGTCTTATCTGACGTTTGATTTCTCTTTCGTTACATTTGTTTCAATCTCACCTGAATATGTGAGCCTCCAAAGGCTGCGTGTAGTTTGAAATGCTCTGAAGGTCCAGCAAGCAGGTGTGAGGATGAGGAACGTCTGGTCCAAGACTTCATTTCTGTTTAAAGATCACACATGGTGTCTTTCAAATGGGTTGAGATCGGGAGAAAATGCAGCACAGTGTTTCAAAAAATAAGAAAAACTAAAGTAGCAGTCACACACCACAATGGATTCTGTTGCAGTACACTGCTAAACAGTGGATTGTTTCTGAAAGACATCAGGACAATCCAACATTGCATTACACTGCAGTGTGGTATAACTCTGCGGTTGCACACATTACATTGAAGAATTTATGGTTTGCTAACAGTCCAGTGCAATTCATCAGATGCTAAGTGGGTGTGGTCACCAACCAGTGAAGGGCACGTAGACAGTAACTAATTTCTTGGGATATCATGGTCAGGGTCAACCTGTTTTCACTCATTCCGCTGATTTCATAGGATATCGTAGTTAGGATCAACTTGTTTTTTACTCATTCTTGTGGACCATTGGCAGGGCTCCTGTTTGGCTAGTATCCTTGTCATCTTACGTTAATATTGGTTAAAGGTAATCATGAAGCATTAGTAGCATGAAATTG
This sequence comes from Conus canariensis, assembly GCA_033310375.1. NCBI lineage: Eukaryota > Metazoa > Mollusca > Gastropoda > Neogastropoda > Conidae > Conus > Conus canariensis. The sequence continues at coordinate 34,759,010 of CM065730.1, read as the reverse complement.
AGAAAGTGTCGAATACATGTGAACATGTACACTTTCAGGAATGCAATAAGAATAAAAAGAAAAGATGAAGTGTTTACGCTTTTGTTATCATTTTTTGTTAAATGTTGGTGTGTGTTACTTTTAATCCTTCAGCTTTTGTGAATCTCTGAGCGTTTGCTGAAAACAGTAATCATAGATGGATAGTTAATCATTTTTGTATGTGGTTTTATTTCATTATCATAATGATACTATGTTGACCTAAACCAATATGAACATGGTCTAATCCGTGCGTTCTTGCAATAGAGTTAGGTAAACATTAATTTGAAAATGTGTTGGTTAAGGCATCAAAATTCTGGACATAAATTAACAGGAAGTAATATTTTAATGAAAGTTAGGTTCTGTGTTGCTGCAATGTTTTTTTTAGTACAAAAACCATGAGATTCTTAAAAAAAAAAGAAGAAAAAAAGAAACCTATTGAAAAGAAGACTGCTGCCAAATCCAATTGTATTCAGATCAAATGCAACTAGATCAAATGCCAGCTCAATCCATACCGCTCCAGCTTGTGTCTTATTGCCTAATCCTGCTCAACCATGTGTTACTGCACCATATCCTGCTACACTGCTACACTACTAACCTTCAACTAACCTTCGATGAAGCGTCATGGTGCACGTTGTTCCGGTTTTCTCTGCTGTTCTTCTTCAACGGACGATTTTTTTTTGGTTGCCTCAGATCTTCAATCCTGTCACCATGATGAAACCCACAGTCTTCTCGACAGCTGCCCTAAAGCTGCATTTGCAGTTCTGCACCCTCTGGCCAGATCTGGCGCTGTAGAACATCATGGGCTGGACAGTGCTGGAGGGTCTCTGCTCTTGAAAACACCTTTGAATTTTAACATGATTTTTTGGGGGTGTGTGGTGGGGGGGGGGGGGGGGGGGGCGGGGGGGTGGACATAAAACCCCCCAACCCTTTTCCAAGGTGCGACAAATCTTAATAACAGAAGATGCCTGTCATGTTGGAGTAAACTACCCTTGAAAACTTTGAAAAAGAGCCTTGGCAAGTCTGTTGAGGCTGGTCTTAAACCTGGATCATCTTGGGTGGTATGAGGGAGATAACAAGAAACCTAATTCAAGTCTGAAATATAATCGATTGAATATGTCTACATCAGACAATCTAGGAATCATCAAATGTGACATGTAGACATAAAAAAATCAAATGGAATTGATTCTGATAGAATTCAAGAAATGTGCATTTATCTTCCTTTGTCTTTCAGTGACCTGTTGTTGTCTCATGTTGTGTTGTTTTTGAAGTGTCAAAATCCACCGCTGAAATAGCCTGGAAAATTCCCTGAAATCTTGTAACGTTTTTCAATATACAGTCTTGAAATAATGCAAACACCTTGCACTGTTGTAACATGTGGCATCCTTGTCCTCTCATGACTTGCTTGGCATTGTTATTTTCCCACATTTTGTTAACGATGTATGAAAGTTATAAGTTTGGTAATTTTCTTCTTTTTTTTTCCCACCCGTCTTCTGCGCCATTTGGGAACAGTATTCTGAAACCAATCCTTCCTATTCTCATACATTTTGGGGTTGCACAGTAATCTGTGCAAACAGTCCTCTATGAGCAAAGTAGGAGATGGTCATGTGGCAATCGATTAGATGGAGCCACACTGTTGTCCAGTCAGGTAGGTGGTTGACAGTTAAGCCAGTTTCGATTAAATGGGTACGGAGCATTACCTTGTGGTTATAATAGATCATTTCAGCTTTATTTGCCTTCGTCAGCTATTGACCACCTCCTTGAGCACCAGCAGGTAAGGTAGTATGTGTAAACACACACACACACACACACACACACACATTGGCCAATAGACCTATTCCGGGAGGGAAAAAGATGATGGGGAAGATAACACCTGTCTTGCCATTGTAAATACAGTAACCTTTTCGCAGATTACACGTCATGATCAGTACGCAGTTTGTGCATGGTCACCAGTAAAGAAACGTCACATCAATCCCAGGACATGCAGGTCTAATCTGAATTGATGATTATGATAGTCAATTCGATCTGTTCCTTACAACATTGTCAGCAACACAGGCAAATCTTTCCATGCATATGTTTAAGCAGTTTTCTCTCGCTGGTGGAACTATTAAACTGACGGATGGGGAAAAATAGATGTGTTAAAAAAAAAGAAAAAAAAAAGAAGAAAATCAGGGGAAGATAACGAATGTCTCCATTGCAAATAGAGTTAGCGTACCTTTTCTCAAATGAGGAAACGGATCTAGAGAGTCAAATATTTGATTTGAAGCACACGCCAGGGTAACAATCGGGATATTGGCTGCCTGCATTACAGACAAACCAGTTCACACCGATGATAAGGCATTTTCGTTGTGATTGAACTGTTAAACTGACTGATGGGGATAAACCGCTTGGGGCATGCCAACCAGTGCCGTTTGTCCTGTGAAACGGCGAGGTCACTCTCACTGAACGTAAGCTTTAAGTGACACAGATCACCTCCCTTGCAGATTTCCGAACATCGTCTACACTGTTAGTGTTTGTTGACCAAGTTTTAGTCAAGTTCTCAGAGGCTGACTAACATGTGACAACACTCTAATAGAATAACAGAGCTCTAAACTTCACGCCTTTTGGGTGGGCACCGGATTTTTCTTCCTGTTTTTTTTTCTTTCTTCTTCTTCTTCTTCTTCTCTCTCTCTCTCTCTCTCTCTCTCTCTCTCTCTCTCTCTCTCTCTCTCTCTCTCAAATTTGACTGAGCCTCATGGAGTTGGAGGAGGAACGTATCATCATAGAAGATACTAAGTTCGGAAGTATAGGAGCAGGAAAATTTCCAGAAAAGTTCTACATGTAGGCCGGTCATGAAACAGAAAATGATGTAGGATTCCAAAATTCTCGCAAAACTTTCAGACTGGTAAAAGCTTTGGCGTGAAAAGCTTTACATTACATGTTAGAAATTAGCTGTTGCGAGTTTAAAAGCATGGACTTGATCTCGGTGGTTTCAAAGTCTGGCCTCAGGGGAGACAATCGCTGTTTGCCTAACTTCCGTACAGAGTTCACGCCCTTTATTCATTCCCCCCCCCCCCCCCCCTCTCTTTGCTTTTTTTTTTTTTTTCCCCCAATAGGTCCCATAGAAAGAAATGCCCAACGATGAAACTTTCAAACTGGCTAGGATTTTTTGTTTTGCTTTGTTTTGTTTTGCTTTTGACAAGATGACGCTTTCCTGTTCAGCCGTAGCAGGTGATGATGTGTCCGGATTTTTGCTTGTTTGTTATTTTTTTTTCAACTCCTTCTCTCCAGTGTAATTTCCTTTTTACCTCGTCTCTCCACCCCCCCCCCCTTCTATTTTCTTTTCTCTCCTTATTTTCTTCTTCAAAATAGCTGGTTAAGACAAATGGCTGTAAAGAATTAAGCTGGCAAGTCCATTCTTTCTCCCGTCCTCCTCTTCGAAGGAGCCAGTTAATAAAAGAGCTTTCTTTTTGTCAGATATGAAGACATCAGGTTAAGCAAGTCCAACCTGTGTGCTTATTTCGTATATGTAGAACTTTCAGGGTGTATTCTTATGACATTTACTTTGATCTCTCTGTCTCTGTCTGTCTCTGTCTTTCTCCGTGATGAACATTGGCAGTCTCTGCAATTACAAGCGCTAAAATGACCCAGCTCTGCAGAATATTGAACATTGATGACCTTTCAGTCATACTGTGCACTCTCAGTCATCGACAGATAAGGGCCATAAATCTGTGATTATTCTCTGAAGAATATTTTCAACATTACAAAATTTTAATATTTGGCGTCATATACTATGCCATGTCAAACTGGTGCAAACTATGACCAAAAAGTTTGCTCTGTTACTGCAGTATCATCCATTCTGATAATGCTGCTTGTCTGCCGGTCAGTCAACATTCGTCCTTCCAACACCGTTGAGACACCAATACAGTCATTCTCGTGACCACTGCAGGGAACTTCACACGCAGGGTTTGCTCTGTCTGACCGTTATGCTCTTTCTTTCAGCGGTGCTGAGGTACGCATTGTCTCGTTACTTTTGCGGCTCATTTACAAAATGTGACTTTGCCTTACATGTTCGTTTTTATCAGGTCGCCCCCCCCCCCCCCCCCCCCCCTTCTCTTTAGGTACCTTCTGCTTCCAATCCCTATCACCTGCCATTTAAGTATCCAGGTAAGTATCATGTCTTGTGTTGCTGACAGGATACAGTCGACCTGATGGTTGAAGAAGATTTCAGTTCACAGGAATGACTTCTCCTCGGGGCCCCCGTTCGATTTTCCTGACGATATTCCTAGTGGTGGTTTCGTTTTCTCCTTTTTTTTTTTTTAATGATTTTTTTTAAAAATCTGCTTGAAAATGTGACCACCATGACAAGAGAAAACGATTCATGCACACAAACGGTTGCAATCCATGAAAACGAGACCATTCGAATCATGTGACATGGTGGTTATACCCTTGCTGACGGTGTCGTGCTACGTTTGTTTCCCCGCCACAAGGAATGTCTGTTGATACCTGGCCTACAGTGCGGCGATGCAGAGATCATTTCGCCGCAAGTTCAAACTGCTATGTCACACGACAAATGTTTTCAGAGATGGCGCAGCAAAAAGCAAGAAACGTCGAAACTGTTTTGCTGCCTGGCACTCCACACGTTAAAATGTTCAAAAATTTGTGTTGCATGCCCAGTCTGGTGTATAACGCTGATCGTCGATGATATCCAGTGGTTTTGATTTGGGCTCTCTGTGTGACGCAAAATTGTCACACACACACACACACACACACACACACACACACACACACACACACATGCGTACACACACACACTAACACATACATAAACTCTTTTCATGATTCACATTTTATTTCACGAAATGATTCATTATTATGGAACACAAGAGTATTGATTAAAGAACAGAAAGTAATTACGCAAAATGTAAGTGTCGACATGTATGATACATTAACAAAATTACAATTTCAAAATGCCGTGAAAACCCCGTCAAAATGTAAAGTATAAACTCCAATTGCCCACGGTGGTTCTCTCCTCATGTATAACCTATATATTTAGTAGATCTGAAAAGGAGAATCCAAGACATGCAACAAAAGTATTGCCGAAAAACAGTACACTATAATATATATATATATATATATATATATATATATATATATATATATATATATATATAAACCAAACAATATATATATATATATATATATATATATATATATATATATATATAATATGATATAATATAATACTAATCTTATCACCAATGAAAAAGTGACAACAAAAGAAAAATGAAACTCACGGATTCTCATGAAGATCTACTAACATCAGTATTAGATATTAGTATTATATTACTATGCCGTACTATAGTAGTATAATACTAATCTGATCACCAACGGAAAAGTGACAACAAAACCAAACAAGCAACAACAACAACAACAACAAAAAGAAAAAGAAAACCGATGGAGTAGCAAATCGGATCCTCATGAAGATCTACTGACATCAGTATAGATATTAAAACCGGCAGTGGGCTTCTGTTGATGGGGAATATTTGCCCTGAGACTTTGTAACGGATTAATACAGTAAAATGAACAAAACCAGGAACACCTTTTGAAATAATGTAAGCTTACATCTCACACTTCACTCATATGGCTAAACGAAATAAATCTTTTTAATCACTGTATTTTCTGCTACTGTTTTTGTCCGTCATACTATGCGTCTGTAAAGAAAATTATTTGTATTTTCTGTGGATTCGAAAGTGGTAGGAAAAAACTGACAGCGATATCTATACATTCGATATTCGAAAGCAAAGGTGAAGGCTACACCACAACAGAACAGGTTGTAGATGCAACAGAAGTTCCCCCTTACTTCCTTGCTTTGGTTAACTTTGTACAATAAACGGTCAAAGTGTGTGTGTGTGTGTGTGTGTGTGTGTGTGTGTGTGTGTTTTGCGATGGAGAAGTAGCGCGGTGTGTATACGCACATGTCAAGATTGATGACTTTGATTTGAACATATCTTCATTCATTTGAGTGTTTATTCAACGATTGCGTATCCCCCCCCCCCCCCACTCCCCCAACCATCCTTTCTCCCCCTCCCCTTTCTTTCTAGCCCCTTTCTGTAAACGCCTTGAGCTCCCATTGTGGGAGGTAAGACCGCATAAATCTCCATCATTATTACCATTATTATTACGGCAAATGAAACAAACTGCAGCGTTACTGGAACACGACAAAAAAAGCGGAAGAGCACACAAAACAAAGTGTGAAGTAACGCAGTTTTAATGCACGACACAAACAGGACAAGAAATTTTCGGCAATATGCCTTCCTCAGCGACAAAAAAATAAAACCAGTACAGACATAAACATGCACAATACTCCCCTTGCGAAGCCAAAGTGGTGAATGAAACATTATTATTATTATTATTTTCATTATTATTTTTATTATTGTTATTAATTCAAGGTCATGTCAAAGATCAAAATTAGAACATGACACAACGCTTAATCGTGTACGCATTATGTCCCTTGGATCTTGCATCCTATCGTCATCAAGAATAGCACAACGGTCAGTAATCATGAGAGCTTCAATCCGAATGAAAGGTAGCATCGTGTCAAAGGTCAAGGTCATCAAATGACGAGAGGAAAATTTTGGAGACATGTTGGCGTTTGGGTCTTGTGAACAGCCTTCTCCAAGTTCTATACCGCGACTTATTTTGATCAGGACGTGAACCCTGTCAGAGGTCAAGTCGGAGGTTAAAGGTCAAGTCGGAGGTTAAAGGTGAAGTCGCAGCATGTGCTCTCCATCACGTAGTACTTGAGGGAGACGCTCACCTGCTGCACCACGTGTTAGTTATTGCTGGGATGGATTTGGTGTGTGTGTGTGTGGTGTGTGTGTGTGTGTGTGTGTGTGTGTGTGTGTGTTGTGTGTGTTTAAAGATCTATTTAGCTAAATCCCCAGACAATAATTAAAAGCGACACATGTGATGTTTGTAGGTATGAACCGATTTCAATCTTTCCATACCTCGGCTTTCAGCCGCTCTGGTAATAATTATGTGTGTGTGCGTGCGTGCGTGCGTGCGTGGTGTGTGTGTGTGTGTGTGTGTGTGTGTGTGTGTGTGTGTGTGTGTGTGTGTGTGTGTGGTGATGTTCAGTTAAAAAAAATCATATTTAATATGGTCAGTAAATCGTGTGAAACTTGAAGTAAATTGCTTGCCTCCCATCCCCCCTCCCCCCACTGTTTTCGAATAAATAAAAACAAACTTTGCCAGTCCAAACTGTCGATAATATAACCTAAATTGATCTAAATTGATCTTTCGAATAGAATTGTGTAACAGAAGACCAAAAAAGACTCCAAAAAGCAGTCCAGCAGAGCCAGCAAGGGCAATGGACAACGTGGGAGAATGCACTCCAAAGAAGTCTCACTTGGAATGACATTTGGCACATGGCCCCTCTCAGGATCAGCTTCATTCTCAGATCTGCTTATGACCTTCTGCCCTCAAATGCAAACCTGGTGAAGTGGGGGAAAACAGACGATCCTGCATGCCCCCTCTGCCATGAAAAACAAACAGTGGAGCATGTCCTAAGCTCATGTAAAGTAGCCCTGGCTCAAGGAAGGTACACATGGAGGCACAACCAAGTGCTCAAAGAGATTGTACAAGTAGTCTGGGCTAGTACCAACACCACAAAAGGGAAAATCAGGACTCCAAAAGCACCCGCAACATTCTTCACGGCAGGAGGCAGCAAATCATGGCCAAGAACAACAGTGCCACTCGAAACATGCAGGCAAAGTCTGCTGGACGGGGCAGATGACTGGGAGTGCACTGCAGACCTCCCAGAATGGAAGAGTCACCCAGAGATCATCAGCAAGAGTGGCATGAGACCAGACATAGTAGTCCACTCTCAGTCAACCAAGCAGCTGATCATGATCGAGCTCACGGTGCCATATGAGAACAGAATGGAGGCAGCTCAAATCTACAAGACTGAAAAGTATGCTGATCTGGCAAACAGCCTGAGGAGAGAAGGCTATCAGGTCAAAGTCCTCACTGCAGAAATTGGAGCTAGGGGGTTTGTAGGAACGTCTGCATACAGCCTCATGAAACAGCTCTCAGTTGCAGGGAGGGAAAAAACCAGAGCCCTGAAAGCAATGGCAGAAGCGGCAGAGAGGTGTTCAAGCTGGATCTGGTCAAGGAGGAACAAAAGTGAACTTCATAAGGCTTAATTTCCCTACAAATATCAGGTGTCCCTGTGGCTCAGTGGTTAAAGCGCGAGTCATTAAGTGGAAAATGAGCATGTCCAGAGAGTCATGGGTTCGAATCCCAGCCATGGCTCGTCCCAAGATGGGGAAAAAAAAAAAAAAAAGGGCAGCAGAGGGACATCCGGAGTCATGAACCGGGTGTGGCCCAACCCCCCTAGAGTGTCAGGAGTTAAGGGCCGAAACACTTGCTTGAAGGGGCTTCTCTTCTGAGGACTCTCAGCTGCCACGCTCTCCACGAGTTTCTTTCTACTGATGCATGGGTAAACCATTGACTTCCGGGAATAGGCCGGAGGACGTCCGGGAAAGACCGGAGGACACTGGGAAAGACCAGAACCAAGGGCTCTGTGGGCTGGCTCCCCACTTTGCCTTAAATATGTGGCTACTAAGAATAAAAGGAAAAGATGCTCCCAGGATTCACCGAAAGGGGGAGAGAATGATGAATCCATCGGTGCTCAACCAATCATGACTGCAAATCCCAAACGGACTATGAACATGGACCAAATGGAATATCCATGTGTCTGTGGAAAGCGTTTCGCTACCACCCGTGGCATGAAGATCCACAGAACAAAGATGGGATGTGTGAAGACTCATCTGAATGAGCAGCAGCGCACTGCATCAGCAGATAAGACGTCGGAAGACCAAGGCCAGGATTTAAACCACAGTGCCAAGGACATCCACGCTGTTGGTTCGGATGAGGAATTTGCACAGGCCCTCGATGCCAGGCGCCTGAAACTCAACCTGCCACGAGCAAACGAAACTGAAGATTGGGAGACACTGGATGCAAAAATCGTCCAAAGACTCGATGCACTGATAGGGAAAAGCACCCTGGAACACAAACTAGCCACATATGGGGACATTGTGTATGCCACATGTAGAGACGCCTATGGAGCAAAACTACCCAAAGAGAAAACACCTCCAAAGAAATCCAGACGCCAAGAAAAGATGGACAAGATCAGGGTCCAAAAGAAAAACCTCAAGATGCAAATGAAGACCGCACTGCCAGCTGAAAAACAAGGCTTGGAAAAACTGTGGAAAGACCTGAAAGAAAAACACAGCGCCCTCAGCAAAGCGGAATCTGCGAGGAAGAGGAAGAGCAAAAAGAAGAAGACACAAGAGCGCTTCTTCAGAGACCCCTTCCAGTTTGCCAGAACACTGTTTGAGCAGCCAAAATCAGGGACCCTAAGTGTGGACAAAGGAGTTCTTGAGCAGCATCTGAGGAAAACATACTCTGACCCACAGAGCAAAGCACCACTCGACATTCAAGGTCTGGTGTGGCCAACCAACCCTGAGGAACAGTTCAATGGCAAGCCTCCAACGTTGGCGGAAATCAAGAAGGTGGTCGACAAAGCCAGAGCCAAATCATCACCAGGGCCAAACGGAATACCTTACCAGCTTTACAAGAAATGTCCCAAGGTGCTGGAGTGGCTCCACAGGCTGCTGCGATCGGCTTGGAGAAACCAGAAGATCAGCGGCCAGTGGATGACGGCAGATGGTGTGTACATCCCCAAAGAGCAAAACTCAAGTGACATCAGCCAGTTCAGGCCAATATCACTACTGAACGTCGAAGGGAAAATCTTCTTCTCTGTCATGGCAGCAAGGCTGACCAAGTACCTGATGGAAAACAAGTACTTGGATGTGTCAGTCCAGAAAGGTGGCATCCCAGGCGTGGCTGGCTGTGTAGAACACGCCACAATGATCTGGGACGCAATCCAAAAAGCAAAAACAGAAAAGAGAGACCTGGACGTAGTGTGGCTTGATCTGGCAAACGCATATGGATCTGTGCCCCATGAGATGATACAGTTGGCTCTTGAGATGTACCATGTGCCAAAGAACATCCGCGACATGCTCAAGAAGTACTTCAATGGCTTCTCAATGCGGTTCTCTACCAAGGAGTACACAACAGACTGGATCAACTTGGAAGTGGGTATTGCAATGGGCTGTGCAATTTCCCCAATACTGTTCGTGCTGGCAATGGAACTCATCTTGAAAGCAGCAACAAACAACGCGAGACAAACAGACCTTGGCGATGGATACAAGATGCCTCCTCTCAAGGCCTTCATGGATGACACTACAGTGATTTCATCCAGAGAAGACGAGACACGTCATGTGCTGGAGAGGCTGGACGACATAGTAGCCTCATCCAGAATGAAGTTCAAGCCAAAGAAATCACGGAGTCTCTCACTGAGGAAAGGAAAAGTGGCCGGATCTGTGGTCTTCAGTGTTGCCAACCAGGCCATTCCAACAGTCACAGAAGAACCAGTCAAGAGCCTTGGAAGATGGTATGATGATACGCTGAGACACACAAAGAGCAAGAGAAACCAAGCAGATGGCGGAGGAAGGCTTGGAGACCATTGACCAGTGTGGGCTCCCTGGCAAATACAAGGTCTGGTGTCTGCAGTTCATGCTGATACCAAAGCTGCTATGGCCTCTGATGATATACGACATCTGCACCAGCATAGTGGAGGCAATGGAAGCCAAAATCAACAAGTTCACAAGGAAATGGCTTGGTGTCCCACCCTGTCTGACTGACATAGCGCTGTACTGTCGCCAAGCAAAGCTGAAACTACCACTGAAATCCATCCTGGAGGAATACAAAGCAGGGAAGATCAGACTTCAAAGCATGCTGGAGGACTCAGGAGACAAGGTGGTAGAAGCAATCAAGCCCCAGCTGAAGACAGGCAGAAAATGGAAAGTTCAAGAGGCGATGGATTCTGCAAAAGAAAGTCTCAAGATCAGAGAAATAACAGGACACACACAGACCAACAGACAAGGACTGGGGGTGACCAAAACTGAATGGTGGTCAAAGGCCAAAGGAAAAGCCAAAAGAGACATGATGATTCAGGAGATGAGAAAAGAAGAAGACCAAAAAAGACTCCAAAAAGCAGTCCAGCAGAGCCAGCAAGGGCAATGGACAACGTGGGAGAATGCACTCCAAAGAAGTCTCACTTGGAATGACATTTGGCACATGGCCCCTCTCAGGATCAGCTTCATTCTCAGATCTGCTTATGACCTTCTGCCCTCAAATGCAAACCTGGTGAAGTGGGGAAAACAGACGATCCTGCATGCCCCCTCTGCCATGAAAAACAAACAGTGGAGCATGTCCTAAGCTCATGTAAAGTAGCCCTGGCTCAAGGAAGGTACACATGGAGGCACAACCAAGTGCTCAAAGAGATTGTACAAGTAGTCTGGGCTAGTACCAACACCACAAAAGGGAAAATCAGGACTCCAAAAGCACCCGCAACATTCTTCACGGCAGGAGGCAGCAAATCATGGCCAAGAACAACAGTGCCACTCGAAACATGCAGGCAAAGTCTGCTGGACGGGGCAGATGACTGGGAGTGCACTGCAGACCTCCCAGAATGGAAGAGTCACCCAGAGATCATCAGCAAGAGTGGCATGAGACCAGACATAGTAGTCCACTCTCAGTCAACCAAGCAGCTGATCATGATCGAGCTCACGGTGCCATATGAGAACAGAATGGAGGCAGCTCAAATCTACAAGACTGAAAAGTATGCTGATCTGGCAAACAGCCTGAGGAGAGAAGGCTATCAGGTCAAAGTCCTCACTGCAGAAATTGGAGCTAGGGGGTTTGTAGGAACGTCTGCATACAGCCTCATGAAACAGCTCTCAGTTGCAGGGAGGGAAAAAACCAGAGCCCTGAAAGCAATGGCAGAAGCGGCAGAGAGGTGTTCAAGCTGGATCTGGTCAAGGAGGAACAAAAGTGAACTTCATAAGGCTTAATTTCCCTACAAATATCAGGTGTCCCTGTGGCTCAGTGGTTAAAGCGCGAGTCATTAAGTGGAAAATGAGCATGTCCAGAGAGTCATGGGTTCGAATCCCAGCCATGGCTCGTCCCAAGATGGGGAAAAAAAAAAAAAAAGGGCAGCAGAGGGACATCCGGAGTCATGAACCGGGTGTGGCCCAACCCCCCTAGAGTGTCAGGAGTTAAGGGCCGAAACACTTGCTTGAAGGGGGCTTCTCTTCTGAGGACTCTCAGCTGCCACGCTCTCCACGAGTTTCTTTCTACTCATTTAGTAAATAATTACACTCACCAAGTAGCTGCGCTCTGCCTAATACGCCCTGTAATGATTTTCATCCCTTATAATGGTATTTAAGACCCCCCTCTCCACCCCACAAAAAACACAAACAAAAAAGCAGCACACACACACACATGATCAAATAAGCAAATAAGGAAATGTAAGCTCTCGCTCTCTGCATCCCCGTTCTATCATAAGCCGTTGCGGAGATTGTCCATTTACTACCGTTTTGTTCATTGAAATCTTATTTGTTCCAGAATGTTACTACCCTGTGACTTGCGGTGTTTTAGAAAGCAAAGACCTTTAATACTTTAACCATTAAAAGTTTGAATTTGGGGAGTCTAATGATATTTCAAAAGACAAATGAGAGAAGAAAAAACAAACAAACAAACAAGAAAAGGAAAAAAAACAACAAAAAACCCCCCAATAACCCCAAAATGATAGACATGGGCGATGATCTTGCTTGTGATGCTTTGACCCAGAATTTCACAACCGATCGTGTTCTCACCACGGTTTGTTACCGATACTATGTTAAAATAAATAAATAAATAAGGCAGCTTTTATACCGTGATGTAACCTTGACCTTTGACCTTTTCTCTGGATTGCGGCAAATTAAAACAAAAATAGGACAGCCAATTACTTCTGAGCCATATTTGAAAATTTGCAACAATCCCGAGAAAAGTAAAATTTCTTTTGACGACTAGCACTAGAAAGTTCCTCCTACCATCGCTAGTAACCGAGAGGGTGGAGGTGAATTCTGATATAAACACATCTCTATAATTATAACGGAGAACAGACTGTGAGTCCTTCCTGCACAGGACCAGGGTATCAACCGAAATTTGGCTTAAAAAAAGCAACAAACATTTTGAATATTTTCTAAGTCTACAGTATTTTATACAGACAAATCAAATACCTGTATTATGTTTAACAGAAGAAAGAGAGAGAGAGAGAAAAAAAATCCCCTCCCCCACACACACCCATCCACACCCACACTCACACACACACACACATGCACACAACTGTTTCATATGTGAGACATATCGTTACATATCAACAGAGATATGCATTAAGATGAATAAATAATAAAGTAAGTAAACACATGAAATGAGCAACCAATCCACAACAAGAAACGGCTTGAAAACACAGAAAAAGGAGCAACCATTGAGCGAGAATCATAAGGATTGTTATCACAGTGTGTGTGTGTGTGTGTGTGTGTGTGTGTGTGTGTGTGTGTGTGTGTGTGTGTGGAGAGAGAGAGAGAGAGAGAGAGAGAGAGAGAGAGAGAGAGAGAGAGAGAGAGAATGAATGAATGAATGAAGATTTATTCATTAAGGCCTTTGCCCCTCATGAAGGGGTTACAAAGTAGAAGAAGTACAACACAGTATTATTTGCAACATTAGAGATCACTAGACTCTGTCTGTCATGACATCATCACAGAACGCAACTGAAATGCTTTGTATAAATAAATCGATAATTTTCTGACAATTCTGTCGTTTCTAGAAGTTAAAAGCATACTTAAGCGAAACTCGTTAGGATGATTGTAATATTATTGTGGTATATATCGCGTTCTTAAATCACAGGGCAACACAAAACAAAGTGCAATTCATCTTCATTTCCCTTTTCGCAAAGAGAACAACTTAAATCTGACTCAGTGTGTTTCTTATAACGATAATAATGTGCAGCAATTTCTGAAATACCACATCGCAACCTTGTCATTATAAATTTCAGATGTTTGTGTAAATCTATTTTCAAATACGGCTTGACATCATGTACGGTGCAAAACGTCCTATACATATAAAATCTTTCACTAGTTTTAACATGGAAATCCCAGTCTTGCCATCGACATGAAATCAGCCTATCTCTAAATTCATGTAAAAAGTGTTTAACATTCTGAACTCCTTGGTTTGCCCATCCATAGCCATAACCAAGCTGATACAGCTTGCAACGAATATTTGATACCCGGTTTCTTTTGTCTCGTGTATCTAAATCGAATAACATTTTCTAAGCCTTCTGTGGTAGTCTGTTAGCATTCATTGTCGTTAATTTTAGCCAGTAATGGACACAACGTATTGCACAGTTTATAGAAATAGGACATCTATCAATTTCTCTATATATCAAGTCGTTGGGTGTCCGCATTTCAACTCCCAAAAACTTCTTTAAAGAGCACAGATGTACTTGTTCGTATAGACATGTTGCATCATCCAACCCCCAAAGTTCCGCGTCGTACAAAGCTATTGGCTGGACTTGAGAATCAAATAGTTTCAAAAACAGATTCAAACTATTGTTATTCAAAACACGAAATTTCCGCAAGATACACAACGCCGCATTTTTCGCTTTACTTGCTAGGTCACTACATGCTGAAGTAAAACTGAGTTTGGTAGAAAACAATATCCCCAAGTATTTATATGCATTCACAACAGGCATATCTGCATTGTTATATGTCCATTTTACCCTTGCCGATAAATGACCACCTTTTCTAATGACAATAATGTTGCTTTTGTTCAGATTAACCTTCAAATCAAGATTAGAAGCAGCTCTTTGCAGACTATTCAGCTGTGTCTGTAGACCTGTTACTGTTTCTGCTAATAACAGTACGTCATCTGCAAGTAATAACATGAATAGCTCAAAATAACCAATTGTGAATAAAGCTCCATGCTTACCGTTTTCAATAAACTCTAAAGCAAGTTCATTTATAAAAAGGGAAAACAGAATTGGGCTACATACGTCACCCTGTTTTATACCAAATGTACATTTGATATAGTCAGTTAATTTAGATCCACATCTAACCCTCATTTTAACGTTACTGTATATGCTTCGAATACAATGATACAGTTTGCCTTTTACTCCATTCTTTACGAGAACACACCATAAAATTTTTTGATTTTGAGAATCAAACGCTTTTTAAAAATCTTCGAAGGCCACATACAATTTTCGATTAAAAGAGAACTGTTTTTGTACTAGTGCTAACAATGTGAACATGTGGTCAATCGTTGAATAATTCTTTTTAAAACCAGCTTGGTGCTCTCCAGTAATGTTCTTTTCTTCAACCCATTCTTGTAAACGACGATTTATGACTGTGCTATAAATTTTACTGCTGATATCACATAAGGTAATGCCCCTATAGTTGTTCGGATTATTGACATCACCTTTCTTGTATAATGGTAGCACAATTCCTTCCATCCAACTTTCTGGAAAAACGCCTTTTTGAAACAAGGCATTAGAAAAATACAACGAAAAAATCTATGACATAGTCACTTGCATTTTTTAATAATTCTCCAATTATTCCATCTGGCCCAGCAGCTTTCTTATATTCTATCTTTTTCAATGCTAACAGAATTTCTTCTCTTGAAATTGGTCTGTTGAAATAGTCATTGGACTCCTCCACCGTGTCCACATCATCTTCGGGAACTTCCTTCTCCAGTGACACTTTAAAATGATCAAACCAATCATCAACAGAACTATTGTTATTAATGTGCTTCCTCCTAAGTGATAGTTTATGTACATTATCCCAGAATTGTTTGTAATTCTCAACTGAAGACAGAAGTCTATCTACCAAGGCCTGGTGGAATTCCTTTTCTTTGCGCTTCAACAGGTGTTTATATTCTCTTCGTGCTGTGCGACATGCATTTTGATCCACACTGTCGTCAGTACTCTTGGCTAATCTGTATCACCTTCTCAGCTTCGTTTTTGCTGTTCTGCATTCTTTGTGATACCAGTTGCCTCAGTTCTGACCAGATCCTATTGATTTCTTTTCTCATACATTCGGCACTTTGTTTAATGCAGTTATTAAAGGTATCTAATGCTAAATCAATGTTAATATCAATCTAATAGCTAATTCTAACATTTCACGGGCATCCCTAGTGTTCATTGAGCGAATAAATGTTCCCTCCATTTTACTGTTCCACACAATCTTATTTATAGTTTGTAACTCTGTGTGTGTGTGTGTGGTGACTTCATCATTTTTGTTTGAAGGATGTAAGCAGAATTCAATAGGCATATGATATGACTCAAACCTTTCATTTATACTAAGTTCAAAGAAAGTATACTATATTGAGAACATGTCACTAGATGCAATGAAATAATCATTGACACTGCTACCAGAGTCTGGGATGTATGTGTAGTAACCTTGAAGGTCGCCATTACATGCACCATTCATAATACATAAATCAAAAGTAGTACACAAATTTAGCAAGCGTTTTCCATAAGTGTTTACGAATTTATCCTGAGAGTTTCTAGTCACATTCAAAGGCTTACTTTTTTACATAATGAACTGGCAATACTTTCACCTGATGAGTCAGCAGAGTTAAAATCGGCAGTTTTGCTATTCAAGCCTCCAGACAAGATAATACATACATCATCGAAGTCTAACAGACAATCGGTAAGGCATTCCTTAAGTAAACTAATGCCATTGTCAAGATCAAAACAAGAATAAAACGGTGACCCCTCCGGCGGTACATAAACGCAAACATACAAAATACCTTTCAGAGTGCCTAACATATCTATGTTAAGAAGGAAAACCATAAAGTTTGAGTAGTGAACATCAATATATCGAATATACGAGGCATAGACGTTTTTAAAAAGACAAACAATGCCGCCTGATGAACGACCATGTTTTGTAGACTTAACTGCAGACTTACAGAAAATCGAGTATTCTGTAAATAAATCAGAATGAAATGTGTCCAAAAACGTTTCAACAGAACAAATGAAATCAAAGGAACGGATATATGTAATGAAATCTTTGTCTCTTAACTTCGGAATTAAACCATTAATATTCCATTGCAACATTTTAAACATATTATTTACAAATGTACAAGTGCGTGTTGTCAGGCTATCCTCACCACCTGTAGATCGTGTATTACCGCGCCCAACACAACACTTGCCCAGCCTTTTAGCACGTGCACGATTGTCACTGTCACACTCACGGGATTCACACACACGCGCCCGTGCAGTGGAACCGCTACTCACTGTTTGCACAGCCGGTGTTGGACATGTTTGCGTAATGTCTTTAGTTTTTCAGCAACTTTTTTCCTCCCCACACTTTCGTTTGGTTTCATTTACTACTCTTCGCTGGCTGCTTTGGGGGTGCTATTGGATTCTTTTTTGCACTCTTGGTGGTGAGAACACCATAGTATTATGGACTGTGGTGTGTCTCTATTTGACGCCAGGAGCGCAGACACAACCAGCCGTGTCTCCCTGATGAGTCCGACCCAGCGGACGAAAGGCCTCGGAGCAGGCAATACAAATATATCTGCCTTCAAAAGGGATTGCGATGGTTCCCTTATGCAGCTGGTGAAGAGTTTTCATATCTGTAACATATTTCCTTAATTTCATGTTCCCAGTTTCTCCATCTTCAAATTCCGCCCCCCTCCTTAAGTCCAAATCTTTGCCAAGTCATTACTATGAAGATAGTTCAGTTGTTGGCCTGCGCTTGTTTTTCCCCACTATTAGATTGTTCGTCTATGTATTTGTCTGACTTTATTCAAGTTTAAAAGGCTGTGCCAGTCTTGAATACAAGTTACTCTGTGTTAGGTTTTCTTATGGGAGCAAAAAATACCCAACTTGTTTACTGTTTATCGTTTACTGTTCCCTGCCTCATTTCATTTCCGATTTAGGAAACAAGGGGTTATTTGTCATCGGAAAAATGTCCCCACCTGAGGAGCGGCCAGTTTCCTATTTCCAATCCCCTAAGGTTCCCTTCTTCGTCAACTGATATTTTTTGTCCATTTATGACAAGATGGTCAAAGACCATTGCCACCCTTTTACCATCAGCTCGTGCTTTTTTCATATGAGGAACCAACCTCCGTCTGATTTCCCTGACCCGCCACGAGAAATCTTCACCAAAGAAGATTCCTGAGCCTCGCAGTTTCCCCTTGGCTTTCAGGACCTGCACCTTTTCCTTGTAACAAGTGCAGCGCCCTATCACTGGGGAGTCAGGCTTACCATTCAGGCGGTGCAGACGGTCAAAAGGGACGTCCCTGGTCATATCCAGCTTGTCTGTAAACAGTTCAGCGACAGCTGCCTCAAGATCCTCTGACGTTTCGTTGTTTGGCATGGTGAGTCCATGGATAATGAGGTTCTTGCGCTTGGACCTACACTCCAGGTCGTCGGTCTTCTTCTCTATGTCGACAAGTCTCTTTTCCAACTCACAATGTTTCTGTCGGAGGTCATCATTTTCTTGCCGCAGAGAAGCACACTCCACCCGGAGATCGTTCAACTCTCCCTGTAGTGACGAGTAACAGTCTCTCAGGCTTCGTAGGTCTGCTTTCACGTCATCGAATTTCGAGTTGAGATTGTCGAGTTTCGTTAGAACGTCAGTGAGAGTTTGGCTTTCTTTCCGTGATGGAGTGCTGGTCGTGGAGCTGCCCACACTAGCACGTGGAGATGCTGAAGACTGGGATCTGATCTGTGTCTGACGCATAGCACTGCGTGGTCCTGGGTTCATCACCACGTCCCCACACCGGCGCAGTAATAAAGTGCCCCAGAAGAAAAACGACAGGAGAAAACCACAGGTGACACCGCCCGCCTTCCTTTTCAATCGGAGACTAGATTTTCCACTCGGTTTACGTTTGTACATTAAAGAAATGAAAATGAATACAAAACGACCGCATTGCTCTCTAAAGTCCGTCTTTTAGAAGGCATGGTGCTTTATCTTGCTGTACCTCGTGTATGAAAGTATAATTCTGCTTACAACACACACAAAAGCTGATTCAACGAGGTGCTTCTACACGACTTGTGTCCACTTGTAACCTCGGTATCAATCCACCAAAGAGAGAGAGAGAGAGAGAGAGAGAGAGAGTGTGTGCGTGTGTGTGTGCATATGTGCGTGTGCATGTGTCTGTGTGTGTCTGTGGCTGTGTCAGTGTGCATGCATGCGTGTGCCCGCGCGCGCGTGTGCGTACGCGTACGCGCGCGTGCGTACGCGTACGCGCGCGTATGTGTGCATGCGCATGCGAGTGTGTGTGCCTGCGCGCGCGCGCGCGAGTGTGTGTGTGGTCGAACAAATGGACAAGAGAAAATAGGATCGATGTCCGAACACCAAATGTTACAGTAAATCAGATCATAGCATACATTTGGTCCTGGCCAGTTATATGGTATATGCGTTCAAGTGGAAGGTAAAGAGTGCGCGTGCGCACGCGCACGCGAGCGCGCGCGCGTGCACACACACACACACACACACACACACGCGCGCGCGTGCACGCACAAACACACACACACACATGCACACGCGCATACGCACACACACAGAGGCACGCACACACGCATAGGCACGCAGAGAGCGAGAGAGAGAGAGAGCGAGAGAGAGAGAGAGAGAGAGAGAGAGAGAGAGAGAAGGTGGGGCGGGAGGGGTTTGTCGCATGGCGGTAACAACTTCGCTGACTGTCAACAGAACGGAAGCGGATGGCACGTGCACACAGCGAACTAAAAGCCTGTGTCACACAGCTTCGGCACTGCGGGTGGCGTTTACAACGGGAGGTTTTGTCCCGTCGCAGGCTGGAGGCTTTAGGAGATGCATGCATTTGAAGCCCACGTCAAACCAGCCGCCGTGCAGGGCTTTCAGCTCCACGGTAGGGTGTACGATAGCGCGCCCTTCCTGGGTGTACATGGCATACAGAATGTGCTGTTCCACCTGTACAGAGCAGAGCGCACGCACGCACGCGCGCACACAAACACACACACAGACACACACACACACCACAGACAGACAGACAGACAGACAAAGAGAAGAGAGAGAGAGAGAGAGAGAGAGAGGGGGAAATCCACACACACACACACACACACACACACACACACACACACACACACACACACACGCACACACACACACACACACACACCATCATCATTTTCATTATCATCATCATCATCATCATTATCTTCATCAGTTAGCAGTTTGTCCCCCAGCACGGTTTTCCAGAACAAATCTATGTGGATACGAGGATGAGTTTACAATGTCCAGAGTTGTTTGAGTATCACTGCCCGCCCCGTTTTTGACCACAGACGATGTTTCAAACATATTTCAATGATGGACTGGCTCGAAGAGTTCTAAACATTCGTCCCTAAATCTGGCCGAACTGACGATGAACAGAAATGGGGGCCTATATCTACACACGGCGGGAGATGAGCTATATAGTAAGGTAAGGTAAGGTTACTTATAGCCCAGCCGACCGCAAAGGGCCATGTCAAGGCTGTCACCGCGTTGAAATCAACTCACACGTCATATCCCAAAAATAAAAAAATAAAAAATTCATTTACACACCCTTTAAAATACACCTAAAAATACACCAGATGTTTTTTTATGACTTTTTTTCTGTAAAATCTCAGATCTGATGAAAATTGTTGATGTCCTCAGAAACTCAAAACAACACATCAGATCGGATATCTCACAAAGTTTTCATGGAGCCTGCTGTAAGATGTCTCACATCATGCAAGTCCCAACACTCTAAAAGACTATGTTTCACTGTGAGTGGTGCATGACATGGAATGCACCACAGAACTTCTTCACCTTTTAAAAGATAAGAATGGTGTAAAAGGAGTGGCTTGTATGCAAACTGCATAAACCTGTTTCTTCTTTACGGCCGACTCAGGAACATGGTAAAAACTGTATCAGGTTTGGGCGGATTTTTTTCTTTCTCTCTTTCTTTCGCGTTCCAGAGACGGATTTTAAAGAATTTGTTATCCGTCTTTAAGTTCCATTCCTCTTGCCAGAGTTCTTCGACGTAAGCCTGGGCTCTGCGTTTCAGATCAGTGTGAAGGACAGACAATCTGCTCAACTCTTTTCTTGTGGCACTCTTGGCAAGCTGATCAACCAAGTCGATGCCTCGAATGCCCTAATGGCTGGGAACCCAAGCAAAAACTATGTTGTATCCATCTGATTTTCAGGGAGGTGTACGGTTCGAATAATTTCAGCAGTTGAGGGTGCTTGAGGTTACGGCTGGCAATAGCCTCCAAAGCAGAAAGGGAGTTCGAAGATGTGTATACAGACTTTCCAAACTGTCACGAAACCAGGCACGACCCACGAGTATGCAAAACCCAAGCTGTCAAGTGTCAACGCACTTCATGCCCATTCAATCTAACTTTCCAACGGCGCAAGTTTCTTTGTCAGGAAGGTCAACGCGTAAGGGTCCGAGCTATCAGCCACTCCACTGACGGACTGAGTAAACTTGCCCACACCTGTGCATTTGGTGAGGCGTAAGACAATTTCATCAGGTATCAAGTTCATGACAAATGTTTGTCTACGTCTTTCGCGCGCGTGTGCGTGTACTGAAATTTTGCAACACCCTGCGTAACCGTGCGAAAAGTTGCAAAATCAGCCGAATTTGGCAAAACTTACTGAGATCTTGAAAAGCTGATAAAACCGATACATTAATTTGCATCCCAGATGTTTGTATTGCGTTTGTGTGTGTGTGTGTGTGTGTGTGTGTGTGTGTGTGTGTGTGTGTGTGTGTGTGTGTGTGTGTGTGTGTGTGTGTGTGTGTGTGTGTGTGTGTTAAAGTTGCCCTTGTTCTTAGTACTGAGTCGGGAATGATCCGTCAGTATATGTCCAGAACAAATGATGCAGCCTAAAGCCACAGCGCAATGTAAGATCCTTAAAGAACGAGAATTCGATTTAGTCCAGCCACATTTTCACGTTGTTGCAAATATTTCCTGAATTCTCACTCACCTCAGTAACAGCGTTCACCTAAGTTTTGCACCACGCGAGTAGAGGAACCGAGACACACAGAGTGCTGGTGTCCTGAACCAGTCCAAGGAGATCTTGCTTCAGCCCAGTGAGTTCTGCTTCAGTCCAATGAGTTCTCGCTTCAGTCCAGTGAGTTCTCGCTCTTGAAGCGTTCGTTTGTTTGTTTGTTGTTTGTTTTTAATGCGGCTGTCAGAAATGAGAATGTAAGCACTAATGTTTCAATCTAGAGTTCCTTGCAGCAGTTGGTTGCCTGGTTGATGGTAAAATTGTGTTCCAGTCCACATGATTCTGCATCTGTCAAGTCCGGGAGAGAGAGAGAGAGAGAGAGAGAGAGAGAGAGAGAGAGGAGAGAGAGAGAGAGAGAGAGAGAGGCAGACAGACAGACAGACAGAGACAGAGAGAATATATATCAGCAAGCATGTATGTACGTATGCGTGCATGTATGTAATGCATTGTTTCCTGAAATCAACTTTGCTGTGTCTATATTTGTATGTGTACGTTTTTTCTTTTAATCTATATGTGTTCATCTCTCTCTCTCTCTCTCTCTCTCTCTCTCTCTCTCTCTCTCTCTCTCTCTCTGTCTGTCTCTGTGTATTGGTATACGTGTTTTTGTGTGTGTAGCGGAGGTGGGGGGTGGGGGGGGGGGGGGGGGGGGGGTGGGGGAGGGAGGGGGGGGAGGGGGGAGCGGTGGGGTTTGGGGCCAGGGGGAGAGGTGCGTGTGTGTGTGTGCGTGTGTGTATTTGTGTGTGTGTGTGTGTGTGTGTGTGTGTGTGTGTGTGTGTGTGTGTGTGTGTGTGTGTGTATGTGTGTGTGTGTGTGTGTGTGTGTGTGTGTGTGTGTGTGTGTGTGTATGCCCCTACACAGGGACGCGGGAATGAAAACTTACTGCAATTTTCCCCCCAACCATAACATAATGGCAAATGATTTTGTCCAAATATCCACCGACATTCAGTCTCCTACCTCCTTTCTTGGGTGTGACTGAGAAAGAAAAGTCAAGCGATCATCGCATGATCAAGGCATTTCGCAATTCGAACACGCATTCGTCATATCATACCACCCCCCCCCCACCCCCCCCCCCTCCCCCCCGAGGCAATACATTGAATCGTGTTGACGCTACGCTTTCACTACTGCACTCGACACCTGAAGCTTCTGGTGGTGTCCTTTGCCACGAACCATACGGTCCACGCGAGGCATCCCTTGGTTAAAGCACACAACAATGGCTCGCTGCCTCGGGTGAGAAACAAGACAGCTGTTGAAAAAAAAAAACCCGGCTGATTGTTTCCGACCTCTTCTTGATTAATAATTTGTCCGAATCGATGAATACCACCCTTCTGAAAAAAGCCGAGTTGTGACAATGCCGGAAACTGGAGTGGAACGTGTTGAGAAACTACTGTGCAGTCATCGAAGGGGCGAATGAAAAAAGAATTTCTGAAGAGGGTGTCTCTGGCACCGAAGACGTTATCATCTATTCAGACTTCTCCAGCGTCGACGTAACACGGGGACGTTTGGTTGAATCTGAATGGTTCCAAGAAACTGTAGCACACGAAAAAGTACCACTGTGCACATCACACTTAAGAGCTTTGTTTACAACTTTCCAGTTGATGTTCGACCGTGACCCGAAAACACAGATGCCCACACGATAATAGTTTCTCTCAAGGTCAGTGACAGTTTCAAATACTGACAGCGAGATGCTGAAGCAAAGAACAAAAGGAGCATGTCACACACGTCAGCTTGAGAGCACAGGACTGTGTCTTCCTCAGGCAGCCAAAAGAAAAACACACGGTCGCCTGCTTTCAGCCCTTCACCAATGGTAGTGAGCAAATCACAAAGATCCGTGATCGCCGCACAGTCACTTTCTGGCAATGCAAAACAGATCACCAGAAATAGTTGCCATTTACTTTCTTTTTCTTCTCTGGTTTTTCTTCTTTTGTGTGAGTGTTTAACCAGTTTTCCCCACATTCTTTTCTGCTTCTTTTTATTTTATTTCTTCCTATTAGAAGGGTCTCCGTCCTCCTATTTTTCCACACTTCCTTACTCGTTGACT
Source organism: Conus canariensis (assembly GCA_033310375.1). Lineage (NCBI taxonomy): Eukaryota > Metazoa > Mollusca > Gastropoda > Neogastropoda > Conidae > Conus > Conus canariensis. The sequence continues at coordinate 34,735,013 of CM065730.1, read as the reverse complement.
TTTCTCTTCAATTGACTTTTCCCTTCAACAAACTCTCCCATACCATGCATGATCTTTGTGTTCATTTACCGATGGACATTCTCTTACGGGTTTCAATGGATTTTGTGTTTGATACAAAGGCGTTGGGGTTTGCTGATGTTCTGCAGTTTGGTGTGCTGACACAGCAGCCATTTTCATATACTGAGACATATCGAAATGCCACACAACTACATGCCGAAGTTTAGCCAGTCGTCCAGCCTGAACGCCAACAGGCACACAAGTGCAAGAAACGCTGCAAACAAACCCACACCATCCATTTTGAATGATCCACACGCATATGCACATTCACCATCTAATCCCCAGCAGCCGGATGACACTACTCAGCCCCCAAAGCCAAACCCTGACAAGACCACGCCTTCCATACGCACACAGAAGCCACCAATATATCTCCAAGATTATGAGAAGCATAAAGTGGGATACTGACGCAAAAAAAAAAAGCCTTACATTAGATTCTAGGCAAGAACATTTTTGCTGTGATAATGCTAGTGTTTTAAGCAGCAATGATAGTTTGAAAGTATCTTCTACCATGGGGCTTATAGCATGCTGCCCGTGCAAATTTTACTTGTACTTGTACTTTTCGATGTTGAAAGATCTTTCATAGATCGGTTCATCGCTCTATTGATGTGACATACAACTGACTGACGTAATGGTGGGAAGATTGTCAATGTCAGTTGAAATTAGTTGTTTGGCTCATAGCACTTGGGGTTATAAAGCCTAGGATGATCTGACCAATGGGCATCAAGTCTGTTTTTGAAGGTATTCAGGGTGGGTGCTGTCACTACTGACTCGGGAAGGCTGTTCCACGTCGTCACCACTCTCTCCGAGAAGAAATTGCCTCGGACCTGCCGGCGCACTTGATTTTTGGCGAGTTTCTTGCTGTGACCTCTGGTCTCACGTCCTGTGTACGGTTCAAATTGCGGGCTTGTTGCATTGTAGATCCCTGTGACGTACTTGTACGTGTCAATCATGTCGCCTCGGAGCCTTCTGAATTCTAGGCTGGGGAGCTTCAGTTCTCGGAGACGTTCAGGGTAGGGCTTCTCTTTCAGTCTTCCGATGAGTTTTGTAGCTCGTCGCTGCACGTCTTCCACATCCTGCTGTAGACCTTTCTGCCAGTAGTGTGGGGACTAAACGGAATGTCCATACTCCAGCATCGGTCTAACCAGTGACTTGTAGAGCTGAACGAAGGTACGATCCGAGAGGTGGTCGAAGGATCTTCTGACTACTCCAAGTGTTCGATTGGCTTTGGCTGTAGCTTGGGCAACGTGATTCTTGAACGTCAGTTTCCTATCGATCACTACTCCCAGATCCTTCTCTGCTTCTGTCTCGACTAAGTTGTGCCTGCTTTCCTGGCCGTCTGTTGTCATCTTCATGGTGTACGTGTGCTCATCCGGACTGTGCCCTAATCTCATCACGCAACACTTCTGGGGGTGGAAACCAAGGAGCCAGTTCTCTGACCAGTCGCAGAAGTTGTCCAGATCTTGTTGTAAGGACTCCCGGGCCTCAACCTCATCACTCCGTGCGAATAGCTTAGTGTCGTCAGCGAAGATGCGGACTTCATTCTTGGCATATCGGGGCAGGTCACTGATGTAGGCGACAAACAGCAGGGGGCCGAGGACGCTTCCTTGTGGGATGCCACTTGTTACTGCAGATTCCTCTAATGTCTCGCCGTTCACCGTGACCACTTACGTTCGATCTGTCAGGAAATCTTTGATCCACGCGTGGACGTTGCCTCGGACTCCAAGTGCATCAAGCTTCAGCAGGAGACGACGGTGGGGGACACTGTCAAAAGCCTTCTTGAAGTCTGTGTACACTGCGTCAATTTTCCCGCCATCGTCAAGTGTCTGGGTCCAGAAGTTCAAGGTGTCCAACAGCTGAGTACTGCAAGAACGGCCAGGTGTGAAGCCATGTTGTTGTTCACATATCTGATGATTATGCTGCATGTGCTAAAGAACTTTAGCTTTGACAAGTGTTTCCATTGACTTGCATAGGATGTTGGTCAGGCTGACAGGCCTGTAATAGTTTGGGGATGAGCGGCTTCCCTTCTTGAAAATTGGGGTAATGTTTGCCTTTCGCCAGTCATTGGGGATGCGGCCTTCCTCCAAAGATTTCTGAAAGATATTGCTGATGGGTAACGCTATTGAGTCTGCTGTCTCTACAAGGAGAATTGCTGGTATGCCGTCCATGCCTGCAGCCTTATTTGTCTTCAACCCCTTGAGTAGTTTCTTCACCTCTTCTTCCGTGATGTTGAAGTCTGTGAGAGCTGATTCGAAATCATAATCGGGTGGCGTTGGCAGATCTCCATCTGGTTCTTTTGTGTAAACACTTTGGAAAAAGTTATTGAGTACTTGGGCTTTCTCTTTGTCTGCAATTTTAAATGTATATGTTTGTGCTCATCCGGTTTCACTAGTCAAGAGTTGTGCTGTTTTAATGTAAAAGGCTGTTCAACGTAAATATGCGGGAAGAAACTTGAACAAAAATGCTCGGACAGCAAGAATTACATTTCTTCGAGACTTGCCGTACTCATAATTAGGGCTGGCCGTTGTATAAATTGTTTGATTAAAAATGTACAGTACTGTTTAACAAGTCCTGGTTTTCTGCATTTGCCTAATATCTAATGTGCATGATAGACAAACATACATATACAAAATGTGCGTTTGTCCATCTGTGTGGGAAAGACAGCACATGAGTTAAGAAAATCTCTGCTCCGCCTGTCTGTCTGTCGATCTGTCTGCCTGCCTGCCTGTCTGTTCGTCCGTCTGTCTCCGTCTCTTTCTCTCTCCCCCCCCCTCTCTTGTTCAATGGTTGAAATGTATGGATCTGTTTTCAGAAATCATGTTTTACTATACTGTTAAAAAAATATAATCTGTATGAAGGGAATGATGTACTGATGTATCTGTGTTCTCATCGCTACACTGATCATCCACAAACTCTTGCGTTACAAATAAACAAGACGAACTGAATGCGGATCTCATGCCAACTGTTAGCGTGAATGACACACACACACACACACACACACACACACACACACACACACACACACACACACACACACACACACACAAATCAGCGATTCAGTTAATTTTGAAATATAACATCTCTCAGCTGCCATTGCATTTTACACAAGCTTCCAAATTTTCACAGAGAGCATCTCCCCTTGTGAATCAGCCAACAATACCTGATCAAACGAAGACCCACTATAACGAAATGAAATGTTGCATGGTGTAAGAATCCACAAAGGTACCAGTATGTACACTAACAGATGATAGTAGACGATACAGAGAACGCACCTTAGAAAAAGAACCCCATGGGCGGGATACGTCATTACGTCATTCATGAAAAAGCAACTCATTCTTTTCCTCGAGTGGTGACATCTTTGGCGCCGCCTTTTAGCTCCACAGGCCATCAGCTGAAACAATGTGATCAATTCATCTAGGGTTGGAACCTGTTAGTCCACCCAGACCACCAGCCGTTTGAAAGTACAGAGGGCGAAAAACGCTCACCAGTGCGCCACCAAGACTTCAACGAATAGTCTTTCATCTGTGGAGATATGACTTAAACATTGAACGCCTTCCCGGTGAGAGGGTACCCAAGGCAGAGACTAGAAATTTCTGAGATCAGATCAAGAGACACCGATTTTGCAAACAATAGCCATTCGGGTGGCCAAGTCCGTCGCATGAGGAAGAATCCTGACGTGCAGTAAATGACCTCAAAACAACAAACAAATGAACAAGACATTTCAGAGTCGCCATCCAAACAGACCTCAAAGTGCAACAACTCAAGCTCTAATTTCAAGATGGACGGCCTGATTCTAGAAAACAAAGCCACACCAGTGTGACCTAACACGCCATGTATCAACTTTTCACGGGTAGCCAACTTCGTTTTGTTTTTCTGTTACGAAACTACACATCTGGCCAGAAACCATTAGTCTCAGTAAATTCACCAACAGAAAAAAAAAAAAAAAAAAAAAACTCCTCCAAGAAAATCCAGTAGCAGTTAATTAATGACGAAAAGTGGCCAAGTCGGAAACTTCTGTCATCAGAGTCGGAGAGCTTCTGGTACCACGTGATACGAGAGAGCGACCCGGACAGCCACATTAACGGTGCAGTCACGGTAATATGTAATGGCAAGAATCAGATAAAAAGCTGGCATATTAGTTCTAAAACATACCCTATGAAACTTTTTTTTGAGTGTCAACATTGTAATGTCGAGTACGGAAATTGCTGGGTGTGTTTTCTATTACTAAATCTGCCTCTTCTGTCAGTGTGCAGTCTGTGCGCATGTGTTTGGGCTGTTCTGTGAGACTGATTTGTCATCAAATAAGCTGAACAGACCTACATAATCGATTTCAAGACACAACTATTTTGATAGCTATCTGCAAGTACAAAAATCTGAGGAAAACTAACATGAAAACTTGCACTTGTCAAACTGATTACTGCATGGGCAAGTATCTAGTTTGAACCCTTTTTTGAATGTTGAGGCTGAAATACCCCTTGCAAACTGAAAACAGAAAGTGAAGGAAGCGATAATGAGATGGTGAGCCCCGGCGCCAGAGAACATTAGCGTACCTCGCTCGGTAAGAAAATGCATAAAGCAGATACTGATGGGGGGAAAAAAGGATGTTAAAAAGCACGTTGTAAAAGCGTGAGAATGTGTCAGTGCACAGAAAGTAATGCATCGATGCTTTAAACATAATCAAAAGATATGAACAGGCGTTAAATTTGCATAAAGGACCAGCCAGTGTGGTGCAGTGTTTAGCATCGCAGGTCACAAGTGTGAGTTCGAGTCCCGTCAGACAAACTCCGGTCTACCTATGCGATTTTACAATCCCAGTTGACTCTTTACACAGAGTGCTACGGACTGAGATATGAAGACGAATCACACAGTTGAGTTTCATCCGCTGAATAGATGCGTGTCTGAGAGCGTCGCTTGATATACTTCCTGACCAACACAATCAGGTTTCAGTATCTTTCGGGCCTGGTTGATGCCGGGGTATATTATGAAAGCAAGTGTGGAGAAGGCATACGTAGTCTGTGACACACACACACACACACACACCACACACACACACACACACACACACACACACACACCACACGCACACACACGTAGTCTGTCACACACACACACACACACACACACACACACACACACACACACACCACACACACACACACACGCAGACACACAATCAGAATCATCTTTATCATCCTAACACATCATTATATAAAAAAAAGAAAGTGTAGAGTAGGCTTACGTACTCTCTCTCTCTCTCTCTCTCTCTCTCTCTCTCTCTCTCTCTCTCTCTCTCACGCTCTCTCTCTCTTTCACACACACACACACACACACACACACACACACACACACACACACACACACACACACAAAAGAAATTTTCGTGATCATCTTTATCACCTTTAAAAAAAAGTTTGCAACAACAGAGCTAACTACATGCATTGGAATCATTCACAGGCAGGCCAAAGGAGGCCATGGCGCGAAGGGGGAGGGAGGGACCCAGGAAGTGGATTTTTTTTCACTTTGGTTAAAGGTGGTACGTCTAAAGATTGTTTTCTGTTTTCATTCCTTTCAGTTCTAAAACAAAGAGGTTTCTTTCATTAAATAATCAGCGAAGGCTCTACATCTGCAGTGTCGTAAAGGAAATGCTAAGTAATGATAGCGTACACATTTTGGACATTAGAAGGAAAAAAAACCCACAAAAAACAACGTCATTAACCATCTGAATGCTAAATTTTTACTGAATACAGATTTTGTTTTACACATCTTTGAGGGAAACTATCAGCAGTACTTTTTGCATACTGCAAATGTCATTGTTTGAGATGAACCGACTGATCCAATCTCATGTGAGAAAAAAAAGTACATGACAGATGGTAGTGAATGGTAGCCTATTTTGTCTACCTCATCCCATCACAAGGATGCTCCATGTTTCTGTGTGTTCTGACTCAGAGTCTAATGAAATTTACCCGAGGGAAATTTTCGGCCAGCTACTGCTGGTCTTCGTCAGCCCAGACTGACTGGTAGTTGTGGTGGATGTTGGTGTCCTCCGAGTTGTCATCTTTGGTGGAGTGATTGGTGTTCAGTACACACTTGTAAATGGGGGGCAGGTCATAGCCACAGTCGCTGTTCAAGCTTGGTTTTCTCTCCCTGAATTCTATTGCTTCTTTCACTTTCCTTTTTGTAAACTGTGATTCAGCTGCAATTATGGTGGCTTGAAACTTGCTGGTATGGTGGGTTGTTGTTGTCAGATGTCCATAATATGCAGAAGTTTTGGTAGTGTGTTCATTTAGCCTTGTTTTCAAAGGCCGACCAGTTTCTCCGATATAGCCCTCACTGCACTCCTCACATTGAATGTGATACACCACACCACTTTTCTTTTCCAACTCTGTTCTGTCCTTGACTTTTGTAACTTGCGATCGTATGGGATTCACTGGTTTGTGTAACACTTGAACGCCGTGTTGGCTGAAAGTCCTTGACAGGCGCTCTGACATCCCTTTCACAGAGGGTATGCTGATAGTGATAGATTTCTTTTCGCTGGGATGCCTTTGTTTCGGTTTGGGGTGTTGAAAATCCAGGAAGGATAACCTTGGCTTTCAGAACTGTCTTGACGTGGTGTTCTTCTTTCAGTTTATTCTGTTCTGAGGTGCAGTGGGTTTTTGCTCTGTATAATAGAGTTCGGACAACTGAACGTTTATGCTGTAATGGATGGTTCGAGTAAAAGTGTAGATATTCGTCAGTATAGGTTGGTTTGCGGTTTACCGATGTTTCCATGGTTCCCTCGTTGGTTTTATTAACTTTGACATCTAGGAATGGGATCTGATGGTCTTGTTCAGACTCACAGGTGAACTGAATGTTGGGGTTGATGGAGTTGAGGTGTTCAGTGAAGTTGTCCTTCTCTGATTCTGCTATGCTGCTGAAAATGTCATCAACGAATCTGTACCAAAGGGAGGGTGGGCTCTGGGAAGACTCAGGAGCTTCTTTTTCAAAGTGTTCCATGAACAAATTGGCCACAACAGGTGAAACTGGTGAGCCTTTGGCTGCTCCTTGGGTCTGTTGGTAGAACTCACCTTTGTAGGAGAAGTAGGTGCTAGTGAGGCATAACTCCAGGAGCGTCATGATCTGGGTCACACTGAACTCTGTGCGGAGACTGAGTGTGAGGTCATTTTCCAGTCTTTCCCTGACAACCTTGAGAGCGTCCTGGATGGGAATGCTGGTAAACACTCACACAGGAACATGGAGAGACAGAGACAAGACACTCACACAGGGGCATGGAGACACAGAGACAAGACACTCACACAGGGGCATGGAGAGACAGAGACAAGACACTCACACAGGGGCATGAAGAGACAGAGGCAAGACACTCACACAGGGGCATGGAGAGACAGAGACATGACATTCACACAGGGGCATGGAGAGACAGAGACAAGACACTCAACACAGGGGCATGGAGAGACAGAGACGAGACACTCACAAAGGGGCATGGAGAGACAGAGGCAAGACACTCACACAGGGGCATGGAGACACAGAGACGAGACACTCACACAGGGGCATGGAGAGACAGAGACAAGATACTCACACAGGGGCATGGAGAGACAGAGGCAAGACACTCACACAGGGGCATGGAGAGATAGAGACAAGACACTCACATAGGAGCATGGAGACACAGAGACAAGACATTCAAACAGGGGCATGGAGAGACAGAGACAATACACTCACATAGGAGCATGGAGAGACAGAGGCAAGACACTCACACAGGGGCATGGAGAGACAGAGACAAGACACTCACACAGGGGCAAGGAGAGACAGACAAGACACTCACACAGGGGCATGGAGAGACAGAGGCAAGACACTCACACAGGGGCATGGAGGGACAGAGACAAGACACTCACACAGGGGCATGGAGAGACAGAGACAAGACACTCACACAGGGGCATGGAGAGACAGAGACAAGACACACACAGGGGCGTGGAGAGACAGAGACAAGACACTCACTCAGGGGAATGGAGAGACAGAGACAAGACACTCACACAGGGGCATGGAGAGACAGAGACAAGACACTCACTCAGGGGAATGGAGAGACAGAGACAAGACACTCACACAGGGGCATGGAGAGACAAAGGCAAGACACTCACACAGGGGCATGGAGAGACAGAGACAAGACACTCACACAGGGGCATGGAGAGACAGAGGCAAGACACTCACACAGGGGCATGGAGAGACAGAGGCAAGACACTCACACAGGGGCATGGAGAGACAGAGGCAAGACACTCACACAGGGGCATTGAGAGACAGAGGCAAGACACTCACACAGGGGCATGGAGAGACAGAGACATGACACTCACACAGGGGCATGGAGAGACAGAGACAAGACACTCACACAGGGGCATGGAGAGACAGAGACATGACACTCACACAGGGGCATGGAGAGACAGAGAGGAGACACTCACACAGGGGCATGGAAGACAGAGACATGACATTCACACAGGGGCATGGAGAGACAGAGACAAGACACTCACACATGGGCATGGAGAGACAGAGGCAAGACACTCACACAGGGGCATAGAGAGACAGAGACAAGACACTCACACAGGGGCATGGAGAGACAGAGACAAGACACTCGCACAGGGGCATGGAGACACAGAGGAGGGGTTAAGAATGGGGGCTAAGAGTCGACGAGCGGGAAGGGGAGAGAGAGAGAGAGAGAGAGAGAGAGAGAGAGAGAGAGAGAGAGAGAGAGAGAGAGAGAGAGAGAGAATGAATGAATGAATGAATGTATGATTTATTGAGATAAGCTTAGAAAGCCCATTCTCAAGGGGAGGATTTGGTGGGATGGGGGATGTACATAACTACCAAAAAATAAACACACGTAACACATGCTAGAATACAACATCGCGATGAGGAAACCAGATCACGGAAGATATTAATTTGAATGTGACTATCAACATATCAACGCGTCTATCCACAATCACTTGGACTTCCGTTGTTGACAGCTTTGGTGTCGCCAGAAGCCATTTTCACGTCTTCTCTCGTAGTACAGTGAAAGCTGTCCACCTTTCTGGTCATTTCCTGTAGACATGCCATTATGTCACTGATGGTAACGTTGTCAGCATGAACGTCCTGTGGTCGACTTACCTGCAAAATGTCTTCGGGATCATCTGTACACTCTGAATCATGGTCGTCCTCAGGTCCCATGTCTTCCTCTTTTCTTGTTTTGTGTGGAAGTAACTGGTGGCCTGTCACGTTCACAGAACTTGTCATGGAATTCTTCACCACAGTCTTCATTACCACTTGGCTCGACCGGCATAATATCCAACATGAAATCTTCATCGTGTCCGATTGTCACAGTTTGTTCGTCACACTGTCCAATGTTGATTTCCTTTTGAGTGTCACTGTGCCGTGTGTCGTGTGTAGGCTGTGGTGAGGACGGAGGAGAATTGCTGTCACAATGAAAAATGTCACCACAAGCAGCCTAGCTGTTGCCGGTTTTGTCAACACTGTACATTAGGCAAGGTGGCGTCGGCAGAAACAAAACAGACGGAGAGAAACCTTCACTTGCCTTTTTGTGCTGATTATTTCTGTGTACCTCAGCCCTGCGCCTGTCTCTGTTAACCTGTGACGGGCATATCCGTCAATACACAGCACTGCGGCTTTGGGTTTGCGTTGCAGGGGGCTGGTCGGTATTTGTAGTCAAGCGTAGGATCACAACTGTTTGTTTTTCCTCTGCCCTCAATTTTAAAAGACGACAGTGTCATCTTGTGTAGTGCAGCATTCAGCGTCGCTTCCAAAGTAGATGGGAGACCTTCAACCGGCATCGTGGGCAGTCTACAGGCAGAGCAGCTAAAAGAACGTCTTGCTGGTTGCAAGTCAAGGGAAGCCACTCCGAGAGAGAGAGAGAGAGAGAGAGAGAGAGAGAGAAAGGAGAACAACAACAACAAGAAAGAGAAAGCTGGTCAGCTAAGTCTTGGTTCCTATAAACAGGTCGATCTACAACGGGACCCAAACGGGGATAAAGTAGAGTAACTTTTATTCTGAATAAAAGTTACTCTGAGTTAGGTTTCCTTATGGGAGCAAGAGTTACCCTACTTGTTTATTGTTTATTGTTTACTGTTCCCTGCCTCATTTCATGTTGAATTCTGTTACAATTAAATCGAGGTTATTTGTATTTGTTTCTGTCCGTCTTTGTGTTTGTCTTTTGATCTCCCTTGTATCCTTGGGTAGATCCTCAGGCGTAGGCTCAAAGATTGTCCTCTACATTTTATACTGTTTGCAAAATGTTTTTAGTTTTTCAGCAACTTTTTTCCTCCCCACACTTTCGTTTTGTTTCATTTACTACCCTTCGCTGGCTGCTTTCGGGGTGCTGTTGGATTCTTTTTTGAACCCTTGTTGGTGAGAACACCACAGTATTATGGACTGTGGTATGTCTCTATTCGACGCCAGGAGCACAAACACAATCAACCGTGTCTTCCTGACGAGTCCGATCCAGCGGGCGAAAGACTTAGGAGCAGGCAATACAAGTAGATCTGCCTTCGAAAGGGATTACAATGGTTCTCTCATGCAGCTAGGGAAGAGTTTTCATATTTACAATGTAATTTCTTAATTTATATGTTCCCATTTTCTTCATCTTCAACCCCACCTTTTAAGGGGCCCCCTTTAAGTTCAAAATCTTTGCGAAATCATTATTGTGATGGCGAAGGGGTTGTTGGCCTGCGCTTGTTCCCCCCCCCCCCCCCCCCCTTATTAGATTGCTCGACTTTGTATTTATCTAACTTTATTCAAATTTAAAAGGGTGTGCCAGTCTTGAATAAAAGTTACTCCGAGTTAGATTTCCTTATGGGAGCAAGAGTTACCCAACTTGTTTACTGAGGATAAAACGTTCGAAAAAAACTCACCTGACTCTCACGCAATTTCAAGAACGAGAGCACGGCCCGTCGGTACTGCTCCACAAAGCTGCTCATGACGTCATGCGTGGCCAGAAAGAAACCCCCGGCCACCCAGTTAACGTTCCCGCGCAGTATAATCCTCCACGGGGTGTTGAAGTTCGGGCTGAACACCTCCCCACACAGAACCCGCCGGGGGTCAAACTCGGGCGGGGCACGCATCACATACTTGTTGCTCTCGTTCCTGCCCTCGATGTTCCTCAGATAGCCGATGTCCATCCACGCCAGCAGGCGGCTGGGGAAATAACCCCGCTCAATGACGTCCCGCAGCAGGTCGAACTTGGCGTGCGTCACACAGGTGTAGTCTGGATACACGGTGTTGGGCCAGTGTCTCGGGTAGCCTCCGGCGTAGATCCCGGCGATCTGGGGCTTGAGGGCGAACGACCACAGGCTGGAGACTTTGACCTGGATCACCCGGGTTAGCGGTGTGAGGTGTTGGCGCACAGAGCGAAAATGCCGGGCGAAGTTGTCGGAGTTGGTGTACATGACCACGGGCGCCTGCAATTTGGAGAAGGCAGAGGACCACCGTTCGTAAATGCGGTGGTCTCGCTTCATGTGTGGGTTTCCTTTCCCGAATTCCCCGATGTCCAGAAAGGCGGTGACCACTGTCACGTTGTGCAGGATCGGCGGCGTCTGATTCCCGCTGCCGGTGGTCAGGGTGACGTCAGTGGGTGTTGATGACGTCAGTTTTGTCAGGACGTAAATGTTTTGCCACGGTCTGGCCTTCGGAAAGCTGGTCTAGGAAAGAAAAAAAAGGGAGCGGTGGGTGGGTGAGAAGTGGTATGACAGTGTTTGATCTGGAACAAAATTAATTCAAATAAAAGTAAAAACAAACATTAGTAGGATTTTTGTTAAAAAGGTAAAAGAATGTCCAAGTTCTTTCAGTGTAACATTACTGGACAACAGCCTTAAGAAACGGGACACAGCACAGCACAGCACAGCACAGCATCGCACACACACACACGCTCGCGCATACCCAACAGCAGTTACAACTCACTCAAACTCATTCTCTCTTCAAATGATAACGTCGCAGAAAAAAAAAGAAGCTAACTCAAACTAGAAAGGTGGATTTGCGCCAAGGGAAGTACTAATAGGTAGAGGCTGAAAGAGTTACTTCCTACAGAAATAATGGGTTCAGGTAGGTTTAGAACATAGAAAAAAAACAAAAAAACAAAAAAAAAAACCCTCTAAATTACCTGTAACAAGTTCGCAGGAATTAAGAAATTTTAGAAACGAACACATGTAACTTTTGTTAGCACCAACAGACATAGAGACCTTTTTCGTTCGGATGGTAATAAATAGAATTGAATGGAACTTGATGTAATCGGTTGAAAGTCGGGGTTATATTGATGTGCTTTATGATGACTTAAGGATACTAGAGTGTTATCTGTGGTGGAGGTCACCCGTGGATGACGACCAGTCATTTAAAGATTTTTACAATTCTTTTTTTTTGGGGTGAGAGGTGGTGGTGATGGTGGTGGTAGTGAGGGACTATCAAGGGAGCGAAATCTCTCACAAAGGGCTTATGCGCCTTAGAGCAAAAGAATTCCGCGCGTAGTGGAGAAATAGGTAATTGTCCGCTTAGCAGTAGCGCCATCACCTAGCGCATATGTCCGAACTGGATCAAGGATGTTAAAGTGGTCAGGTAACTGACCGTCACGTGATAGCTGGCATCCAAGTCGTAGAGGATTGTCGCGAGTTCGAACCTTCCCGGTAGCAAAAGAGAGACAAACTTATCCACTAGGACCTCGGGGTATCAAGTTGGCGCTGAAGGCTCAGTCAGCTGACGTTGCTTAGTAACCAGTCCTTGAAGAACGGGAATCTTGTGCTTGTTCAATCGGTGTTGCTGTGGGGCACTGTGTTGATGCTTTGTCAGGCTAGTTGAATGCGTGTGGACGTCGTTGACGTAGCTTTCTATAAGGTAATTTTTGTGTGAAAGTGACTCTCGAGGTCGTCAGGAATTTTCGATGTCCATTAGGTGTGAAGTGGTTGTTTGCTATGCTATATTGTAGGGGTGTGTGGAAGAGGGGGATTCATTGTGCATGTGACCAAGGTGGTAGAGAAACAACATGGACATGGCCCAAAGGGATATCCTCTGTTTCCATCCCTATATAAACTGAATAGAGAACGAGAGAGAGAGGAGGAGAACAGAAGAGAACAACACCACAATAGAGAGAAGAAAGAACAACACCACGATAGAGAGAAGAACAGATTACGAGAGAGAGAGAGAGAGAGAGAGAGAGAGAGAGAGAGAGAGAGAGAGAGAGAGAATGAGCATGACAGAGTAGGGTTGAAAGAAACATGGTCTGGGCGACAGAAGTGGCAGCAAGGTCTTAGGCGTAAAAGACAAGCTGAGAAAGAAAGACTGAGTTCAAAACCCAGAGGTGGGAGATAGAGACAAAGAAGATTTCCACGTCAAGTCCACAGGGACGACCGCGGAGACCCCAGTCCTGGAACCTGGTGCCAGACAACCAAAGGCGTCACCATCGCCCAGTGCTAAAGAAAATTTGAAGTGACTTGTTCGAGAACTATGGTGTCGTGAGCAGGTGTGCGCGTGTATGGAAACCTGGCCCGGTAAGAAAGCCTTTTCAGTATAAAAACCCGGGATTAGCAAGTACTGATTTCTTATGCTTTGATAATTCCTTTTCGTGTAATTGGATTTTTTCATGTGAAATTATAAGTAGCGTAGAAACTGTATTTCGTGTTCTCAGTCGTGCTAGGAGAGAAGCGAATGCGTGACATCCCATTCCCAGAGACAGGTGAATGGTTGGTGGGTGCATGAGTGCGCATATGCATGTGTGAGTGCAGAGAAAATCTTGGTGCGTTAAGCCTGACTAATTTATCAAGTTAGTTCACTTAAGCAATACCATAACAGATTTCCCGCCCTGGTCAGGGACTGATTGAAAGAGCTGCTGTAAGTGCTGGGGTTCTTGATTTGTTTAACTGGGGTTTCTTTCTCTTTTTTTTTTCAAAATTTAGAAAGAGAGGGTGTTAGTTACCGCCAATGACATTGACAAACAAAGCACATGACAAGACACGATGCATTTCAACCACTTGGGTCTTCTTCAGGCAAAAAAATAAATCACATTTAACATTTAAGACAGTACAAACAAAGAACGAAAATGACTCATCTGTTGTTAGTCCACGTGGACTAACAACAGATGAGTCATTTTCGTTCTTTGTTTGTACTGTCTTAAATGTTAAATGTGATTTATTTTTTTGCCTGAAGAAGACCCAAGTGGTTGAAATGCATCGTGTCTTGTCATGTGCTTTGTTTGTCAATGTCATTGGCGGTAACTAACACCCTCTCTTTCTAAATTTTGCTTCGTTCTCCGCCGTCAGTCACTCCATTTTGAAACTTTTTTTTTTCATTCATTCATTCTTTCTTTCTTCTTCTTTTTTTTTTTCAATACGGGATTACTTTGGATCCCCGAGGTTCTTCAAAATGTTCTGATCGGATTTTAACCTATCACTGACTTTGCTGTGATGTGGTTTCTGTTTTCCTCCTTTTATTCTGTCAAAGTAAATGTCAGGAAAAAAAAAAAGGAAAGGAAAGTTCGTAATATGTGAAATTTTAGAAGACATTTGTTTCCCGTCTGTCCTGTAGTCGATCTGGTGAATCAGTATGCATTGTTTGTCGCGTAACTTTATTTTTTAAATCATGTGCATTCTGGTGTTCTGTTCAGATGTGAAAGATACGGTTAAAGGGAACATTTGAAATTGATTTCATTTAAATCTAAGAAAATTGTTTATTTTGCAGGAAAAGTTGATAAAAGAACATAATCTTATTGCTTTTCGAATCTGGGTAGAGAGTTATAGAAATCAAACGAAGAAACATTTTTTTTTTTCCACTTTGTTTCATTTTTCACACTGGGATATAAGAACATGCTGAACACGTACACGCACGCAATCACACACACACACACACACACACACACACACACACACACACACACACACACAGAGAGCAGTTATTGAACACACCTGGTACCGTACGTAATAGAAACAAGAAGGCGAATAGCCTACATGACTCGTATGTGTAACTGCGCCTACAGACACAGATATAAAAGGGCAAAGGGAGGTGGAACAAATGTTTGCCTGATTTAGTATACACATACTGGGTGAAGGTTACTTTTTCCTCAGATCAGTTTATTGTCTTTAGTGAAGTACATATAACGCTATAATGCCTAAATGACGTAAAAACAAAAGTAACAAAGTGACGCATAATTACGTCTTCAGCCTAACACCTCCCGCACTGTGAAGCCTAAATGACGCAAAAAAAAAAAAAAAAAAAAAAAAAAAAAGTCACTCCATGACGCATATTTAAAGTGCTCATGATAACGAAACCCCTCCGTACCCTACCTCTCCCCATTCCACCCCTTTCACAAAAGCAAACTATTCCTGGGACGGTGACTAACAGCAACTTCGTAGATAAACAGTTTTTTTGAATGGTAATGAAATAATTATTTTGAATTACTTTTCTAAAACTGCTCACTGTCACGTTAACGTCTTTTGCTAGATTTCTGTTTCTCTCTCTCTCTCTCTCTCTCTCTCTCTCTCTCTCTCTCTCTACATATATATGGTTGACCAGCAAAGACCCCTTCACCTGCAAAGACTATGCGGGTGTCAGTACAGCACTGAAGCAGCAGACTCGCTTATTTTCTTGCTGGATTACGCCTGCTCTTCTGATTTCGATCCATTATCTTCATCCTGCACCACTGCCCCTCCCCCACCCACCGTTCCACCCTCACCCCCTCCACTGCTGTCTTCCATTTCCGTCATGCCCATTTTCCTCTTCACCTCCCATCGCTGCACATACTGGTGGCCCAAGTCTAACCAAAGATGGTATGCCCTACGGACGGCGTACTATCTTTGCTGCGAATCGCCCGGAGGGACGACAGTCCTCGTATTGTTCTAAGAAATTAAAACTTCAAACACTCTGCTAACCCTCGACTCTCCGTGCACTGATGGTGTCCTAACTGCCAGTTTGGATCTTAGGTGTTAACCGTGAACAACTTTTCCCACAGTAAAGCTTCGTGGTTTATGGTATGTTGGCGTGTTGGTGATCGTGTTTCCGACGCCTGGATATGTCAGCAAAATAAGAATTTGGCCAAACCCGAAGATAACGCTTTGAAAACAAACCAACCAACAAACAAAAAAACAAACAAAAAAAACAACCATTACGCATGGCTGATTATTGCACTGTTGCAGACACATCTACAATTTCGTCGATTTAAAAGTAGCAGAACAATTTGTCTCTGCTATCAATTTTTTGTCCGCTGCAAACCCCAACTTTTTTTGTCAAAGTGTGGTGGCTGCAAACCACTAACTAATTTCTTTACGACTGAGAGATTATTTGGCTGGACCAAGGACTGACTGGAGAGACATGCAGGCTATGATAGCTCCCTTGCGCATGATAATATAACCTCACACACTGTTGCAAACTGAGCGACTTGAGTAACCATTGGCTGATTAAGCCATTCTTACTTTTAGGCAGCATGTGTTAAGTTTTAGAACACAGGCCAATAGTTCACCAAATGACGTATGCACATAGGCTATTTCCAAATGATTACGGAGGTCTCTTTAAAGTTAAGGTGTATCATGAGAATTTGATTCACGAGAATAATTCCTCTCGGAGTAAAATTTACCTACGAGGATTTTACTCCTGGGTAAAATCTCGGACGAGAATCTTACTCCCCTCAACTCCGACGATAAGAAGCAGGCTACTTCCCGTGAGAAAAGCGTTCCTTTCTCTGTCCCCCTGTTTTCAGTCTGTACAGGTCTTAGTGTCTATCTGTCTGTTTGTCTGTCTCCCTCTCGTTTGTCTTTTTCTCTGTCTTCTTCGTATCTCTCTTTTTTCTGCATATATATATATATATATATATATATATATATATATATATATATGGATGTATGTATATATTTGTCTAGTTCTTGTTTAATAAGGGAAGAAAAGTGTGCCTTACCTTTTCCCTTATCCGCTACCTATTTGTCCAACATATTAATGTTAAGTAAGCCAGAGGAAATTGCATCTTTTAGCAGATCCAAACAAAGGCTACTCTAAACCATTTTTAGCTGCTTTATGCACTGGCTCGACGGACAATGCTTCAGTTATTAAACAGTCAAGCTGACCATTCTCATTGTCGACATCTTTTTACCTCCCTTGCATCCTTCAATGGATCCTCAAGCATAGTTCAAAGATTCAGCTCCACGTCTTCTTGTCTTTACATGATGGTTGCGGTTTTTACGCAGCTTATCTCCTTTTAGTTTTTTCTTCTCATTTCAGTCCTTCGCTGTTTGCTTTGGGGGTGTTCATTGGATTGTTTTTAGAACCTGTGGTGGTGAGAAAACCACAAAATTTGGAATATTTCCTTTTGACACTAAGGGAGGACCGCCGACACAGTCAGTCGAGTCTCACTGACGAGACCAGGCGACGATATGAATAGTTCTGTGTGCAAGACAAGCAGTCATAGACGCTACATGTAACCACCGAAGAATTTCAAATCCATGTTCATATTCACATTGATGTTCTCTTATTCACTCCTATTTTCTTTCACAAACATCCCCCAGCCACAAGCCCCCCCCCCCCCCCTTTTTTTTTTTTTAAATGACCTTTGTCAAGTCATTGTTTCAATGACGTAGGAATTGTATATCTGTACTTGTTGGCTCCCACCACAGATTTGTTACACACACGTACATACGTTTCTATGTGATCTGTGTAGGCACTATATTT
The DNA here is from genome assembly GCA_033310375.1 of Conus canariensis. NCBI lineage: Eukaryota > Metazoa > Mollusca > Gastropoda > Neogastropoda > Conidae > Conus > Conus canariensis. The sequence continues at coordinate 34,717,292 of CM065730.1, read as the reverse complement.
ATATCCGTATATTTGCCTGGTATATATTGCTTCAAATGGTCCAGTATTTACATTTGCATGTGATACAACTTCACATCTCTTTTTATCAGGGTGTACAGCAATAATTGATCAAAACTCCTAAGGAAAGGATCAATATGTATCATCAAAATTACTGGTACACACGTGAAACACCGATGTAACCGCTACTATTCGGTGACATCTTCACCCGTGGAACGGTTGGAAAGGTCTTGAGAACAGTCATCATTCTGCCAAGCTGGAATTTTCTGCTAATGCTTTTCTTTGCTTAGAAAATTCCAATGTTAAGACACACACACAAACGGACACTACACACGCATATACACCCACTAACCCAAACAGGTAGTCGAAACTTTGTGATTACACTGACTCGCTTGTTTACACATGTGAGGGAACAATATGTCGATGCTGACTGGCTCCCAGTGACCACACTAATGCACAAGAGAGAAGTCAAATGTTGTTGTGCAGACAGGCAAAAAGTGGTAATGGCTGTCAATCTGAAAACCGTTTACTTTTAATCCCACTGATATACTTAAGCTATGAAAGGTGCATGGATTAAAGCCTAACACCGAGGTTAAATTACACACTGGTTTGTTGTTGTTGTTGTTGTTTTAATTAGGATAAATCTTCTAGACATTGTGGAATTTTTGGACGGTAACATCTGATTTTTAAAATTGTACTGTGAAGCTGGATAGAAGTGGAAAGTATGTACGCAAAATTTTAGAAATTTTTATCACTTTATCATGACCTGCAGTTTTTTACATAAAGTGCTGAAAATGCATTTCTGTTCGAGAATTAGAACCGTTGTAACCTTAGTTAATGCAATCCTTCATCTACGCATTGTATCAATTTTCGTATCTTCAGTCAAAGGTATGGCTCTCATTCTAATATTCTCCTTGTCAATTTATCTATTCAAGAAAACTTAAAAGAACAATTGGTTCCGCCGAACGAAAGAGGGCAAACATATTACGAGACATATCACGACGCGTTTCGACCTCCTTGGTCTTCTTCAGGCAAGGCAAACAATATTCAAGACAATGAAAACGAAGAACTTCAATACAGAATACTTGGCAATCGTTTAATCATTTCTTTTTTTCTCTGTTGTAAAGCATTTACAACGGAAAGCTGCAAAATCTTCATTTTAAGAAGAGAGAGAGAGAGAGAGAGAGAGAGAGAGAGAGAGAGAGAGAGAGAGAGAGAGAGAGAGAGAGAGAGAGAGAGAGAGAGAGAGATCCTAGTACCCGGATCTTCCAAGAACACGAGAAGAACACAATGAGGCAAAAACAAACATGTGAAATGTTTTAGAACTTCAGCTGATGACCTTTCGGACACACGCTCATCCACTGCTCTAGGCTGTAAGCGACAAAGTACAATATCTTATAACGGAGTCTAAGCATACACATCAGTAGCGCTGCATGTCTTCAGAATTAATCTAGGGCATCGATCTCCACCTTCTACACTCTACCATCCTTCCCCCCAGCCTACCCTTTCCCTCCCACCCCTCTCTCTCTCTCTCTCTCTCTCTCTCTCTCTCTTGTATTCACGTGGAACATTAGCCGGATGCAAATACACAAAACTCGATCATTTCCGAGTGTGAGTGGCTTTGAACAGCTGCGCTGCTGCAAAGTTTGGGGATACGGTCAATTGCAGACTGACCATGAGTGACCACCACACATTCTTTGACACTATCCCATCCCCACCCCACTCCACCCTCTCCAGTCCGTGCTCTCTCTTGTTTCTAGTTTCATTTTTCCCCCCCATAACATCTCTACCTTCCTACACCCTCTCTGCTCCCCCCCCCCCCCCCCCCCCCCCCCCCCCGTTTCTAGTCTTATTTTCTCTGTGACATCCTTACCCACTCCCCCATTTTCAGCCTCATTCTCGTCATAAAATCTTCATCTCCTTCCACCACCCACCCCGCCCCCACCCCCCATTCTAGCGTCATTCTTTCACGATTTTTTTGTTGTTGTGGTCTCTGTCCTTTCTTGCCTTATTTTCTCCGTAGCATTTCTACCCCCCCCCCCTCCCCTCCCCCTCCTCCCGCAATCCCCCAACCCACTCTCTCCCGTTTCTACCCTTCTGTCCACAGCAACGTATCCCCCTGCCCCTCCCTTATTTCTCGCCACATTTTCTCCATACCCCCCTCCCTCTCCCCCTTCCCCTTCTAATCTCCATATCATCTATCCCTTCCTTTTATCCCTCCCCCTCTTTCTAGTCTCCCTTTCTCCATAACTCCTCCACCTCACCCCCCCCCCTCTCTCTCCTTCTCACTTTTAGTCTCATTTTACTCCACGACATCTGTGTCTCCCCCCCCCCCCCCCCATCCATCCCTGCCCCTCTCCTGTTTCTAGCCTCGTGCTTGCCGTAACATTTCTAACGCCACCCCCTCCCCCCCCCCCCCTTTCCCGGTTTCTTGCCTCATTTTCTCCAAAACATCTATTCCCCTCAAAACATCTGTATACTTTGAATCCCTTCCCCTGTCCCTCTTTCTAGCCTCATTCTTTCAATGACATTTCAGTCTATTCCCACCCCCCTCCCCCCGCCCGCTCGGACCCCCCGCCTTGTTTCTTCCCTCATTCTCTCCCAATATGTAAGCCTCCCCCTTCCCTGTTTTAGCCTCACTCTCTCCGTCACATCTGTACCCCCCCCCCCCCCCAAACACCAACCCTCCCCCCTCCTATCCTTTCCACCGTTTCTGTTTAGAGAAAGAGAACGCAATTTTTATGAGATGTGAACAAGCTGTCAGCAGCCTAGATGTCTGCACCCGATTCACGCTCATGGATCTCCTCCATGAAACGATACGTTATGAAAACAAGAACATATCTTACGGATAATATGCTAAAGTTATGGCATATTATACTTAGTGTATACAAAGCAGTAAAACTACATAGGAGTGTTTAATGCGGGTTAACTGTGATTCCCGTGTTTGTTAAGGAGTTAAACATCTTTGAGTGTTTAATGCGGGGTACCTGTGATCCATGTGTTAAAAAAGAGTGAAGTATCTTTGAGTGTTTAATGCGGGTGACCTGTGATCCATGTGTTTAAAAGGAGTGAAATATCATTGAGTGTTTAATGCGGGATAACTGTGATCAATGTGTTAAAAAGGAGTGAAATATTTTTGAATGGTTAATGCGGGGTACCCGTGATCAATGTGTTAAAAAAGAGTGAAATACCTTTGAGTGTTTAATGCGGGGTACCTGTGATCCATGTGTTAAAAAGGAGTGAAATGACTTTGAGTGTTTAATGCGGGATCACTGTGGTCAATGTGTTAAAATGGAGTGAAACGTCTTTGAGTGTTTGATGCGGGTACCTGTGATCCATGTGTTAAAAAGGAGTGATATATCTTTGAGTGTTTTATACAGGGTACCTGTGATCCATGTGTTAAAAAGGAGTAAAAAAAAAAAGTTTTTAATGCTAAATAATGGTGATCCATCTTTTGCAAAGGAGGAAAAGTATATAGAAGTGTTTAATGCGGAGTACCTGTGATCCATGTGTATAAAGGAGTACAAATATACAGGAGTTTTTGATGCGAAATAATGGTGACCTATCTTTTGCAATGGAGGAAAAGTATGTAGGAGTGTTTAATGCGGAGTACCTTTGATCCGTGTGTTAAAAAGGAGTAAAAATATACAGGAGTTTTTAATGCGAAATAATGGTGATCCATCTTTTGCAAAGGAGGAAAAGTATGTAGCAGTGTTTGATGTGGGATAACTGTGACCTATGGGTTGCAGAAGAGTAAAAATGGGTAGGAGTGTTTAATGCGGGACAATAGTGATATGTCTGTTGTTTAGGAGTAAAATTATATGCAAGTGTTTAATGTGGGGTGATTGTGATCCATGTGTTTGCAAATAAGTAAAATTATATGCGAGTGTTTGATGTGGGGTGATTGTGATACATGTGTTTGCAATGGCGTAAAATATATATGCGTGTGTTTAATACGGGCTAACTGTCATCCAAGTCTTGCACAGGAGTAAAAATACATTTGAGTGCTGCGGGATGACTATGGTCCATGTGTTTGAAATGGAGTAAAATTATATGCGTGTGTTTAATGTGGGGCGATTGTGATCCATGTGTTTGCAATATAGTAAAATTATAACCGAGTGTTTAATGTGGGGTGATTGTGATCCATGTGTTTACAATGGGGTAAAATATATATGCGTGTGTTTAAGGCGGGCTAAATGTGATCCATGTGTTTGCAAAGGAGTACAATGATATGCGAGTGTTTAATGTGAGGTGACTGTGTGATCCATGTATTTGCAAAGGAGTAAAAATACATTTGAGTGTTTAATGCGAGATGACTATAATCCATGTGTTTGCAAAGGAGTAAAATTATGTGGGAGTGTGTTTGATGCGGGATGACTATGATCCATGTGTTTGCAAAGGAGTACAAAAATAGTTGAGAGTGTTTAATGCAGGATGACTATGATCCATGTGTTTGCAAAGGAGTAAATATATAGTTGGGTGTGTTTAATGCGGGATGACTATGATTCATGCGTTTGCAAAGGAGTAAATATATAGTTGGGTGTGTTTAATGCGGGATGACTATGATCCATGTGTTTGCAAAGGAGTGAAATTATTTGGGAGTGTGTTTAATGCGGGATGACTATGATTCATGTGTTTACAAAGGAGTAAAATTATTTGGGAGTGTGTTTAATGCAGGATGACTATGATCCATGTATTTGCAAAGGAGTAAAATTATATGCGAGTGTTTAATGTGAGGTGACTGTGATCCATGTATTTGCAATGGAGTAAAAATACATTTGAGTGTTTAATGCGAGATGACTATGATCCATGTGTTTGCAAAGGAGTAAAACTATATGGGAGTG